>WEKY01002079.1:19151-51071 GCA_013390045.1 Picathartes gymnocephalus | reverse complement strand
AGCGCAGGGGCCGCGGCTGCAGCGCCCTGCCTGCCCTCGGTGCCGGCACGGCGCCGGCGGCTCCCGAGGGGGAGCCGGGTGTCTGGCAGCCCAGAGGCGCTTCCCTCCGCCCGCGCTCGGAACCGCGGCTGGGCTCACGGAGCCGGCACGCGTGGCAGCGGGGCGTCCCGTCCCTTACCAGCTGCTCCTTCAGGGCGGAGAGGGTGGCCCCCAGACGGTGCTCCTTGGCGTGGGCGGACAGGGGCTGCTGTTCTCCGCCCGCCGCCGGCCACTGCGGCATGGCCAGGGCGGCCCGCACCAGCTCCCGCTGCTTCTCCCGCAGCACCTGGAGCTCCTGGAGGCCAGCGAGGGCCGCCTGCAGCCTCTCGCCCACCCGGCCGCGATCCCAGCCGCCCGGCCGTGGGGCGCCCAGCAGCATCGTTAGGGCTGGGCCGCGACACCGGCCATAGCAGGAGGGCGGCGGGGAGGACGCGGGGCTGCTCCCGCCCCGGGCCGTGCCTGCGCCGAGCTCCCCTCGCCCCGCTCCGCCGCTGGCACCGGAGCGAGTGAAGCGGGGCCGCAGCGGCTCCTGCGGTTTTGGAGGAGAGGTGGGGACGGGGGAGGGAGAGAGGGAGGGCGGGAGCGAAGGGAAGTGGCTGCGGCTCCAGGCAGCGCCGGGGCCACCTCTCGGGTGGATACGCGGGGAGAGGAGCCAGTGCCCAGCGCTCCCTCCGCCGCGCGCGGGGGCGGCTCCTGCCTGCCCCATCCCTGTCCCTGCCTCTGCCCGAGGGGCTGCCCTCGCCTCGTCACCCTCCCCAGCAGCGAAGATGGATGGGGTGCCCGCCCTCTCCCGGCAGAGAGAGGGGCCGGTGAACCAGCACAGAGAGCTGGGGTGAGAGCCCGTTCCGGTCGGGGCAAGCCCCGGGGATGCTGCGGAGACCGGAGCCGAGTGCAAATTAAAATGATTCGAGGATATGATGGGAAGAGCGGTCGCGGGTATAACAACGCTTCCCTCGCAAGAACGTGGCGCTTGTGACTCTATCCCTTCCCCTCCTGGCTGGTGGTTCCTCCTGCCAGGCACAGCACTGGCACTCCTCATTCTGCTCTCCAGAAACCAACCAAACTGAGATCTCACTGCACAAGTTCGCAGTCTTGTACTGAATTGTTGATTCTCATCTTGGAAGCAAGATAGAGTCCTGTCTTGTGAGGCCAAGGTGTAGCTCACTCCCCCCTAAAGTCACCTGAAGGGCTCAGGATGTGCTTTGAATGGGACATGAAAACACAGTTGGTCATGGAAATTCAAGACAGTGGTGCTGTTGCTACCAAGAAATGCCAGCATTTAAAGCTCCCAAGACAGGCAGCTGGAGCTTCTTCAGAAGTAGTTGGTTAGCAGGCAGCAAACCCAGAATGTGTCGTCTGTAGTGATGCAGTAGGGGAGAAGAAGACCTGATAGTAAGAGCCTGATGAACACAGTAGAGACTATGCTACAGGAGACATAATTTTTCTGCTGCCTACACAGATATAGGAAGCATCTACATATCCCAAGATCACTGTGTGCCACACTCTTGATTGGTGTAATGTCAGGAAAGGTGCATTATTTTCCATGAAGCAGAGATCACATGCAAAGCCCATCTGTCTGTGGTAACCCTCTGTTCAGTCTGTGGCATATCTTTAAAAGCTAGTACACTCTAATTTGAATGCTACTTATCTTTGTGCTGGGATACGAGTTGGATGAGCGGGTACCAGTTCCTCTGTCATCTGTTCTTCAGGTAGTCTCTTCTCAACACTGCATGTGGGTGGCTGTGTGCACCACTGAGACTGCAGCCACCTTATCTTTTTCTGTACCAGTCTCTAGCTTTAGGAAGGTTAGAAGTACTGGAGCAATGTCAAATCCACCTCCTGCTGGGGCAGAGGGGAAAATTATTCATGTGTTTTTTGACAGTCCTGTGCAACACATTATTTGATAGTCTCAGTAAGACCCAAGCCTTGCTTTCTCCACGTCACTTTCAACAGTTCTCCTGTAGCTTGAAGATTTGAGAACAATATTTACTTTGCAAAGTTGAACTATGTCAGAAGGGGTCCCGAGAGGTCCTACTCTGGCAAATTGTGTAGGAATATTCACAAATGTCTCCAGCTGCAGATGGAACAAGAATGACTGGTGGTCATACAATGCTTAGTTAAAGTGTGTATGTGGTATGACTTGTATGACATCACCTTTGTCATTTGTTGTTGTTTTGGTTTGGGTTTTTTTTCTCTTTAATGAATACCTTTGCTTTTCTTCCTTACCCATTCATGTCATGGGACTCACCTGTGCAGAACAATGCCTTGGTGCCATGATGACTGAGTTATTCATCTACAAGGTGGAAAGAAAAATGGAGTTCAACACTGAGATGCTCTTGAAGGTGCTGACAAAAGACAGCATGAAATTCTGCCACCTCTCAGATGGAGGGGGGCAAAGGACCAAACAACCATCACTGTGTGGCATGTGGCAAGAACCTTTCAAAATGCCATTGCAGATATGAGGAATGAAGCATTTTTGTAAATCCGTCGGCTTGGCACTTGTTAAAACAGACATACAGTGCAGTTTCTTATTTTATTCAAACCGTGTTCTAACATGACCAAATACGAGTCACCAACACAGCTACCTTTTAGTATATACTTGCTAGGAGACTTAGATATTATAAGGTCATACATTTTTCTTTTTTTTCCTTCTTTCCCTTGTAAGGAACTGTTATCCCTTGCTCTTTGTTCTTCCTCTTCTTTCATCTTTTTATCTTTTTAAACATTAAATCCCAAATGGGTTATATCACAGCAGTATCTTTATTCTAATCAGCTTGCTTATTATCCCCTCTGTTATACTGATTACTTTCTTCTGTAGAACCCTTATGATTTCACTTAATCTTTTCAGAATACTCAACAAATACCTTGTGTTATCTGATTTCTGGAGGAAAGAATAAAAGGTGTGAATCACCCCCAGATTTAAAACCATGTGATTATGTGGGGGAAGGGCAGTGGTAAAAGTGAAAGTTTCATAACAGGGACTTAGAAAATTTCTGCTATTCTTAATTACTTACAGAGAAGAATGTTCAATATTGATACTCTATAAAGTTTCACTAGACTTTAAGAATTACTTGAGAAAAGTTAGCAGTCTTTAGATAACTCCTTATTTTGCTGCCTAGCTTTAGCACACTGGATCCAAATGCTTAAATGTTGCTTGCACTTTTCAGGAACCAAAAGTTTTGACTTTTCATTTACATTACTTTAATTTCATTAATTTCATAAATATTGCTCTTGATTTATGTAAGACTTGGAATAAGATTTCTGTTTTCCACCTACAGATCCTGGGGTAAAATAAATCTTAAGAAAAAAGCTGTAGTGAAGGAATGATATGGTTACAAAATCAGACACTAAAACAGTAGTAAATAGAGCAATTTGTCTACATAACCTTATTTCAGTGGATTTGTATGATACCATTACACAGTGTTGTTCTATGAGTCTACTCCTCAATAAGTGTATAGAAGGATACTACTCAATGTTCTCTGTCCTCGTGCTCCAACCTATGCCAAGCTGTGCTTTGCAAATAGAATTTTTTGTGTTTTAAAACTATACTTAGCATTCTAACTATTAACTGCCTTACAGTATGAATGAATGAATGGTGTCTTTACAACATCCCAAAAGGTATAAGGATGCTTTTGTTTAATAAGGGAGGACCTGAGGCGTTGAGTTTCATTACAGCAATGCTCGTTCATTTTGGGTGCCCACTGGAGATGCCTTTGGCCTTCTTTTTCAATGTGTACTTAGTATTATACAGTTAACATATATCCATTTTATTGCTCCAAACAGAGTTCCCTTTAACTTCTTTTCCAGTTCTGAGCACTCAGCACTTTGGTAAATTGAATACTGGGCATTCTAATTTGAATCCCTGGAAAAATGAGGAATACAATTAGTGCTCCTCATATGGAGACAGCTTGGGTGTGCCTGCACCTGTGGTAGAGACATGCCCTCAGAGCTTCATAAACTACCAGAAAGGAGGCAGGTGTTATTTACCCTCTTTGGCAGGTGGAGATGTACAAAGAGGTTAACCCTTGCACACAGGATCAAACAGGAAATCTATGGTAGGAATTGAAACTGAAGCCAGATAATTCATGTGGCCACAGAAATCACTCCCTGTTTTGTGGATGCATATTAGCCAGTTTGTGTGGGACTAATGTTAGGGAAAGGACAATATTTATTGACCTCTAGATGTGTTTAAAAGAAAAGCAGTTAAATGTTTGCTTTGGATGAAGTCCAAAGTACACAAAATACTTTGGTGTACCATACAACTTCAAGAGCTAAATTGCAGTTTGCTTCCCAGGTTTGCTTATGTTTTGTTGTGAAAAATAATTCAGAGGGTGTTTTTAGTAACATTTCCTTATGTAGGTATATGAAGTCTCCCTGCATAGGCTTCATTCCCTGTATTTCTTTGTGGTTTTAGACTGTATTGACATTGGCACGTGTGACACTAGTAGGTGAGGATGAATCTATTTGTTTAGGACTGTTTCTTGATGTGACAACATCTCAGTGCATGCACCAGCATCCTAACTTTGCTAGCTAGCCTCTCTGTCCTCTTGTCCTGTTGTTCTACTCTACTAGACTTTTGCCATTGAATCTGTGAGGGGTCTCACCCCCCTGTTTAAAGGGGTCTTCTGAGCTGTTGACATCTGGTGGATATTTAGAAGGTTAGTTGGAAGATGCAGAACAGTCACATGTGGATTGAGCCAAGTCTAACATAAGTGATTATCTTATTCAAGATAAGGCAAAATGCATTTTTGTACCTGTCACTCTTCTTCTCTGTATGCCCAAGACATGTACTGAACATATCCTCTTATGTAAAAAGACTGAGGCACTGCTTAGCAGTGCAGAGTTCTGTTAAAATGTGGGTTGTAGCCTTCTGCCAGTTTTTGGAAATGTTAAATTTGATCATTAAGAATATCCTGGAAGTGTAGTAAACTTCTATATTGCATGCACAGAATTAGTTCTGTGCCTGAGAATACATCATAGTGTGTATGTCCCTCTGTGAGGTGACTCTAAGTATAAATTGCCATCATTCAGGCATTTTGTCTAATTAGCAGAACAGCTGCCTTTGAAAACATTCTTCTTAAGGTCTGATGCCTTGAGGATTATTTAATTAGAAAGAAGTAAATCACTGGTGCAAATGGCTCTTTGTTGAATTCAGAGAATTTGTTTTGAATTGAAAAAAATTACTTTTTGAACTATAGATTACATGGTAATGAATAGGGAAAAAGAAGTGACAGTGTAGCTCTCATGGATACAGCTTCTACGATAAAACCAGATTTGAATTGATGGAAGTCTTTAGAAGGAAGAATCTTCTAAAAACATGAGTAAAATCCTATCTTCAGCTACCAGGGATTAAGAGATGTCCATCTGGTTTTGTGCTTATTTCTGTTTATTTTTCACAGGGTTGCAGATTGATTCTCTTGTGACACTCCCAACAAAGTGGTGGGGGTTTCAGGGAAGGGAGGAGGCGTTGCTAAGGACTGTCACAAGCTTAGCATGAAAGTGCTTATTCTTGTCTATCTCCAGTTTATGCCCTCCAACTGAAATCTTTGTAGCTAATATTCTGTATTTTGGACCATGTAAAAATTTGTGCTTATAAATTGGTGGATAGGCAAACCGGGGGGGCACATGAGCAAGTGTTGCACAGATGGGGTCCTCAAGAAGCACAGACTATGCAGGAGAATGGAAGGAATCAGAAATTCAGGTAGGCAGAAAGAGTGGCACACAGAAGCCAGAATGAGTCTGGGGACAGAAGTCCGCGAGTTAAGCAAGAAAACAAGGTCAAGGGTATCAGTATTCAGAAAGAAAGGGGCATGTGGAAGCCTAATAGAAAACGGGGAGAAAAAAAGTCATAACATTTGGTGTGATTGTAAAGGCTTGACATCCTAATTAGCAGGGAAGAAGGTGAAGCACTAGGAAATAATTTGAACTGCGAAAGGTCAAAGTTTACAATAGATCATAACTAGAGGTGTCTGGGGGGGCCCATGGGCTGGGTGTGGTTGGCCTGGGGCCGGTGCTCAGAGAGTCACTGCACCTCCATATGTTCACGGACACAAAATTGGTGTAAGACTCTATGGAAATAAAGGAAACTTTTAATTTTGGTGTCTCTAAGATAATGAGATGCCAAATTTGAATGGTGGGTGCTTCTGCCACATGATGGAAGAGTTCTGAAGGGAGGAGCTAGACCAGAAGGCTGTCCCACAGGGGATCAGTAACTTGCTGCCAAGAGGTGCAACAGTCCTTCCTGATCGCTTCAAAAGCCCTTCTCAGTTCTGAAGGTGGGAGCCAGGCTGGCTGCTTGGGCTGGGGCTCAGTCTAAGAGGATTCTGATGTCCCTGTAGCCTTGGCTTGCTTTGTCCAGCCCTCCTCTGAGGTGGCTGGCAGCCTTGCACTGGACGGTGCTCACTTGGTGCTGTTTGCCCTTTTTCACCTCAGCTCCTGCTAGGAACAGTTTGCAGGTGAATGCTTGCCACAAATCAGGCGCACAAAGCCAGGACACAGTCTGCCTCATGCTGTTATGTCTGAAGCCAAGGAGAATAATGATTGTTTCTCCATGTTGAATGATACCTTCTTTAACACCTATGGGTCTCACTCATTGGCATCCTGATGAGAATTCAGAACTGCCTACTAGTCAATCCTGATACTAGTACCTAATTCTGTCTCACAGCCTCCCTGCTCTCCATGTTTCTTCCCACCAATTGCAGCTTGCGTTTCTTTTCCCCAGAAAACCTCACTTTCTTCCAGTCCTCCTGATTTCCTGGTGGCTCTGCAGCAATATTTTTCTGCCATCATTATAATTCATAATGCTTAGCAAGTTCACATCATGCAGAGATTTAATTATAATCTTGTTTAAAACCCTCTTCTTGATTGTTAATATTAAATACGAATTCCATCAGTGTTGCAGTACAGTTGCAGATGCTCCTTCTAGTTTGGTTCTTGGTCTTCATTATTGCTTTTCCTTTACTTCAATCTCTTCAACAGCTTTTTAATATAGCTGATCATGTTTGCATATCCAAGCAGCCACCTTTTCTGTTTGTATGCCAGGTTACACCAAGTGATTTGTAATCTTTCATTCCAGGGTCTGCTCTCATTCTTACATATGCAGTTTATTTTTACTTGTGGCTTTTTGTGCTATTATTGGACATATTTTTAGACTGCACAGCTGACTTCTAAAAATATTTTGAATCACAGTGCTGTTTGGTTGATTTAACCATTTATCATTTGTCCAAGGGATCATAATTTTCTTCTTTCACTTACCCAGCATTAGTAAGAAATTAATCCATCAAAGCCCTAGTTACATCAATTAGATAATTGTTGTTCCATTGCTTTTTTTCACACTGCACATTTTACATCAGATTCTTAACCAGCATTAACATGTGGATTTGTCTTTTCATCATTCTTTGTGTGTGTGTAATACTCTATGATATTTCTGTTTTCAAAATTCCATACATCTCTGAAAAATAAAGCATATCCTGGTGCATGTGAGATCTGAGTCTACTTCTTCGAAAAAGGAGTCTGTTTTCAACAGAAACAGTTACATGCCAGTGTGCAGTTCCAGAGTATAAAGTATTCCTCCTGCCCTACTGCAGGATTACATTGATTAACTCTGAGGCCTTATAAAGGAAGGGCACTGTATTTTTCTCTGGACAGATGTAACTTAAAGTTTAGTTAGTCCAAAGAAATCTTGAAGAGTCCTTCTGCAATGAGAACAAATCACAATGCCAGAAAAAAAGAGGAAGAAAAAAGGGTCCTTTCATGGCACTGTAACAAGCTTAGTTAAGGATGGCAAAAGTTTTCAGGACGTAAGGTTAGAGGGCCCCAAGGCAGCCATTCAGCAAGATATGTAAACACTCGCCTAACTCTAAATAGGTGAGTGGTCCCACTGAAGTCAAAAGCACTATTTCTATGCTTAAACTTTGACACAAGTTTTAACATCTCACGAAAGTGAAGCCTAAAGACCTACTAATTTTAATCTTGCCAAATATACCTTTAATTTCTGGGTCAACAGGGCATTCAGAACTAAACATCTTCTACTAAAAAGAGTTAGCTTAAGGATATCAAGGAGAAAAAAGAAAGAAAGAGGAATTCTTCTTACGGTTTTACAGCGTGCTGATTTAGCTGGTGTTCATCTTTATTTGCATTGGAGATCTGTGCAGGTAGTGGGGGTTAGACTGCAATGCAGAGGATGGCACGGTAATGTACTTTTATTGACTAATAGGCATTGAGTGCATTCAGATACTGCACCCTTAACTCGCCGGATGCTCATAGACATGCTCCTTTTGCATTCTTTCACTAAAAAGCAAGCCCAAAACATGCTGGCTTGCAAGGACTGTGATTTTATTGGGCATGCTTTAAAATGCATTCTCTTTTCTAGGAAAGATAAAATGGGGCTGATCCAGTTTTGACCACTGATCTGAATGGTTAGATGTTTTCACTTAAATGACTTGTTTTAGGAAGGGCACATGTGTGTTTCCCCACAGCAGCACACCTGTGTCTGAGATGGGAGAAGAAACCCTATCAAATTCTTGTTTCATTCTGATAATGTTAAATCCTTTTTCTTTCACTATGGTGGATGTATATGAAAACCCATATACTGAGTCCTGTGTTTCAGGCACAGCTTTCCACCTATTTATAAGAAGGAGAAGATATATGCAAAAACATGCCTTGAGAGTGTGCTTTCCTGCTGAGTCTACCCTGAAAGAATTAATCACAGAGCTACAGAGGAAATGTCTCCATTTCCTAAAGCTGGGGCCTATCTTGGCCCCATAGCTAGGTCAGTGAGAAAACCATAGCAGAGATTTCTTTGTTATTATAAATTGGCAAAATTTACTGGCGTACATCACAACACTGCAGTATTCCTAAATGCATCTGTGGAGCAACGTGATATCAAACTTCTCTCATCAGTAAAGTTTGTCATGTCTAAAAAGAACAGTAGCAAATTAAAATAGCGATATTTATTTCCTTTTCAATTCCTTCTTTCCTGTAAAGGTTAACTAAGCTAGCTACTGAATAAAATTGAATTACTTTACAATGATTCTTTGCTCTTAGGCATATTGCAGAAGAGCTGTGCTGGCAGGAAGATGGTGCTTATTTTCTGAGACTGTATTTTCAGCGTCTTATGCAACACCAGCAGGATTGCAAAACTCCAGTTGCATATCAGTACCAACAGTTACTGTTTTCCCTGCTTTTCCATTTGCATGTTGGGTCTGCTGAATTCATCATCACCTTTGCAGCAGGGTGGTGATAGGGCAGTTACAAGTCATTAGCGAGCTGTGGAAAAACAAATGGAAAACGTATAAGCATGCTGAGACGCTGACTGTGTGCTCAGCAGTGGGATGGGCTAAAGCACATATTGCACATTCCAGGATGGGGAAGATGAATGGGAGATGCATAGCTGGTCTCTAATTCCTCAGCCACTGAGGCTGTAGAGTTCAGGCTTTGTTTAACATTTCTGTTCACTTTTTTTTTTTTTAATGTGAACAGGCTGTGAACAAACACATGCAAATACACATATACATTATCTATGGCCTGACTTTGCCATGTCACCATCTTTAAAACTTACTCCTCTTCAGCAAATTTGTCAGATGCCTATGAAGATTCATTGGTTACATTCTTAACTTTTATTTTATTAGTCTTTTTATTAGACTAATTTGATTGCAAAGTATGTTGCCATGTGAACACCTGAGAACGACAGGGACCAGAAAATTGTAATTAGAATTTTTAATTAAATACCATGTTCTTAAAATCACTGTAAGTATTATAAATTAATATAAGCATCCCATGTCCAAGTAATCCTTAATCATAGCTTGATTGCAAAAAGACATATAACAGACTTAACTGGGAATGAGAGGTTTTGGTATTGTGTGAAATACATACTACTATGTTCTCTACATACTACCATGTGCGACATCTTATCCCTCACCACAGGAAACTCACAGGGCCTCATTCTTTTTCCATATGTTTTTCTGATGCAAGAATGTGAACATACAAGGCCTCTCTTACTTGTCTTGCTGTTTTTCTTGGCTGCAGTGATACAAGGTACTCTTCCCACCTCTGTCAGTTATAAAATAAGCATCTTGAGTCTCACACCCTGCTGGATATTCTTATACTCACCCTCAGAGGGTGTTGTGGAGAATTTTTTTCAATGGACAGGAGTAGAGGAGCTTACAGAATGGACAGTGGCCTATGTCAAGAGTGTGCTGGGTTAAAGCTGCATCAATGTTGAAACAACAGAGAAATTCCCTAATTCCTGGAGAAGCACAAGTTATACTGGAATGTACTTCAGTTATAGCACTACTAGAACATTTCACATGGCAATTACTCTTTACTCCCTGCATAGAAATTATATGTCCAGGAAAGTTATTGGGACAGATCCACTTTGAGCATACCTGAATCCAAAAAAAGTATGTTTGGTCTGAGCTTGATCTGTAGCCTGTAAAACAGTCTCCTGGTGTGGAGGTTTGACCCTGTCTGGAAGCCAGGTGCCCACAAAAGCTTCTCTGCCCTTCTCAGATGGACAGGGGAGAGAAATTACAATGGAAGGCTCCTGAGTTGGAATAAGGACAGGGAGAGATCACTCACCACTTACTGTCAAAACAGCCTCGAATTGAGGAAATTAATTTATTACCAATCAAAATCAGATTAGGATAATCAGAGGTACAACAAATATTGAAAGTGCCTTCCTCTCAACCCCCCCAGGCTTAGCTTTACTCCTGATTCTCTATCTGGTCCCCTCCAGCAGCTCAGGGAGATGGGAACGGGAGTTATTGTCAGTTCATTACATATTGTTTCTGCCACTGCTTCCTCCTCAGGAATGTCCAAAGTATGTCCTTCCCACGGGCTGCAGTTCCTCACAAACTGCTCCACTGTGGGTGTCTTTATAAAGGATGTGGTCCTTCAGACACAGGCTCCTCCAGCATGGGCCCCCATGGTGTCAGAAGTCCGCCCAGGACCCTGCACGACTGTGGGATTGCCACGGGGTCACAGCCTTCTTTTGGGCTCCTTCATATCTGCAGGTAGGTCTCTGCTGCCCTGTGGACCTCCACGGGCTGCAGGGGCACGGCTGCCTCACCGTGGTCTGCACCACGGGCTGCATGAGAATCTCTACTTTGCGCCTGGAGCACCTCCTCTCCCTCCTTCTGCACCGACCTTGGTGTCTGCAGAGCTGTTTCGCATATTTTCACTCCTCTCTTCTCTGGCTGCAGATACATTTTTTCCCCTTCTTAAATATGTTCCCACAGAGGCATTAATTACCATTTCTGATTGTCTCCGCCTTGGGCAGGGTGCATCCGTCTTGGATGCAGTCGGCATTGCCTGTATCGGATATAGGGGAAGATTGAATCTCCTCGGAGAAACCACTCCTATAGCCCCCCTCCCCAGCCTCCAAAAGCTTGCCATGTAAGATCTAACACACCTGGTAATATGTTCTCTGGATAACAGGCATTCTGCCATTGGGAGTGGGTGCAGCACAACTGCAGGAATTTCTAGCGCTCTTTTATTCCACTGGCTGTGGCAAGTGTGCTTTGGTGTCATGGGTATATGTGCTCCCTCAAATACCAGTGCCAAAGAGCTGGCAAAAGAAGTTCAGAGGTGCATTTACCCCTCACACAGCTTTTTTGGTTATTGCTATGTTTATAGAACACTGTAGGCCACGGTGCTTTGGTACACAGTTACTGCCACATACATGGGTGTGAGAACCAGAAAAATATAGCTCTGCTACAAGGCAACCATGACTTTTAGATCAGCAAGGGACAGGCATTTCAAGAGCTCAGTCAAAGCTTTGACTGCCTGCCCCACTACATTAATTTAACCTGGATCTTGGAGGAGGGGTTTGCGTTGCAGTGTCTATTTGAAAGTGTTTCCAGAGTTAGATATTTATCAATGATTATGGAAATAATATCAGTAACACTGTCAGGAATCCTGAATGACATAGAGAGAAAGAAAGGAAACCTGAAGTCTTAAGTGATTAACTGAGCCTCCAAAAATTATTCAGCTCAAGTTTAGATTTGGTAGCTTGTCTTTCTCCTATTTGCACTTTTGCTTTTCATCTCTCAGATCTGACATTCTTCATACAGGAAATTGTTGCTGTTTCTGTTCTCACTAACGATGGGAGCACAGCGCTGTTCTGGAGATCTGGAGTGAGCTGTTACACTAGTGCAGTATGTGTCCAGAGGTACTCTTTCAGGTCCTAGCAGGGAGGGCTGTGTGGCTGTCCTTGCGTTGGAGTCCCTGAGCTCCTCTGTGCCCCAGCACTGCTCTGGCACAGCCAGTCTGTAATTGCAGTGCTAGCTCATGGCCCCATGCCACGCTTTGAGTGTCCCCTGGGAATGTTGTGCAAGCCTGCCTGAGAGACACCAGAGCTCTCTCGCATCCATGCCTTCTGCAGCAGCATGAGTAAAGCAGAATCAAGTAGCACAAACTCTTGTCTTACTTTTTACTGGGCTGAAATTATCCATCAGGTTGTTTCCAGTCCTGCTTCCCAAATTCCTCTTCCCTGCTGCACTAATGAATTTCCTCTTTCTTCTGTGTCCATGTAGTTCTTCAATAGCTGTTTCTCAACAGAGTATAGATACATGGCAGAAATCCTTACTCTGAAGTTTTCCTTGCAAAAGTGGAGAAGCTAGTGCCCAGACCTATATTAGCAGCAAGGTAGATATTTCTTTTTCCATCTTCTTCTGACCTTAAGTGAGACATTCATGGTTTTTTAAAGCTTTCTAGGTATGCCAGAAACCCTAAGATAAGCTCTCTCTAAACACTAGTGTGGATCAAGTTCTTCATTCTCTCTCCTGAAACAGGGGCAGCTGCTATCCTCATTGCTACAATGAAGAACATCTGCCATCTGTTATCTAGAGTCTGAAACCTTAGCTAACAGCTACCCCACTGAATGTTTTTAATACCTGTAAAATAACACTGATGCACCAGCTGTAGTACAGATTAAAAAACCAAAGCCTCTCCACATGTGTGGGCACCCAAAGAAATATTTCATCTTCACAGAACAGGGTGTTTAAAATTAGATACTCAAATCTCCTTTCCTGCAAGCAAATTCTTGTGCAAATACTGTAACGCTTTTCCTAGGGAGAAATCAGAAATCTAGATTTGCTTTGTGTAATTTTTTTGTTTTCTAATCAGAATATTCTCTTGCCAATCTACCCTAGAAGACAGCAATCCAACCCTCTCAGGACATCAGATTACAGTAGCAACAAGAAGTCTTTGTATTTTTAATCCTTTGGAAGCAATATCAAAATGAATGACATCTCTCCATCACATAAGGTGAAATGCAGAGGAGATGGCAGGCTTTGTTATCCTATGACAAGATTTGGGATATGTTTCTGGTTGTCCCCCGATGAATGTAGGAAAATGAGAAAAGAAGTTGAGACTCAACAAGGTGTAATGAAGGAGAAAATGCTCACTTCCCTTTCTCACATTGCTGAAGAGAATGAAGGTGGGACAAAAAGACTTTGCTGTCTTGCAGGTTGAGAAGCCACTGTCTTAGATAAACCCTCTGAGCCTTCAAGAACACCATGTGAATTATACAGGGGGTTTTCTGGAGAACAGTTACCTTGCAGATTTAGCAGTCCCTTTTTCTACCGCTCAGAGCAGCAGCTTGTCCCCTGTAATGGCGAAGGTGATGGGAACATTCAGAAGATAAAAGGTATAGGTTTCCTGCCACCTCAGTTTGAAATGCTTTACTCCTACCCAAAGAACACGCCCCACCTGATGCTGATATCAATATTTACACACCAGTTTGGACTTGGAACTCTCTGGTAATTTTTGAAGCACTTCTGCATCCTTGGTGCTTGTGTTCAGGCTTGTCACTTTGTCTGTCTTAGTCACACTTAGTCAAACAGCACAGCCATGTGATGTGACCCCAGGAGCTTGTGCTCTGGGTCCTCATCTCTGGAGCAGAGATAGGAGTTTCCTCTCTACGTAACTGGTTTCTGGGCTGAGTTCTCCAATGAGGGCTGTAATTTCTGGTATGTGAGCTCTTCGCCTGACAGTGCTATGTGTCTCACTTGGTTCAAAGCTAATTTTACTTACATGACTATCAGATCTTATAGCCCCAATCCCTGTTTCTTTGGCTTTCCACCTGTTCGTGTATGCAGTGTGGTTTCTAAGAGGGAGTAATGCCTTTGCCATCAGAAAGAAGATTCTTTAATAACCTCTACGGTTTTACAATCCTTTCTTTAATTTCCTTTTAAATTAATCCAAACCTGTCTTGCTGCGACATATGAGGTGCTCTGTCTAAAAAGACATAAATATGATTAGATTACAAGGCACTTCAAAGACGCCCCACCTTTGGCTATTTGTGAGCTGCTTAGAATTAGTGGAACTACACGGCAATGGGCAAAAAGTCTTACCCTGAGCAGTACTTTCCCTTTGGCTGAAATTCCAGGATGCGTCCAAAACTCCATAGCTAGTGTGTGCAATACAGTCATGTCAGCAAGAAAACTGGGGACCTTGAAAATTCGTCCTGTTATGACATGACAGCTCTACTCCCTGAAATTCATGCATAAAATACTGTGATGTTCAAGCCTGGAAGGCTGGGAATGTAACAAATACCGTAATTGCAGTTGGACTGTGATCCTGATTCCACAAGAAGTCAATAAGTGGTTTTTTTGCCCCCAGGATTTTGGTATCAGCAGAATCCACACGACAGATGTGGGAACACCTTACCTTGCCACTGCTATTCCTTCCCCAAAGATCAAGGTCGCCCTTACTCCCCCCTTCCCCTGGGGTAGTTGCAACAAAGTGATGCAATGCTTCACTCAGACAGGAAAAAACTGCAAACCAACCAAACAATGAAAAAGACTAAAGGAAGTAGAGGCCATAAAATACCAGTGCTGCAATAGAATGTTAGTCAATTGGCTTCAGATCCAATCCACTATACATCTCATTTGGTGGCTTATTTGCTCTAAACGCAGACAGCATGCTCATCATGACCCTTTGGCCCTGCAAGAGGCACCTCACAGCTGTGGTTTTTGTGGTATTAGGGACCCTGGAAATTGTTCCTGTGTGGAATGAAAGGAGGACAGGAGCAGGTTTGTGCTGTATGGTGCCTGACGCACTTTCCACAGTGTGCTGTTGTGTCAGCACAGCAGCTGCAGAGGAACGTGGTGGTGGAGGCCGAGGTGTACACACGGGAGAGGGCACAAGGGTAAGGTGCAGTCCTTGAAGATGCATCCCTGTTTTGAAACTGGGGTTATTGTTTGCAGATGGGAAGATTCTGGTTCATGCTTTGGTCTTCTTTTGTATGGTCCATAGTGACATCTAATGGCACGGCAACAGACTGCACCACGTCTGGAGGGAACTAAGGGGACAAAAAGCTGGGCTTGCCAAACATTTATCATTTGACAGGGCAAGGTAAATTCTGTCAGGGGTGAAAACCCATATTTACTGTATTAAACTAAACGCTATTTGTAGCCAAACTTTGATATATATTGCCTGAATAAAGCTGGGAAATAGTTTAAATGTAGGAAGTGGTAGAGTTAAGCTGCTTCTTAAAATGTAAAACTTTTCACATAATATATTAGGTTAATGAACTATCAGTAAGTCTAAACAGTATTAAAGGAAGAAATCAGGACAATATTTCAAAAAGGAGTCAATCCCAAATATTATATTTTGAGTTTGATGTGATGCACCACTTTCATATACATCTCCATTTAAAAACTACATTATTCAACAAAATCGTTTTGCAAGAAATACCATATTCTAATAAAATATGCTCCATAAAATATTTTCAACCACTAGTGTGTTGTGGCATCATTTTTTGAACTGTGCAAATTTTGGATCAGAAATCTGTCCAGTCCCTTTTAGATATCAGCAAAGGCACCATTAATTAATGTTGCAAAAAAATACTTTGTGTGTTGTGTTCAAGTGTAAGAGGCCAACATTTAAAATATGTAATCCCCAATAATAGAAAACAATAGCAATAAAACTTTTGACATTATTGAAGACAACTTTTTAGGAAAATAGCAGTTTCCCTCTTTACCTTAAATTGATGATGTTTTATTTGCAGTAATGGACATTGAATGATATTCCATTTAAATTAGTTGCAGAATTGCCAAATTAAAAGGAAAAATCTCACTGCATTCTATCTATATAATTATATATATATATATATATCTAAGTGTGTGTGTTGTGCATAAAATGCAGTTAGCAGGTTGTGCATTGTACGCTGAAAGAGTGTCAGTGCCTAAAAAACATTAGTGCACATAGTTTTAAGATAAGTTTTTCATCTCTGGTATGAATTCACAAAGCAAAACAACTTGCACTTAAGACATGCAAATAACTGTTAGTTTTGATTTTAAGGCTGATTAGCATATGGTGAAGCCAGAGAGAAAGTGGCTTTCCTCCTGCAATCCTCTAGACTTGCAAATTCATGATAAATATAATTTATCAAGAAAAAAATAATTAATTTTTCTCTTTAAAAAGAGGTTTCTAAAAGACATATATACATTTTTACAAAGGATTATTTTCTTTGCTGGTTTTACACTAGGAAATAGAGTTTCTAGTTACCTTTTCGCCTAAAAGTCTTTATAGGGTGATATATATTATCATTATAATTATAGGGGCAAATATTTTCATGCTCATGGTAGTGGAGAAACAGTACAAGAAAAATTCTTTTTGCACAACACTGAACTCAGTTGCGGAACTTACTGCTATAGGATTCTATGGGAACTAAAGTTCACATAGCAAGACAAAAGATCTGGAAAAACCATGAAAAATTGCTCCACTGGTGACTGTTAAATGTAGTTGGAGTACATCCATCAGATCAAGAACTCACAGCTGCTGATTGTTAAAGAATGGGTGTAAAAACAGGAGAAAGGAATACTCTCTGACTGTGCCGTTACATAAATTATTTCCCTTACCATCCAGTATTAGTTACAGTTAGAAATGTATTTCTCTAGCTGTACTTTTGCTCTCTCCCCTATGACTGTGCTAATGGCTGAGTTTTGTTACATGAAAGCCCAGTAATAGCTTTCCTTTTTTTTTTTTCATTCTTAATTATTCCACCAGAAGCAACAAGCTGAATATAAGCTAGTTTGGTTTTTTTTCTTGAAGTATCAAGTGTATGAACTCAGACTGGGAAAGCATTTCCTTATCTTAATTAAAGTGTAAGTGGGCTGTAATTTTAAAGGTAAATTAGTTACTGTTGTGACCATGTCACCTTAACCTAATATCCAGTATCTTAGATAGTTATTAAATTGGCATATCTGGGAAAGTAATGTTTTGAGTACCCTCAAGCTTCCTTTTACTGGTTATTGATTGCTCTCTGAAGAAGCTTTTGGCTGAACATCCCCAACCTTCAGGCAAGGAGCCTTTCTCTCACAGAGTTTGGTATCCAGCTGCTGGAGGTGACATTTTTAGACCCTAATCCTTTCTTCGTCTCTGAGGAAGGTGTTTAATTATATATAGTTTCATACCCAGGAAGTAGCCTGGGAATTCACGAACTACTCTGTAGGCTCTCTTTGTGGAAAGACAAAGAACATTATCTCGCCATTGTGCTGTCTTTTTAAAAGACCCCTCTCCCTCTCAGAGGAAAAAAACTACATTTGTGGATAAAAGTCATCAGAAACAAGGCGTACTTTTTTGGAAGCTGGGTTAATTAAGTATTGGAACGTTTTAAAACCAAAGGGAGGTGACTTTCTAAAGGGTTGGATAAAATTTAGAGAAATCCTGAAGCTGTTGGAGGTCAGTCTGACTGTGATAATACTAGGGAGAAAAAAACGAAAAGGAAAATAGTGAGTCGGGACTCTGAGCCCCTGTTACTTCTCAGAAACAAGACAATACAATTATAATCGATCTTTCCATGAAAACATCTAGTCGGTGCTCTGTGCAACGAAAAAGAGTTACTTGCCTGCTAAGATCCGTGGAAGACAGTAGATGGCGCAAAGACGTTAGCTAACCTCCCGTGTTTTCAGGTCCGGGTTAGGGATCAAATTCCAGAAGATTTTAGGGTGAGGATGCTAAGAAGAAAAGGATCCTAATGTGTGAGAGGAAATTAAAGAAATGCAGTCTATATGGGTGCCACTCATAGCAGCTTTAAAGTGAATTGTCTGCAAATGCTATCTACTACAATACTTTGATTACAGTGTTTTACAAACATAACAAACATTACAACCTCACCTACACCTTTGTAGCTTTTTCCATTGTGTTTATTGTTAGCTGTTGCATCATTCAGGTTTGAACTTCACCCCTCTGCCTTGAGAGGAAACAAAGCCTCGAGAGCTTTCCAAAATAATTAATACATTGCCATGCAACACTCCTCCATACCCAGGTTATAGAAAAGGCATGTTTAATTTCTTTCTTTCTGATTTCTCCTAAATCCTTATTCTATATTTTCTATATATATATTCTATATTCTCCTCTGTACCTTGGTTGCCCTAGTTATTATTCTGTTTGGGGTGGGCTAGTTTGTTTCTGTCTCTCCCCATTAAAATATTAATTCTGGAGCTGAGAAACTTCACCTAAAAGAAATCAGGTGTGTTTTGGTGGAGCAAGTGAATCCCTGTGAGAAGTGATGATGACCAAGCACTTCCTGACAAAACCATCTCTGGCAACTTTCAGAGCAATGTGGTATTCCCCTCCTTTTTTGGGACATGGGAGTCAGCACTCCAGCCCTGCTCCAGCCCCACTCTCTAGATTGTGGACTTGGGGGTAAGCAGAAGTCACACAGGGTTCTACTCATTGTCTCAAATACATGGAGCTGGTGAGTTTGCCAGCTATTTTTAGTATATCTATAGCTCTCCACACAGCTGCTGCCTTACACGTCAGTCTGAAGGACTCACCAGACTCCCCAAATAATCTATCACCGTTGTGTGGCTAGAAGAGGAAAATAGCTCAAATGAAGAGAATTAAAAATTTTCTGCTCTAGATCTAAACACTCTCCCCAAATCGATCCTAGCATGTCTTCATACTTTCAAATCACTTATCATTCTCTACTCTAAAGAGTTGGCAACAGCTGCTTATGTCACTACTCTGAGGTAGGAGACTTCCTGTTAGCTGCAGGGGAATAGCAGTTGTACTATGTAAATGGCTTTTCCGGAGTGCAGGAAGGAAGAAAGGAAAGGGCAGATATGGTCATGATGACTGGTGGAAATCAGGAACAAAGCCTATATATGAGACCAGGTTGGTTGGACAAGGTAGAGAGACAAATCTTTGGTAATTTGCCTACTATGGAAAGCTAAGAGTAGGGACTGCCTCAGAGATAGATGGAAGTGCTTCCAGAAAAGGAACCTGCAGAGATTTTGGAGTGTTCAAAATTGAGCCAAGGTAGGGATCAGATGTGAGTATGGCTGTAAAGACAGGTTCCTTACAGAGGAAGGTGGGATCTTGGCAGTTAATAGTAGTTATGGAAGGACGACTAGGCATGCTAGGGATGTTGCTTGCATGCTGAAGAGTGGGTGCATTTTAGGGCTTGAAGAAGAAAGTGTCTGCCCAGTGCATTGACGGAGGAGCTGGGTAACTGTCAGAAGCAATCAGAGATCATTTGTTGAAACAAATTTTATTTGAAAATCAACAAATTTTTCAATGGACACATTTTATAATAATGTGTTTGTTTCAACAAGCTTCTGGTAAAATGCAGGTGTTTTCTTTCTAGCCTACCTGGAGGAAAACTAAAGCTTCCAGAATTTATGGCTCTTGGACAGCCCTGCTGTCTAGAAACCAACTAGCTCTAACCCAGGCTACTGCATCCACCTGACAGAGTGGTGCTGTGCAAAGACTGTAGCCAAAATCATTAGTGCAGGATCATATCTGAGGTGATAAATTTTTTGTTCTCCTGCTTACAGAGCAGGTCAGGGAGTCACAGCACCCTGCTCCATTAAGAGAGATAGATGTCTTGCTCAGCATTTGCTGACAGCTGTTTGCATGGTCACATGCAAACAGTGCAAGGATAGGAGGTGTGTAATTGCCAGCACTCCTGATAAAGGGGTCAAAAACACATTAACTTGTTGCAAGTCATCAAAACTATCCACAATTTATTAATGTTATCTTTATAAGCATGCAGGTTTTACTTGATTGCTGAGAAACAAATAAACCGGGTGCCCCTTTATATCACAGTTTGCACAGGTTGTCATAAAAAAAGGCCAGCCAGAAGTTCATTGACATGTAGACAAGGTAATAACTGCCCCTGCTAATCTGTCCCCAGAGAAGTTGATGTTATCCTTCCAGGGAGTTTTGTACCCTGTTGTGATAAGCAGCCAGAAATTTTAAAGCTCTTTAAACATTTGAAGTCAGGAATGATGATGAGTTATTAGCACAATATGCTAAATCTGGTGAATAATATTTCTCAGCTTCAAGTGAAAGTACTGTGAAGTAGTCAGGAAGTATTTGAAATGCAATTGAATGGAAAGGAGTGCAATAAGAGATTAAAATTTTTAAAAATTATAATCTACTACTAAGTGAATGCTAAAAAGTAAATGCATTGAAATTGCGTATGTGAGTTTGGATAATATATTTTCTTTAATACATAATTAAGGTAGCACACATTAGAAAATAAGCAAAAAAACTTAATGTGCCCAAAACAGACTTGGACTGGCCTCCCCACCATGTGCCGGGGTCATGTCAGGAAGCATTTCCTCTGACTGCTGGACCTGTTCATCTTTCCTTCATACCAGTTTCTTGGGCAGAGAGAGCTGGGACAGTGATGGACAGGTCAGGTGGCATTGCTGTGGACTGCAAACAGAAGACACTGAGATGTAGGCTTGGTTTAAAAGAGAGGTCTGCCAAGGGAGGTGGGAACCTTCCTGGAAAGCGACCCCCTCCCTCCAAATTATTATAACTTCAAAATCATACAGCTTCCAGGCAAAAATATTGGAGAAGTAATAACAGTTCTTTACTGGAAAATATATATATTTAACAAGACAGAATAACCACCAACAAAACAATAACAGAAGTTCCCCACCTGTCCAGCAGTTTCCCCTTTGGTGTAGTGCCGACCCAGCCAAGTCCCGGGATAGCCCCAACTCCTCTCACAACATTATGCTGCAATTCCCGAAAAAAAAAACCCAGCGGGAGAGTCCACCCCATGCCAGGCAAGACTCCCAAAACTACTTCACTGGAATGCCAGAGCTATTAGCTCTCCTTCGTGTCTTAGTTGCTGTCTGTTCACCTAGAAAACCGTCCCCTACCCCCTTTTCAGCCTCTCTCCTGAGAATAGTGGGAAGAAATTAATGTGAGAAACCTAATCCACAACAGATGTCAGCACTATTCTCAAGGCAGTTATTTCCACGTGTTTTGTGTGAGATACTCACTGATATTTTATTATTAATTAGTGGTTAAGGGTGAATAAGTTTATCTGCCAAATGGAGATTCAAGTAAGAAATATTGTAGTGTCTTCAGCATATGTCTTTCAAGAAAGGATTTTACTTATAGTTGTAATTACCTTTTTTCATTGGAATGGCATGGTTTTGTTTTAAATAGGGCTCATATTTCATTTTTCTGAAACAGTTAGATGGAAACGTGAATAATTTGGCTGTTTGCAACCAACAGTTGTTATACTTAAAAACTGGGAAGTAGACAGAACTACTTGCATTTTAATTATAAGTACATCCATCCTCATGGAATCAGCTTTTGCTGCCTCTCAAGCACTGGTACAGAGCTGCCAAATAAGGGAGGAGAGTAACTGAAATCCGATGCAGTGAAGTCCAGAAAGAGGTCTTGAAAATGGCACTTTGGTGAAATAAAGTAAGTAAAATGGAATCCCTGCTGGCAATTCAGTTCAAAGTGAGCTGTCTTAACAAAGGAAAATGGCTAAAATGTCACATTTTGTAGAAGTGATCAGACCAGATAGTTAATTGTTCCTTTTGGACTTCAAAAGAAATCTTTATTTTGAGCACTGATGGAAGTAGATTGATTGTGGAAATGCTTTCTGCAGAAGATGGGTAGGTAACAGGGAGTCCTCATACAATAAATAGACTTCTAGGGAACAAAGAAGAATGAGCATGCCTATGGCAGTGGAAGGTTTGGGACGAACCTGAAGCCAGGGCAAAATTAATGCAGTCAGGGAGAACATTTTCATGAATCGCAGAGTTATCTATCTACTCATAATTATGAGCCCACACACTGAATTTAGTATTGTGGATTCAAAATATAAAATATTGTGATATTAAATTAAATTGAAAAACAAAAAAAAAAAAAAAGAAATGAAGTTTAAAAGAAAAGAAAGGGAATGGAATGAAATTAGGTATAGTGAAATGAGCTACAATTTCACTAAATGATAGTCGTTGAAATCTCAAGATTTCATTCCCTTTCAGGACAGGGAATGAAATCTTGAAATCAGAGAACAAAGTGGAAAAAACACTCAGAAACACATATATGATGAAAAATAACACGATTGAAAAAAAACGAGAAAATTTGGAAAAGGAGTGACTACAGCCAAAAGTACTGAGATAAAATGAGGTGCGTGAAAAGGACCATCACTTGCCAAAATTATTCTCATTTAAATCCTCCAAGCAGTGAAGAAAGGTAAACAAAGACACAGGAGAAGAAATTTAAAGAATGAAACTCTAGATAAAAAAAAGAAAATTCTGAAACCAAGCGAAAACCATAAAAGTGAATGGGTTGACATGAAGTGCAGGGAAATGGACCAAAACTTGTCCAATTGACCCTCATTGGAATCACAAGATTTCATTCCCTTCCTTGAGGGGAAGAATTTCCTTTCAGGAAAGGGAAGGAAATCTTGAAATCAAAGAACAAAGTGAAACAAACACTCAGGAACATAGATACAATTAAAAAAAAAAAAAGAGGCAATTAAAAAAAAACAAAAAACAAAAAAAATCCAGAAGATTTGGAAATGGAGTGACTACAGCCAAATGTACTGAGATGAAATGAGGTGCAGTGAAAAGGACTGCAACTTGCCCAAATTATTCTCAATGCAATCCCCAAATCAGGGAAGAATCGTAAACAAAGGGACAGGACAAAAAATTCAAGGAATGAATCACAAAAATAAAGAGAAAATTCTGAAAAAAAGAGTGGAAACCAAAAAAGTGAATGGGATGACATGAAGTGCAAGGAAATGGACCAAAGCTTGCCCAGCTGATCCTCACTGGAATTGCAGAATATTTTTCCCTTTCCTGAAAGGAAATTCCCCCTTTCAGGAAAGGGAATGAACTCTTGAAATCAGAGAAGAAAGTGGAACAAACTCTCGGGAACATAGATATGATCAAATAAAACACCATTGAAAATAACCCAGAAGATTTGGAAATGGAGTGACTACAGCCAAACATACTGAGATGAAATGAGGTGCAGTAAAAAAAACCTGTAACTTGCCCAAATTATTCCCATTGAAATCCCCCAAATCAGGGAAGAAAGGTAAACAAAACAACAGGAGAAGAAATGTACGGAAAGAATTGCTAAAAACAAAAAAAGGAAAAAATTCTGAAAAAAAAGTGAAAACCATAAAAGCAAGTGGGATGACATGAAGTGCAGGGAAATGGACTGAAGCTTGCCCAACTGATCCTCATTGGAATTGCAAGATTTCATTCCCCTTCCTGATAATCCTCATTTCAATGCTATTTCCCTGCAGTACATGTTATTGTTTTTGCTTTTATTGTTTTCATTTTTCTTCATTATTTTCTTCATTTTTACTTTTTTTTTTTTTTAATTTTTTGTTTCTTTAGTTTCTACTCCTGTCTCTTTTTTACTTTTTACCCTTATTTTGGGATTTCATTGAGTATAATTTTGGTAGGTTTCTGTGCATTTCATTTAGAAAAAAGAACTCCACCCTGACCAAATATTGCTCCCTCCACACCTTTCTTCTTGGCACAATCCATGTGCTGGGTACCTAGTCAAGAAGCTGCTTTTACTGCTACGCTTAGAATTAGGTGTACACTTTGGTTTAGGGTTGAGAAAACCACAAAGCCCAAAGCTCCAGGGACACTGCAGCTGCAAAAGGTATTCCAGGGGGTGCACAGCACTGCCACAACACTGCTCCCTCCGCATCTTTCTCCTTGGCACCACCCAAGCGCTGGGCAGCTCAGCCTCAGCCAAAGGCTGCTTTTACTGCTTCATTTAGGGTTCCAAAAGCCACAAAGCCTAGAGCTCCGGGGGCACTGGAGGGAGTCTCTTGAAAAGACTCCCTTCAATTAACCCATGACATGGTGGATGGAGTTGAGGTCCAGCTGCAGGTGGGACCATCTTGTTTGACACAGGATTGATATTCTGGCTGCTTTGGAAGGGGTCAGGAATGCAGAAGGATCTATCTGTCCATATTTAAATTTTTCACTGCAGGTAACCTATATGCAAAGTATCTCTACGCACACTGGCTCTTGGTATATGAGAACATTCTCCTTGGTCATGTTTGCATTTATCAGAAACACTTTGTAAGAGAAAAAAAGGCAAAGCATTTGCAAAAGATCCAACTGAACTCTCTCCAGGGTTTAGAATATGTACAACTCTCATTCATTTGAGCTTGAACTTTAGGTAGTTTCCTGTACAGCTGTGTATGTGTGTTCCTAGTCACTGCTGTGTATAAGAATGATTTTTCATTGATGCTGATCGTTTTACCTCTGAGTTAAGACTACTTATTTTGTTTAGTCCGTAAATCTACAAAGGGAAAAGAAGCAATTTTTAGGAGGTTTCAGTTCACTGTGAGCAAAAGTAGGACTTCCTGGGCTGTTTATTTTTCCAAAATTCTGCAAAAGAACTTAGTTTAAATGAGATCTATTAAACTCTTTATCCAAGATCTTAAAAGAAATATAAACTAGTAGTTTCTTTCAGACTATGACTGAAAATAACTGTGCTGTTTTGCATACCTTGAAAATTGTGAACTTTCATATAATCTTTTATAGTAAATGACAGAAATATTTTAGGATACAAGATTATGAACAATCTCTTTCACAAGAGGTACTTTATGGAGGAAGATGAGTAACTGTTGCTACACTGAAACTACTGTAGTATGAGGAATAACCTATAAACTCTATCTGAAGGAACATGAATCATCACTCAAAACTCTCTTCCATAACACTCAGAACAATTTCATTTCACTCTCAGTTTTCTCTTTGAAAGCTCTGACAGATTCACATATCAAAGAAGGGAAAAATGCTATTTAACTAATTGTTGCCTAAGTATACATTTATTTTCAAAATGTGAGTTAATTTCATAGTCAGAAAGGAAGTATTACAAGCAAATGAGCTCTGTTTTATTTTCCTTTGGATACTTCCTTAGGAGTTTTTAAATAATAGCATGGAGGGTAGCAAAGCTAGCAGTCTTCCCATCGATGTGAATAGTGTCAGAGGCACTTACCAGCAAAGAAACAAGTATCAACATGAGCAAAAGAGACACCTTGCCATCAATCTTCTGCTGAGCTGAACATCAAGACCATTGCCTCTTGATTCCACCAGCAAAACCTAGTAGCCTCCACCTGAGTTTTAACCTGGCTGGCAGAATACAGATTCAACAAAAAAGAACTGATGAGCAGGCAAAGGACAATGCAAATGTGAGAGGCCTAAAACTGCATCCCAATCAAAACCTAAACCTATTGGTTAAACCTAAAACTCCCTCTTATGACTTGCAAGGTGGTTGTTCAGGTTACACAAGACACAGATTTGTTCCTGCAGTGAGCACAAAACACAAACAACACCTTTCTTAGTTCTAGATCTTGATTTAAAAACATAAGTCTGATAGCATCTGATAGTACTTTCAAACATTTTTTCTTTAAGTTCCTCTAAAGAATACTATACTGATACTGTTGAAAGAATGCAAAGGCAAAAATTTCCTGAAATGTTTTCAGAGCAACAGTGTAGGTTTATCTTTTCCATGTATAATTTCAAAATTGTCCAAGGTAGCCCACCAGCATTTTAAATTACCACCATATAAAAATTTCCATAGAAAGATCACTTGTGCAAAGCTGGATTGCATTGTGTCCACATATCTGAAATTTCCAGTTCCTTCTAGTTCTCATGTTGTTCTTCATGAATACATGTGGCAATGTCTGAGTTAAATTATTTACAGAGTAAAGCATAGGCCCTCGATTTTCTAAGACCATCTCTCTATTTGCTGGCAGGAGGAAAAGTCTCAGAAAAGTTTTTTCTTCACTGATAGCAGGCCCAGATCAAGTGGGATGCATCTAGGATGTGATGCTCTTGACTGAAACTCTATTTTGTCCAAACAAGGCTTTTCTTCTTGCTTGCAGACAATAAATACTAGATGCCCTGTACTCATAAGGAGCTGTCTCCCACTGTGATGACAACACAGTTTTTTTCTCGATTTCTGTTGACGATTGAGGCTCCACAACCGCTCGATCTAGGCAGGCCTCCATCATGTCTTGTACAGTTGGTGCCAGATGGAGAGACAGGCTCCGAATGATCGACTGGCAGATGTCATTGGCATTCATGCAGGCCAGGTCAACCAGGAGCTGCTGTCGGTTTGCCTTGTCATCTACCTGCCTTTCAATCTCCCACTTCAGCCAATCGATAAAATCTACGAAAGACTCATTTGGGCCTTGATTAATAGTGGTATAATTAACCTTTGGAGCCTTAGAGGGCATCATGGTGAAGGCCTTCTCTGCGGCCACCTTAACATGCTCCAGGACAGGCAGAGGGAGACATCTGGCCTGTTCCTGGGGTTTAGCTATTTCCCCTTCGCCGCTGAGATGATCGATGGTAAGATCATCTCCGTCCACATCTGTTTTAAACTCGTTGCCATGCAGAAGCTCAATGAGGAGGTCCCTTCATAACCTCTTCCATGTTCCCTCCCACAGAAGATATTCTGTGGGGGCCAAAAGGCAGGTAAACATTTCTTTGAGGTCATTAGGGACCGTTACGTTTGAAGAGAGTCGCTTTCAGTAAGCCTTTAAAATATGAACTTTCTCTCCCAAACTCCTTTTGAGCTCTACACAGCTCTCTTTTGGATGCATGTGAGAGGGACTCCCAAGTAGGGGTCCCTCTCCTCCAGGTATAAGTGACTGGAGCAGCGAAGGGTATAGCATCCGGTTCTGGGTTCCGATTTCCACACTTCCCAGTTCCGGTTTCCAGAGTGTGGGAACCAGAAGTGGGGGTGTGGGAACTGGAAGTCGGAAGCGGGTGAGTGGAGCCAACAGAGAAGGGGGTGGAGATTGGGGAAGACGAAATAGGAGGGTTCAGAGAAGGAGGGGACAACGTAAAGGGGGTGGATCCCGAGGGCAGTGGGGAGGGGCCCGACGCAAAGGAGGAACCCAACCCACTGGGAGGGGCCGCCGCATGGGAAGGGAAGTTAAGGGTAAGAGAACGGAAAGGATTATTCACGCTAAAACCAAAAGGGTTGTGGGAAGGAGAAGACAAGATGGCGGGCTTAGCCATGTGGCTGCCACCATCTTGTGGCGCAGTTGGAAATTCTCCATCTGGGCTAACGTTAGGACGTATAACTGGAGAAGAGGGATTCGGGACACGGGCAAGGGTACGGTCCCCGCTAGCTGCCAGCTTGCTAGCAGGGCAAGGGTGCCAAAGAGAAGCAGGAGAGCCAAGGAGACTATGGCCACCCTGCGCCATTTTAAGGTGGGTTGCATCTGCTGCTCTCCTTAGCATAGGGGAAAAGGGTTTAGGAGAGATCGGGAAGGCAAAAGGGTATAGGAATCAGCATGAAACTCAGGGGAACATTCTATGGACCGTTTTTGTATCTCCATTTCACTTTCTGATCTTAATTTTTTCACCTCTGCGTAAACAATCATAGAGAGAGGGAAAAGTTTCTCCACACTTAAATCGCTGTCATTCTGGCAGGTGGTCATTTTTTGACCAACACTCTGCCAGAATGTGGGGTTAAGCACCTCACAACAATTTATTTTGCAAAAATACAAAAAGATCCAACAGACAAACTTCTTTAACAAACCCTTCGAAAACTTATTTCAACCCCCCCTCACGGAGTCCCACAACTTGGAGATATACTCCCCACTGGGCTGAAGACAACTTGTTACCCATCACATCTTCAAGTCCTTATTCTACCCAAATCCCTGGAAAATTAGCAAAATAAAATAAAATGGTCCTGAGCCAAAAGTAGCCCTGTCCTGGGCAAGCTACTTACCCTCTCCTGGTCAGGTCCTTCATCCTTGGCAAGGTCCCTCGTTGACTCGTTGTCATCAGGAAACAGAGGCTTCAGGGACTTGGTCCCTCACCTGGACCAGCTCCAATCCCCGGAGTTATCAGTCCCCTCAGGGAGCACCTCTGCTTAGAACACAGAGCGCTCACACTGAGGCAGCCGGCGCTCAAAGGACTCACTTCCCAAGGTCAGGAGTCGTCCTCTTCAGTGTGCCCACTCGCCACTCAAAGCAATGATGAGGGCACCACGTTGGGCACCAGCTGATGTGTGCCTTTGTTAGCCCAGCAAGCAAAAGCCGCACCAAAGAAGGGACGACTCCCGGGAGACCCCCTTGAATGTCTCCCTTAAGGCCCTTGGACAGCAGCAGCTGACAGGCCAGCACTGCAATACAGGCTGATGGGAAATGCTGAGGTGAGGGTGAAAGATGCGAGGAGGACCCACTGGTGAAGCTAGTCCAAATGGAGTTTATTCCATAGAAGAGACAACACCAGGAAGGCCTAACCACAGTGGCACAGCACCAGAGAGCTGAACCAAAGTGGCTGCTGAACACAAGAGACAGGGGTTTTTATAAGGGGATCTCAGGGGTGGAGTCAGGGGTACAACCAATAGGGGTAACTTTAGGGTGGAGTGTCAGGGTGAGGGACATATACAATAACTAGTTGTGGGACAGGGAGGGGGGGATACATTAGGACTAGCAAATCAACAAGAAAGCAACATAGAATTTTCCAGGCATAAGGGAAGGGCTGCTAAGGGATTGACAACTTGGAGAGAGAGCAATTCACTTAACCATGGGTGGGGTTAGATGACTGGCAACTGGGAGAAACCAAATACAACAAACCAGGAGGGGAAAACAGGAAGAAACCAAACTGGGGTGGAAACATCAAAGTCCACAACAACAAATAATGTCTGTAGAAACATCTGTGCAGTCCATCTACTTCACTCATCACCTGCTAACACACCCAGCAACAGCCACCACCCAAGCACAGTCAACATATCACCAACCATTGGCAGAAACACAAGGCCAGACACTGCCAGCCTCACTCAGGCAAATCTCCAATGAAAGCCAACAGCAACTTAGACCAAGAAAGGAGCATGGGATCACAGGTAGTGTTGGAGCCAAAAGCTGTGTGTGCACTGTTCCACAAAATAAACATATTTCTTAGAAATTTGAGCAGTACTGAGAATGAGAGTGAGATTGCTGAAAAGCACAACTACAACTTGATTTCAACTGCAGTTCTTGTGATCAGGGAAAGAGAAAGAAGATTAAAAAAAGGCACTCGCAGCCCCAGACTGATGCAATCAAGCTGGTTAACACTCCCCACACCGTCAAGCACAGAATTTCCTCCCTCCTGCTGGTCTCCTAGGGCTAAGGTCAGGCTAAGGTAAGAAAAACCCCTCAAGCCTGCCAGCAAGTTCCTTGGAGAAGCAAACTGCTCCTGAACACCTGTCACACATCAGCTTATCAGGAAAGATTATCATCTCTTTCTCACACTTATTTGACAAAAGCAGAAGCTTATCCCAACGCCATTTGAATACCCAGCTAAAAAGAAGAATAAATCAAAATGTCAAGGATTGGATTTTTTTTCCATTTATGATACGGAAAATGTCAGGGATTGGATTTTTTTCCATTTATGATACATAATCCTAAATGTTCTTCTGACTTTTTCTACTGTATAGCTAAATTAACTTCTTGAACTATTTTTTTAGAATAAAGAATAAATTCTTCAATCTATTCAGTCTTTTAGCCACTTTGTACAGCAGTTAAATTCTATTCCTAACCACTCTCTTCTACAATAAATCTGGAGCAAATCTGTGGAAGTTAAGGGCTATATGCAAATTTGCTGCAATGCAAATGAGAGAGAACCTATCCTGCTAAAATGAGATTATTCCATCATTAATTTCTTATGTATATCTTTTATTTTTGACAAAAAAATTGAGAAGGAGAGGAAAAAGATCAAACTACAATGGAAACAAAGCTCCCCTCTCATGGATGAAGATGCAGTCAGAGGTGATAGCAAATTGTACTGGAAGCGCCAAACTCTGGCAGGAAAATGCCAGGTATTAATTTTTCTCTTCAAGAAGAAAAGAAAATGGAAAATGAGACACTGAAAATGAGGGGCTACTTTCACTCTTTATAATACTCAGAAACTTCAGCCACTTGTGATAAGGTTTCCAGTCTAAAGCCAGGCTGCACTCTTCATAAGTCAAGTCAGCTGGGACATTTCCAAGATCTAGGGTAGGGGAATAAAAAAAAATACCAGGCGGCCTCCTCTCCCCACATCTGCTTAAAATGCCATTTATCTACAAGAGTTCAAGAAGTGTCAGCTGAATGTGGAAACACTTCCAGTTAGAGAAAGTAGTGTCATCTTTCATCAATGTCTTTGTGAAAAATCTGGCCAAAATTTATTGACAGGAGAGACACTGTCCAGTTGAGTACGTGAACTCACTACAGGTCCTCTCATCACTCACTGTATGTCTACTTAAGGCCATCAGCAAAGGATTACTTGCCTTGTGACCATGGCTTTGAACTTTGAAAAGCTGTTTTGTCTGTGGAGCCAGAATTGAGGCTAGAAACCTCATTTTCTTACCACACTTTCAGAGTAGGCCTCTGTACCCAGACAAAGGCACCAAGTACCCCCTTCCTAACAGAGACAGCACAATGGGCAAAAAAGCAGGAGTTGCAGGGAAGACACAGAGTGACAGTCAGCTAATTGGGAGAGAAACCAGTGTGGAACACATGGAAACAGCAACTGGGGAGAGAGATCCATCAGCAGCTTCACTGTAGTGTATATGTCTATATGTATACACATATTTACAATATATATTACCCTATATATGTACCATGTACAGTTTCTCATCCTCTGCAAATTAGAATTAGACAAACAAGCAAGACAGTAATTTCCAGACACAGCCTCTTGTTTTACCAGTCAACCCATGCTGACCATCAGTGGATTGATCTGTAGCAGTTGCATTGACACCTAGCTCTTGTTTGCATGATACTGCAAGAAAGGCCTGAGGGAAATGGCTGGTGATGAAAGGACTAAGAGATCAAAAACTGGCAAAAGGGTGCCAAGATGGAGGAGGTAAACTTGAAGGGAACAGAACAAGTGGGAGGACAGTAAATCAGTTGGCAGGGAAGGAGCTGGCAGGGGTCCATTTAAGGAAAGAAGGGCTGATGTTTCAGCACCTTCAGCTGTCAGAGCCTCCCCAAGTATTCAGTCCGTAGCACCCCGCGAGAACAGCGTGCATCCTTTCAGGTTCCCTCATCTCCTGCTCTCAGTGAGGGCTGCACTGAGCAGCTCCACACACACTCAGCAAGAGCTCTGTTCACAGCCAAAACATGTTATTTCTCACAAGTCCAGAAATGCTGAGCTGGGAATGTGCCTCTGCAGCCCCTCTACTTCAACTGAGGGGCCGGTGGAACAGGATGCTCAGCTCTGGCACCAAATGGATTTTGAGTATCCCCAAGAATGGAGACTCCATAGCCTCTTCCCACACAATTAAATGCGAAGTAGTGGGAAAAATCGTATCTTTGAACACTCGGTGATGTACCACGTTGGCCTTCAGGTTCCTCTGGGAAAAAAAAAAAAAAAAAAAAAGGATGTGGTGCAAGAGCATCCCACTCACATCTTACGGTGGTTTCGAGGGAGAGTTGCTCATCAGTGAAAGCGCTGAGGGGTGCAGCAGAAATCACCCCCGCAGCTTGGAGACGGTGTCACGGCGGGACGACGGGGCCGCGGCAGCGCCACCGGCCGCTCACCGGGTCTCGCAGCCCCCGCCCCCGCCCTTCCTCACGGCTCCGCGGGAGCGGCACCGCCCGCCCGGCTCCTCCTCCCACCTCCTGCCCTGCCCTGCCCTGCCCGCCCGCTCCGG
>WEKY01002079.1:0-19138 GCA_013390045.1 Picathartes gymnocephalus | reverse complement strand
CCCGATGGGCGCCTGGGCGCTGGTGCTGTCGCTGCTGCCGCTGCTGCTGCCGCCGAGCCCCGCGGCGCGCTCAGGTGGGTGCCGGCGCTGCCCCCGCCTGTCGCGGCGGGGACGCGCATCCCTCCCCCGGCCGGGAGTGCGAGCCGTCACCCCGCGCCGAGCTGCACTCCCGCAGCCCCGGAGCTGGGCTCGGGCGCTCCGTGCCGCCAGCCCTAGACAGCCGTGTGTTTGGTGTTCGTGCTTTTGGCTGGAGGAGGAGAAATGGGTATTTCTGTAATGTTGCTTCATCTTTTCATTTTCTCTGTCATTAAGCTGGAATTAGGTTTTACGGAGCTCTGTGTTGATTTGCTGTCAGCCCTAAGTCGATAGCATGCTCTTGAGATAGTTCTTATTATACCCATCGCGGTAATTCCCCAAATACCTTCGGTGTTTGTAGGTTCTTTTCTGTTTGACAGGCACCACCCTCAGGAGCAGTCAAGAGCTAGGTTAAAACAAAAGTCAGGGTGGAGTTTTGGCAGAGATACTCAGCTCGTGTATTAGTGTCGTGTGTGGCTCCAAGTCCCTGTTGATTGTACCATCTGGTGACAGCCACACATCCAAGCAGGAGAGACGGAGCAAAAAGGGTGGCAGCTGGAGTGGGCTGTGGGAGTAGCTCAAAGAGCAAACTCGGCATGGACAAGGATTTTATCCAGTGGGAATGAGTTTATAAACTGTAGTCTGGAACGTGTGCGCAGGGGAGGGGGGTCCCCTGCTGCTGTTAAAATCATACGCTATTTTCTTTTTTTATTTATCTCCTGTTATGAAACGGAGCAAGGCATTGGAGGGATTAGCAGATCTTCTAAGAAACCTACTCTGCCTTATGCTTTTGTTCTCTGCTACAAGTGTTGCCTCCAAAACTCAATGCATAAGGATAGAGTCTGCTCCCATTTAACTCCACAGCAAGATTTTCCGATCTTTTGAGAGCTGAAAGGTAGTGAGGAGAGTTCTTCATACCCTGAATGCCTTTGAGTACCACTAAATCCTGTGTCCCAGTTAACTCTTTTGACAAACTACTCCAAAATGCATCAGTGATTTTGAGTTTCTTTCAGAGGTACCTATGCCAGTTTCTTTTTAAGTAATTGACCACATCATTTTCATCTTATTTAAGTCCAATGGTCATCAGTGGAAGTGTTGTGGAAAAGCTGTACAAATGGCATTCAGTTACCCTTTAAAAAAAAAAATTAAAATGTGTTTACTACTGATTTTGATTCGAAAGAACATTTAGAAAAATGTCAAGGGGGTTATGCTGCTTTCTTCTAGTGGTTGTTCAAGGCAGAAGGGAATCTGTTTGCACATTCCTGAGGTTTTAGCTGGACATGATTTCAGGGTTTTGTTGACAGCCGGCAATACCAGCATGAAAAGGAGAGCTGTGTCTTTCACTGAAGGCTTAGAGCTTCCATTTTCACCTTTTTCAGCATGAGACTGTAAATGTTAGCTTAATTCATCCTAGCAGTATTTTGCTAATAATGGAAGAAATTGTATGAAGTGCAGAACCGTCATAGCAGTGCTCATGTGTTTTCTCTGAAGTGAAGTGATAGTTAGAGGAGTGCCTTGTGGGTATTTTGTTCCAACAGAAGAAACCAGAACCCAAGTGCCATGTAAAGCAGTTTTACAGCAGGACTTTGCAGAGTCAGATTCTAACATTTTATGGGATCTGTCCTGTGCCTGTCTCCTTGGGATCGCTTATCAAATTACTTTCTGAACTCTTTAGCAGCAGCATTTAAATGCTAAATTATAGCTTGACCTTTGCAAAATACCTTTTGTTTCACTGTGTTGTGTTAGTGGGCATGATTTTACCCTTACTGGATTACATCCAGTGTCTCTAACTGCATTCTGTTTTCACGCCTCGTTGTCTATGAACTGTACCTAATAGACTTTCTGAGCAAGGATAAAAATTTCACTTGTCACAGCAATCCGTATTTTTATAAACTGGTGTTTCACTCAACAGTTTAAAAATCTGTACTGCAGAACAAGTTTAAAAGTGCAGGAAATGTGAAATAAAATGGAAAATTAATTTTTTTAATCAATGGGATCAAGAAATGTTCAAGTACATTCCTCTTTACCACATGGGAGAGTTTAGCAATTTTTGTGAGGAACTGATAAGGATGTGAAGGAACAGCCTGAATTTTCTAAGTGGTAGAATATTAGTCTATTAACTTACCAAGCTCCAACTTAAATCCTTCTGCTTGCTTTTAGGGGAGGTTTCCCTAACCACATTCTTATGCAGTTAGAGAAACCTTGAAATCCTTTGCCTGTAGAGTCCAGTCTCTCTCTTGTAGATCCATACAGAAGAAAGAATGCACTGGCTGCTACAGTATGTCCTTATTCTGAGGAAAGGGAAACAAGCCTGAATGCTATACTGCAAAACTAGAAACACTTGGTTTTATTTAAGGCATATTTTACTCTTTTCAATCAGGTAAGGTAAGTGATTTTGAAGCACATCTCAATCATTTCTCTTACTGTATTTTTGTCTGTATTGTGACACAATCTTGGAACTCAATTTGTTCTGGATGAAGCTGCCCTTGAAGATGTGTTTCACCAGTGTATCTAGTGGAAGTACAGTTGGTCCAATGTTAAAAAGCAAAAACCTGAAATGTATATAATATAGACAAGGTTTTCTCAGTATAGTCATTTTATTCTAACAGACTTGCTCATACTGGGTTGCACTCCTTGCTAGCATACTTTCAGCCTTAGATCCCACTCGAGCTGATACGCGGGTATATCAACTACATTTCATATGATGCAACCCTTTTAATGTTTTCTAATAGCAGTGTAAGTTGCTTGTTCTGCATTGACACATCTGATTTAATTTACGTCTTTCGTATTCCACTTTAACATATTTTTACTAATAAATAGTAGTTTGAGAAGCAGCTTCATGCCTCCCTTTAAGCAAATTTCCATGTGTTTTCTTTCACAGTTACTAGAACTGCACTGGAATGTACAAAATATCCCTTTTGATGTTCTAGGAAATACAGAATAAAAGGCTAGAGACAGTAAAAGCAGTGGGGAAAAAATTGTAAAATAGAATGATTTTTTTTGAACTCCTAGCTTAAAAATTTAGTGCATATAGTATTTTGTATAACTTACTATATACTTTGCAGCGTTTAAATACTTTTGTGTTGGTGATAATCTGTGTGTTTACCAGAGAGGCCATAAAGCTTCAGTAATAAGAATGGCAGTATATGAGGGGGTTGAGCTTGGTATTTTTACACAATATTTCCTTGCTGTCCACTAATGTGAAGGGAAGAAGAGTAAATGTAACATAGAAATAAATAAAAATTGATATTGGCATAAGGAGAACTGCAGTATATGAAGAAGGAATGTCATGTTGATGTAGTTGAAAGACTCATCCTTACCTTCTCATCTCTAGCTTCCAATTTCATGCCAGGTTCCTTCTGGACAATGCTGCGATCTAGCCCTAGTACTTGGCTTTGCTTATGATTCCTCAACTTGGTAAGTTCTTATTGCCTGTTAATTAGAGATGGAAATGGTTAAAGGAGGCCATTCATTCCATAGAGGCACTTCCAGCACTGTTGGGATTTGTGATTAAAGGCCAAAACTTAGATGTGCATTGCAGTTCTCTGTGCAAACATTCAAGTTCACCATTGTAGCTGATAATCATTCCTTTCCATGGCTCTTGTTGTCCAGTGACCTTTAGAGTCCTAATTCCAAGAGAAGCAAGTGGTTAGGATAACTCAGGTCATTTGTATGTGTGTGGCTCCTGTTTATGTTTGGTTTTATAGTTTTGGCTTGTACAGATTGATTTCTTCTGATTGAGTTCTCCCCAAGAAGTCTTATTTATTATCTGCAACTAAGAGAGAGAAAAGCCACCCTTTATGAGCTGAACAAGAGCTCCCATGTTTTAAGAAGCTTAACTTTTTAAGAGCCTGAATTTTGGAACTTAGGACCATCTCTAGATAAAAAATTTAAAATTACATACAGCTCTTTTCTCTGTATTTGGTGTTCCAGTAACTTGGGATATTGTTTAGAGACACGATATTTCTGTTGAGAGTCTCATACCAATGGGGGGGTGCCCCAGGAGTGCTCTGCAAACAGTTCCTTCCCAGAGGCGTTGCCTGCAAGAGGTGAGGCATTACAACCTTTCTGGGTGAGTTGGTCCTTCCTCTCAGATCTCGGGTGCAGAAGAAGGTGTTCAGCTTTCATCTTCTTAGGATTGTCTTTCCCTCAGAAAGCAAGGCAAGTGCTCATCCCTCATCGATGTTACATTCAGTCTCCTCTCTGAGGCAAAATGTGGATTCAGAATTGTGGATTTCACTAATTAAAATTGCTTTGACTTCCAAGAAAAGCAAAATCTCTTTTCTAGAAAAGTCACCAGTAGGTCACAGAGCAAGGAGCAACATCTATTAGGCAATAAATATAATGCTGTTAGTTCTAATTGGACTGTTGTTGCCTAACAGCTGTTAGTCAGTGCTAAATTATGAAAGCCAAACATAATTTTGGCTCAATTTATATGTAAAAAAATAGATATTTTATCTAAAGATTGATTAGGAGTGTACCAAAATGTGGTGTATAGCAATTTGGGTGATAACTGTCACAGAGTATCATTTTTACAGTATTTCAAATAGAAAGCTTAACTCTTGGATACTTTGAAAAACAAATGTAAGATGTCAGAGGTATTCTAATGAAGCTTGCATTTTCTTGGCTGTTCAGTGTGATTGATCTAAGCAGTAATAAATTGGTAGTGCTGAACATGTTCTAGGTAGTAAAGGAAAACCTCAACATTAAACTCTGAACAGTCAGGTAATTTTCAATATTTCATCTAATTCAAAACATCTGTTTTAAAAAACAGCTATCATGTCATGGCATTTGTCACTTTTAAAATTAATGTAGTCCTTTTTGACAAGAAATGGTTTTGCATGCCAAACTCAACAAAACCTCTTTCCATTTTAATTTAAAAACAAAACAAAAAGAACCAAACTGGAACCGAACCAAACCAAACCATCAAGCACACAACGCCTCCACCAGATGACAACTCTGAGAGCCTTTAAAGGACTGTGACTAATTTCAGACAAGCCTACCTTGAATTTCACTCACCTTGTTTGCTTGTTTCAGGCCAGTATTGGTCACTCAGAATTAATAGAAAACATACCTACAATAACTTTCGCCTGCTGGAATGCATCAAGCGTTTGCAGTAGGGCATGGCGAAGGTAGTGGGAGCTCTGCTCTCATACTTGCAACTTTCAACACAGTGGGAAGAAAATTCAGTTTATTTTATTTCGTACAAGTTAGGAAAAAGGAATGAATGTCAGCTGACATTGTCCTCTCCAGCTGTCTCCTAACAAGCTCTCAATGGACTGGGAAGACTTTCTCTTCCTTTCTGAGGTTGGGTATTTCTGGCTGAGTCTGAAATGTCCTTTGACCAATATTCTCTTTAGAAGGTTTTTTGTAGGTTAGGACATTGTTTGGATAAATAATGGCTTCACATGTAGGAGGAGAGCCTGTCAGGGCAAGCCGTAGCTTCAGTCCCACTTCTGTATCTCCTATTCTTCAGGCTGTATTTCCACTCACATTCTTTGACGAAATTACCTCCTCAGGCTCACCTGTTTCCAATGGCAGCCTGCCCATTTATTGAAAAACAAACCCCACGTGCCCCAGTCTCATCCTTCTCCCACCTTTCCCCACCTCTTCCCTCAAGTTTTTCCATCTGCTCCACCGCCTGGTTTTCATGCGGTCTTATGGTTCCCTTTCTGTCCCGATCTTTCTTCCCCCTGTGCCCCCTCTGTACAGGCTGTGATGGGAGTCACGGGCTCCTCTTGTGGGAGAGCAAAGACTGTGCTCTGTGGTTAGCTCTCGAGTGCTATTATGACTTGAACAGGAAATCACCTCTGTGCTCCTCCCCACATTCCCACCAGCGCCGCTCAAGTCAAAGGGTTTCACTAACCTGACTTCATACCCAGCAACACCAGAGTTCCAGCAACCCACCACGCGAAAGGCAGCTGAGCTGTAATGGCTCCTACGTACCTCTCCTCTTCCTCTTCCTGCTCTTTTTTCCTCATTATTTGGTCAACTGAGTTCAAGTCAAAAAGAATCTGAACAGAGAAAAGCTCTCAGGATCACTTAATTTTTAAGAAGTTTACTCATTTGTTCAAATTGTTGCTAAGATGATGAGTAAGTAATAAGTTGGCTGAAGTGTTTCCCTGGTTTTGCTGGGTTTCCCGTCTTCTGTGTAACTTATGATCTCCAATTTTGGCTCAGTCCTCTTATTTACCACTTGGTGCGTTCCCTTGCATTCCTGCATGGCCAGTGCCGACTTGCCTGAAGCTGGAGATGTGCCAGAAAAGACAGTCCCAACACTCTGCTTGTGAGGGACACCGTATATGGTGCTAAATGGACATTTGCTCTGAGTATGACCATCTTTAGTTTTATGTTATGCTTAGGCATGTGTTTGAGGGACTATTTTTCACTGAGAACAACATAACAATCAAAACAGATGAGCTGGAGGAAGAAAAGAGAAAAAAGTGGCTCAAAATGTGAAGAGCAACAGCATAGAAGAAGCAAACAAGATTTCATAGGACTATGGTGGAGATCACCCAAAGTTGAACTGAAAGACTAAAGAAAGGGCAGTGGCTTAGCGCATTCATTGCCAGAAGCATTGTATGCTAGATTGATCCTTAATTGCTTGATGCTTCACTGGTGGGTCTGTGCTACCAGTGGGAAAAGGTAAATCAGGGACTCAGCCTGTTTGAAAGGCTGTCCCCTCTCTGAGGTGTGTAAGTGGGCGTTCAGTCCATGGCCTTAAAGTGGAAGCTGCAAATGCTGAGGCACAGCTGCAGTGCTGCCCACAAATTCGGTACACAGCACAAAGGTTTCGCTTCCAGTGGAGGTGCTCCCAAGGGCCACTTTTGTATAAGAAAATACAACTGCAATTGAAGCCAAAGTCTCTGCCATTGTCAGAAAAGCAGTTAGTCTTTTGAATTCTGAGATGACTGTAGGGGAGGAGTTCTTGGATTTTACTGCTGTGGGTAGCAGGACTGTTGCAGTAAGGCTCATCTTTCTGTCTTAATGCTTTCCACATCACTTACTGTCTTAAATTGTATCTTACAGTTGTCTAGAAGGTTCTGTGATCTTCTTCGTTGCTGTATTTGATTGGATAATTTGGTGTTTGCACCTTTGTGCCATGCCACAGTAAAATACAGCAGATAATCACTCTGCTTGAGAGGGCTACAGTAAACAACACACAGAGGAGGCACTTGGATACCAATGGGTCAGCTTTCAGTGGGTCCTCTGCCTTCTCCCCACCCCAGAATTTTTGCCACTGCGCAGAAAAAATAATCTAAACTTTTCTGTATTTATACATTTTTATGCTTTGCAGCTGCTGGGTTGCACAACTGAAGTGCAAAGGTAAAAAATCGGTTTAGAGCCAGAGGACATGGGTAGTTGCAGCTGTATTTGTTCTGCAGACATTAAACACAGCTGCTTGTCACCAAGACAGGCAGGGGGACCTCCTAGCAAGTAAAACATAAGATGCACTGAATGGATAATGGTTGTAACGTGGAAATTATGTGTGTTTAAGCTTGTGTCTGTATGTATGTGTCTGTGCCCATGTGTAGATAGATAGATATGGCTATAACCAGAACTGAGCTTTGAACAGCACTGACATGAACAAGGCAGGTACTTGGCAGGGGGCCCTATGTGATTAAAACTGACCAGGTTTTTAAACCTAGCAGGTGATTTCATACAGACAAGATGAAGCACCTGCCATGCAGACTTTTACTCATGTGAATAATCTCACTGACGTCAATGGGGTTTTTCACTCACATGCAAAGGTGTTTTCAGGCTAAGTCACGTCTGTTTTGGAGAATCTCACTATAGCTTACTCTAAGATCAGGACTTGGCTGTTCCTTGTGATGGTAAAGTTTGCAAGCCTGTATTATCACTTTGTTTCCAGTCCAGGTGTCAGTCATGAAGGTGTAAACAGTGATACTATTTAAGGTTTGATTTACAGCCTTTTCAAAGACAGTAATAAGGGTTCCATTTTTTTCCATGCAATAAATAAATAAAGTGACTTAGTTGGACTGGAAAGTGAATGACAGCCATTGCTAGCAATTAATGAGGCAGACTAAACCTAGCAAAGCAACATGTATGGCTGATTTCTGCTCCCAGGCCAGTACAAATTGAAAATGCTCTATGTGATACCCATGCCATTAATCCAGATAAATGGAAATAAAATCAGACTATAACTGGATGTATTGTGTTCAAAGACAAGAAACTGAAAGACTGAAGACAAGTTGAAAGACTGAAGACAAGTTAAAAGACTGAAACAAGCAGCTGGTGCATGTACTTGAGTCCTTTCCTGACTGATAACCATGGAACACTGAAGCTCTATGTATGATCTATTTTCTATGCATGCCTCCTGATACTGTTGATCACCAAACAGACAACAAGGAATTTATTCTTATTTCTTCCTGGAGACATAGAGGAGTATGGTAGTTTTATTCTTGTTTTATACGTGCAGAACTGAGGTGTAACTAACTTGCACGATTTATTGTTAAGGGCAGGAGCCGTTTAGTAAAGGGGTAAAACCAGAAATAGAAACCAAATCTCTGCTTTTTCCTCTCGTGGAAAGTTAACGGTCTCAGTCCCTCTGCCTTCCAAGTCTCACTGAACTGGGGGTAGGAGGGAGCACACCAGCAGTGTTGTAATGCTTTAGATCTTGTAAAGATACAGTCTGTGGCTTCTGCATACTGAGACTGGCTCCTCTGCTGCAGTCAGTGTTTCTGTTTTGAAACTTCATTTACCACAGCAGGAACCACACTGGGAGGAGGGAAATTAAAATTTAAAAAAATAATTTAAAAATGTCAAAGAGCCAGTTTTACACATTAATAGCTTAAAAATATTTTAATGTAACGGCCAGATGCATGGCTTGCTACTTTAAAATGTGCTTGAGGAATGTAAATGTCTTAAAATAAGGGTGGACAAATGTGAAAAGGTACAGACAAACAACTCTTTAGAAAATCAAACTGTTTTCTCAGCTCTCCTGGGCAGCTTCATTTGGATTCACTTAAAGCAATTGCAGAGGACATTTATTTTGGGGAAATGAAAACCTTTGATTTTCTAGATTCTGTATCTCCCACTTGGAAGCAAGTGTTCGAGTAAGCCAGATTCCTGGAGAGTCTCTTTTGCTGCATCCTGGAACTTTTTTTATGTTGTTACAACCGAGTCTATAGTTTGAGCTCTTACCAGCTGACTGTCACGAGACATTTCTGTGTCCAAGTGTCAAGGAAATGGGACTTGCTACTTTTTGTAAATACATAAGTTTGCCCTAAGGATTATACCTGACAAAACTTGTTCTCTGACTAGAAAATGGAAGCCACTGAACACTGTCTAAGTGCTAGAGATAAAAGAGAGCAACATTAGAAATACCTTTCATAAATAGTGTTGTGATCTGAAGATACAGATGCATACATATACCAGTACCAGCATTACTGAGCAGCTAGAAGTCTGGAAAACTGAGACAGTTTAAAGTAATAGGTCTCTACAGAATTGCAAGGAGATTGTTTTAATAAATGTATTGAAGAGAAAAAAGCTTTTACTGTTTGGCTCAAAGACAGACAGAAGTCTGCACATTAATCAGGAAAATGGTGGTGACTTTTGCTTACAAAAGCAACTATATGTTATGGATACAGGAGGATGAACCCTATTGCTCTAGTAATAGCAAAATATACTACAAACACCCCTTAGGTCTGCTTACAGAAGTAACAGCTCAAGGACCGTTCATTTTAATAGGTTCCCACTATTTGTGTTGATATATTTTATTTCCCCCTTTCTTTGCCTCATTTTGTTATCTCAAGAACTAGAATTGCATTCCTGGAGAAGGAGATTAAATGGTTTTGAAAAGTCCTGTAAAGCCACAGAGTCGCTTTTTCTCTTCCCTATTATGCTCTTGTGGCTGCATGCAATGGGAAGCTCCTTCCCAGCAGTGGCAGCTTCAGGACTGGTCTCAGGGTTGCTCTCCCTGGAGCATGGCAGGAGGAGCTGGGACTTGAATCATAACTTTGAACTTGGGATTCTTCCCCTGGGCTCACAGGCTTTGTTTTGCAAGCAATTTAGCAATGTGAGCACCTTCATAACATTTATTAGATTAGAAGTGGCTATTAGAAAGATGTGAAACTGTGTTCTTACAGTACCTGAATTTGCCTGTTTATTCATTTCAGAACCTGGTGCAATGAACAGCAAGTTAGATGTGTGACCTAACAGTAGACGTTTGCTTTTGACTTTCTGGAGAATCAAAAGGGATGGATAAATGGCATTGGGCTATTGTGATCATGCGGTCCAATTCTCTGGAGTAGAGTCATGCTTCAGTTTGTAAAGCTGTGTTTGCAGTAGACTCTATGTGTCTTTTTAAAAAATGCCTGGTTTGTCTTTTAAAAATCCACTCTGCTACAAGGAGATTCTAATGAAGTATTAAGGATATTTTTATAATTTTCAGTGTTAAATTTTTCTGATAGTCAAATACAGTTTCAGTTTTTAAAATGTGTGTCTCTTCTAGGCCAAGCTTTTCTAGTTTCAGCTTCCAGTCCCTGAATATTTCCATGCCAGTGCCTGTCATAAATGGCAAAGCCATTTTTGCTAGAGAAAAAACACACTTGTAAAGATGGAATTTGAGATGGGACTAGGTAGGGACACTTGTAAAAAAATCTTTTTCCATAGCCAACCACATTATGCTTTGAATGCTAAAAAAGGTAGAATTTATGGCATTTTTAAAAATAACTCCGTCCTTTGACTACTTTGGAAGAATATGTATTTGCAGATTCTTAGTGTGTGTTGTTCCTTTCTTATTTTCTTTCTCAGGAGAGTTGTATTGTTCTTTGCCCAACCCTAGGAATGTCCGGTTTGAATCTACAAATATGAGGAATGTCCTTCACTGGTCAGCACCAGAAGGCACAGGTGATGGAGTACTCTACAAGGTGAAGTATGCAGTGTAAGTTGGCTTGTTTATTTTATCTCCCACTCACTTTTATTTTAGCATTTAAGATAATAATTTGAAAAAACACCCCAACTTCATGCAAGGTATTGCTGGCATAAAGTAAAGAAAGAACTAAAGTGTGAGCTAGTCTTAAGCAGTGTGGTTTTTAATTTCTACTTCTGGCACTGTTAACTTCACACCAAGTTAAAAAAAATGTATAAGGAGATGTTCTTCCTATGAAAGAAGTGTATGGAAGCTTTCAGAGGCATTCCTCCTAAAATGCGAGAGAAGGATGAAGAAGGACTGTGCTGTGGACTGGTATCTGTTCACGTACATCCTCTGTACACATTTAAATGGATATGGAAATATAGGATTCAATCAACATTAGTAATACCCAGTGTATCACTGCTCTTTCCTGACAGACCCACTTCCCCAGATTTCTTCTGATCCATCAAGCCTCTCTAGAAGAAAATCCACTGATATTACCAAGTACTGTACAAAACCAAGTAATGTGGTTGGAAACAGGCCCTTACATTGTCAAGGTCTGCACCTTAGTAGGGTATCAAGGAATTTGCATGAGAGCTAGACTCCATTTCTTTTATTCCTGCTGAGAGAGCACTGTGTCAGTCTGAAGGGCAGTGATAGAAATTTGGCTTCTAAATTGGTGTAGCATCGTTGTCACAGATTATGTAATGCTCCCAGTCTTTACCTCTAATATTTACACTTCCCTCAATCTGGGAACATTTTCAGACCAGTAAAATGAATGTAGATCTCTGGAAGTTTCCTGTAACTTGAGAGTGCCCAGCAGTTAGAGAGTGAATGATAATTGTTGTCATGTTTTAGGAATGGTGTTCTCCAGTTCAGTAGTTCTGCTAAAAAAACCATGGTGCTACTTGCTTCCCCTCCACCTACAGCTGGGAGCACAAAAGGCAAAGATCACAGATGGAGATAAGAACAGCAACGAGATAAGACAGTGAGCAGTGACAGCAGCAATATTAATGATAAAAATGTACAAAAGAGAGAGTGCAGAGCTCGACCCAACCGCAGCCATGCCACCCAAACCGTTCCCTCTGGTCAGAACCAGCGTTACCACACTGGTCCATCCACCACGCTTCCTGCGCTGGAAGGGAACACCTTTCTTCTTGGCACAGAGAGAGAGTCTCCTTCCCCTTCCCCTGGCAATGATTAAAGATGGTACGGAATACCATTAGGATTTTGGCTATGCCCACATGGCTCCGGGCTCCACCCCCTCACGGCTACTGCCAAAAATTGACCCTATCCTTGGCCAAAACCAGGACTATTGTATGGGAGTTAAAATGTTTCAGAGAGCACTGGCTACACTGAGTCTGAAGGGTCAGCTGGTCCATGAAGAGTCTGTAGCCATAGGTATGGCCATCTTTCACAATGAACACAAAAACACTCATGTGCCTCTACCCACCCAGGAGAGCAAGGCCTTGAGGTAGGTGGAAAATGCTGGTGAGTGATCCTGTCCATCCGTCAGGAAGAAGCTGCCACATGCCTTTACTAATTAGCAGCCAAAGGGGGAGTTCTTAATGTGAATTTGAGGAGCAGGAGCTTCTGAGCAAATCCAAACAGGAGTTTTCCAAGGAAATTTTGGTTTGTTCTACCAGGGTATAAGAGCTGGTTAGTACCAAGGCATTGTTGGTTGCAGATATATGGCGTTTTCTCAACTAGAGGGGTTTTGAAGTTCATTGTGTTCCAATTGAGTCTTTCTTTTAAACTAGAAAACGAGGCAGGAATGAGTAGTCTCCTGTCATTCATCTTGGAGACCCTGAGCATCATCTGTGTCCATAGTTGAGGATGACTCACTGACCATTCTGACTGAACTTCTATATAAATAGTTATCCAGTCTCTGTTATTGTGTGTTTAGAATTTAAGCTAAAGCTGTGGAGACTGAAGGTGAGAGATCTCTGGTCTGCACAACCAAAGCTTGACTTAGATTGGTATCACTAACTTCCCAGTTAGTTTCATCTGTCTTCTTCTGGATAGGGCCCACTCTAATTTATTTTTTTCCTTAAAAACTTGTGGAAGTCTTGTGCTTCATCTCAGCTGAAGCTGGGATTCCTTGAAATTTCAAATTTCTGCTAAACACAGAAACTGTTTTATCAGCTGTAATAAAGCAGAGAAAATTACATTATGAGGTGACTATTATAATGGAACTAGCTTTTGTACAGCTCCTTTCTCTTTCTTTTTCAATATAGATACGGTGTTGGCAAATGGATTAGAAAGCCAGAATGCAAGAATATAAACAGAACATGGTGTGATCTCTCCAGTGAGACCTCTGACTATGAAGAACAATACTATGCAAGTGTTAAAGCATTCCTAAATGGGACGTGCTCTGACTGGATGGAGACCACACGATTCAACCCTCTAACAGACAGTAAGAAGAGCTAAGCACACAGCCAGATGTTCAATGGCCTTGATTAATAATGTGTGCTCAGACTACACGTGCCTTCATAGTGTATGATATTTTAATTTTAACATGAAGTTACATTTTTTCCAGTTGTTTAATATTTATGCTTTTGACAGAAGTAAGTGAAATAATAAAATTGCAATTTGGAGATACACACATACACATATACATATTTAGTCTGGTATATACTGAATTCTTTATAATGCTATGGTAGGGCCTCACTCAAAGCAAATAAAAGCTGTGGCACATTCACAGTATAAATAACTGATTTTGAAAAGGCTTTATTAAACCAATCAGTAAGTATACTCTAGAGCCCAATATTTCTTATCTGTGCCACATAATCTAAGAACATACTGGTAATTCAGCTTATTTTAGTAAACTGAGTTTCAAGGTTGTTTATCCTGTGAAGTCCCAGGAATTCCTTGGCAAAATTCCAAGTCAGTGTTCACTTTCTCACTGTAAAGATCCTCTTAGTTATCTGATCAAATAATTTTCTACCAATATAAAAAAAATTGTTCAAAGCTCTGCTTAGACTCCCCCAAACATTGCATAAATGTAATACGACTGATTTGATAAAAGCAGTCAAAGCAGTGTGCCCCTGCCCAATTTGACTGCTTTTTGTATGTTCATTTTTCCAGCTAAAATTGATCCACCCATGGTAAGTGTATCTTCGACTGACAAATCTATTTCAATCATTCTGACTGCTCCTGAGAAGTGGAAGAGAAGTCCTGAGGAAGAATCCATATCTCTGCTTCAAGTGTATCCTGGCCTACAGTACAATGTGTCTGTCCTCAACAAAAAAACAAAGAAGCGGGTAAGCTTTCACAAAGCTGTAGGACTGCTCCTATTAAATCTGTGCTCTGTGCTTCTTGAAATGCCAGGAACAGCAGAAGAGTCGTAGACAAAAGTGGTTTGGTGTTTTGGTTGGTGGTGTTTGGGTTTTTTGGGGTTTTTTTGTTTGTTTTTTGTTTGTTTGTTTTCATAAAGGTGCATGAAATAAGGCAATTACATTACTTTGGACTCCAAGGTCTACATAAATCCTGTTACCCTAAGGCTCCTATCTTTTCCAGAACATACCAGTTTGAAATATTTTGTGGAACCATACTGTGTGCCTTCCATTGGCTTGTGCATCAGAGCTGGAGTGATGCTTTAGCTCTATTGCAACATCAGCACAAGAATGTGGGCCAGTAGTGGCCAATGGTCCTGCTTCATATGAAGCATGAAATTGTTCAGTGGTGGTACAAGAATGTTTGATTGGAAGAGAAAATTATCAGAGAGGATGTGACTTAATAAGTTACTTGAATGTTGATTGCATTTGGGAAAAAAAGGATGCAGCTGGCAGCTCTTAGAGTATCATTAATCTTTCTAGAAAATGCATATGCTTGTGACCATTCTGTAGCTGAGGGGTTAAAGGAGGGGAAAATATTTTTTAATGTCTTCCAGTGGTTCTTCTCCATCAGCAACAATACCTTGGTTGTGCCCTGGTTAGAACCTGGAACAGTTTATTGTGTCAGTGCACAGATACATGTCACCACACCACTTCTGGACAGTGACTTTTCCAAAGAACATTGCACTGCTACATTGAAAGGTATGTGTAAGGTGGCAAATTAAAAAAAAAAGAAGATGCAAGTTAGAAAAATCATGGTGATTGAATTTGTCAGTTTTTTATGTGTCTGTTTTGAGAGAGATAATTAGCATGGTTTCTCCCTTCTCTATGCACTTGTACCAACCAAAAATCTTTGCCTCTAATAAAGCATAGCTGGGACTGACTGGAAGGTATGTCAGTACTTCTGAAGAAAAGTATGTGCACCCTGAGTTTTGGTGCATGGAGAAGGATTTTTTTACTCCTTGAGTGAGGTTTGGGAGTGGCAGAGCTGGGTCAATCTGAAGTTAGCAACAGGAGAAGGCTGTTACTTCTTTTTAGAATTTAATTTATAATTTAGACAATAATAAAAATTTTCCTCTAGTTCAAATTTTTTTTTAATTTCCTGCAAATTCCTTGTTTTTCTTAAACATTTGCATTCCATATCTGAAAAGTAATGTGGTGAATGCACATATTACTGTCTACATACATTAAAAAGGTGCTTGTTACAATGAAAACTCTTGTTTTATTAACAGATAAAACAGAAGATGAGACTATAACAATCACATTTGGATATGTTATGCCTACCACGCTGGTTCTCCTTTTTATTTCTGTGGCATGCTATTGGGTGCACAAGTATATTCACATCCACAAACAAAACCATCCAACAAACCTGGTAAGTGTCTTCTGTTGCAGGAGGTCCCTGCCAACCTCAGCACTCACAGCACAGCTGTGTGTTTTCCAGGGCTCCAAACAGGCTTGGAGGAAACCGTGGCTAGCTCCAAATAAAAGCTCTAGTTGCCACTGAGATCAAGAGAAGAAAACCACATCGAGGGTTATTAAATGCAGGAAGAACAGAGTAATAACTCAAATTTACAATGATCAGAACAGAGCTGCTGGTTTGGGAAAAGTCATTGCCTTAAGCAAGGTTTTGAGGTGCACTAGGCAAGGTCTATCAGGATGTCAGAACTCCATAAATTTATCTAAGATCAAGCACTGTGTAAAGTCAGTTAAACAAAAGTTATTAATTTGTTGAATTCAGAAACAAGAAGGGAAGACAAGCAGTACAAGAAACACCCTGATGTTTTCTTGGACTATTACTGGGTATTAGCAGATTTTTCCACTTAAATGTGATTGTGAAGGATTTAACACACGGGCATGATACAGATAATTTAACCTGGATTTCAAGAATGCTTTGAAATACTATACCATTTCCTAACACGCAAAAATGTATAAACAAACACATTCTGGTATTTAGACAGCCCAAATACACTTTCTGCAGAAAAATGTTCTCGAATTTCTTAGTGCTGCAAAGTTTGTTGATTTTTAGAAAAAACACATAAAATCTATGAAATGTTACTGATTTCCAGCTCATGAGCTCAACAGAATTTTCTCACAGGTATCTTTAAGCAAGTTGCTCAACCATATACATGCAATTATAATAATGAATGAAGACTTCAATGTTAATCCAATCTATGTGACACCGTGGGATGGGAAATACAAGGGAGTTAGTTTCAACATACTGATCTTGCTGAAGAAGATTAGAGCAGTGCAGGGGTGACAGGAGAAGTCTTCACAGAGGGACTGTGAGTTCCGAAGGCCTCAGAAGGATTGGAGCAGCTACTGCTGCAGCATGTTCAGGTGTGCACAGAAACCCCTCCTTGGCTTGACAAGGCACTGGTTTCATAACAGAACCTTGGAATCACACAATGGTGTGGTAGGGGCCTTCAAAGGTATCTAGTTCAACCACTCTGACATGGGCAAGGACATCTGCCACTAGATCAGATTGCTTAAAGCTCCATCCAACCTGACTTTGAGCACTTGCAGTTACGGGGCATTCACAGCTTCTTGAGAAACCCTGGGGAGCTAACAGGACCAAACTCTTTAAAGTCCAAGAGTATGAAGGGCTACCTAGTGAAAAATTCCCACTCAGTAGCAGAGTAAACACCTAACTCCAGAAGCTTTTTCTCTAATGAAGATGTAATTTGAATGTTGGGACTTTTTTTTTTATGTTCATTGCAATTTTTAATGACCATCTTGGAGCTTCGATTTTATTTCTCCACCTCTGGATTCAGTCAATGTTAAGATAACAAATGAATATAGACCTGGTATTTTAATGATGCTCTCCGGCTTTCCCAGCATACAGACTCTTCCACATGTGCACCCTGTGTGGCTGGGGGGATGTCAAATAAGCTGTTCATTTTGGTCCAGCACTTCTTACCTGTGTGACTTTTCAGACTGCTTGGTACATGGATTAATGGTCTCAGTCTTCCATTCAAGCTTGAAAGCATTGAAATGCAGCTTCTGGTTTTTTTTCCTATTCACTCCACCAGTGCCCACACAATGTTGATTCCTGTCAAAAATATTACTCATTTCAGAAAGATCTCTATTGTTTAAGTGGATGATTTCGCACAGAGTCACAAAAGCAGCCTGTGGCAGGCTGCACAGTGCAGGCTCCATACACTGTGCTTCGACCTGCTGTGTAGCTTCCTCTCTGAAAGGAAATCTGCTATTATTTTATTCTCTGTAAGCTATACATTGATATGTTACCTGACACTGCTTGTGGGAACTGGTTGTGACTGCATTTTCTCTTTGCTGGTTAAAAGGAGTGGAATAGATTCAGTAATCTTTGATCCAAGAACAAGACTGATGTTTTCTCCAAAGTCACATGAGTTTATGCTGGTGGAAACAAAACCTGTATTTGATAGAATGGTTCTAACCATTATTTTGACATGGGGAAGGTGAGGAAAGGGATATTAAAACTGGTCATAATATAGTTTTGCTTCAGATAGGATAAAAATGGGGACCATATAGACACTCCTGAATATTTATATGATGAGCTTTCTTCTTCCCTAAATTGAAATAACCTCCTAATAAGGCCTAACCTTGCCTTATCTTTTAAAAGTATAAGATGGTATAGGAAGCAGCAAGATGGTATTTTGATTATACTTCACTCAAAATATTTCTTACTTTCCAGGTATGGCAGTACACTGACAAATGCAAGGAACGGGTTTTCATACCAAGTGAAAAAATAGTGCTCAACCTTATCACTGTTAATGGGGATGACTGTAAGGAATCCAGTTGTCTATCAGAGAGGAAAAGTCCCCATTACTACACTGTTTACACTGACACTGAAGCTAAGGATCTGCCTTCTAAACAAGTGCTGAAAGCGAAATATTTGCTTGGTATTTCACATGAAGAGATTTCACTCAAAGAAAATACTTCAGTGGAGGGAGACCAAACTGGAAACTGGGCATCTCATGGCCAGTCTGGAAGACAGAACACTTGGAGAGATAAAAATGCAGGGGTTGTAGAGTATGAACATGATGTAAGGGCTGAAGACTTCAGTCCTGGTCAGAAACTAGAAGAGAAGTTTTCTGCCCCCAGGAGACTACAGAGTGAGCCACAGATAGCTTTGGAGAACTTGGTTGGTATGAAAACAGGACAGCTGTATTCCCCCCAACTGGAGATAAGGGTAGCAGACCTTTGTTTGGGACAGAAAACAGAGGAACTTAATTTGAAGGTGGCTGATGCAGCAGATGAATTGCCAGATGAGACCCATGTCAATTTCATGGACCTGGATACTGAAAAACATGGGCAGACATCCTATCATCAGCTGGAAAAAATCACACAGGGCCTCACAGAGAAAGAAGATGTGCAGACCATATTAGTTGGTTGGGATCCTGCCAGTGGAAGACTATATATTCCTACTTTGTCCAGTGTTGAAAATCAGGTGTGCGAAGGAGTATTCAGGTGTGATGATCCTGACAAAGAAGGAATTTTGTTCAGATTGTATGAGAAAGAGGTATCTGGTGAATCATCTGAGGACCAAGAAATGTATCTCCTGCAGTTCAAGGAACAATGGGGACTTCATATAGAAATGGAAGACTGAAAAGTAGTTTTCTAAAATATTCAAAAGTGCAAAATCTTGTTTATTTTGCTAAAGAGAGTGATAGACTCTGGAACAGACACATCCTAATGTATTGAAGTTTTTTGAACCATCACAGTTGAGCAATTTATTCATTATATGCTATTTATAACAGTTTACAGATGTGATATAAATGATTTTGACATCAATCATAAACCTCTTGTGTAAATTATGATTGTTGTGAGGTTATATTCTTTTTTTACAAATAAATAAAAAGAAAAAATATTT
>WEKY01002074.1:0-25927 GCA_013390045.1 Picathartes gymnocephalus | reverse complement strand
TACCCCAGCCAACACCAGCTCTGTGAAGCAAAAGGTCCTCAGTCCGCCTCGTCCAAAGGCAGATTTCAACCCAGCTGATTTTGAATGTGAAGAAGACCCATTTGACAAACTGGAATTAAAAACTATTGATGAGAAGGAGGAATTAAAAAATATCCTTGAAATTCATGTTGGTACTACTGGGCCAATTGTTGCCCAGCTGTTAGATAATACTTTGCCTANAATACTTTGCCTAAAGCAGGGTCTGAGTCTGTATTGCAAGATGAGGAAGTTCTGGCATCCATAGAAAGGGCCACATTGGACTTCAAACCCCTTCACAAACCCAATGGCTTTATCACTTTACCACAGTTGGGAAACTGTGAAAAGATGTCCTTGTCTTCCAAAGTGTCCCTTTCCCCCATCACTTCAGTGAGCAATATCAAATCCCTGTCATTCCCTAAGCTTGACTCCGATGAGGGTGATCAGAAATCATCAAAGCTCACGAGCACTTTCCACAGCACTACCTGTCTCCGCAATGGCACTTTGCTCAGCTCTTTGCAGACCTGTGCTCAGAGCAAAGCCAGTGAACTGAATGGACACCATATGCTTGGTCTTTCCTCTCTAAATGAGGACAGCGGCAGGGAGACATTATCCTCTTCATCCAGACTGTCTTCGCTGGCTGTTTCGACTGTTTGTACAGAAGAAGAATCATCTCAAAGCACAGCAACTACGGTAAACATGGAGTGAAGTGGAGCTGGGGTTGCTGGGGAGAGGTGGAGGTGCAGAGGCAACTCTTGATTCTAAATTGCCCTGTTGCTTTGGTTATAGTTTCATTTACTAGGAGTGAATTGTAGATCCTCTTAATTTATGTGGCAAATTGATCAATCCAACAGGTCTCTGTGCTGGTAGTTTTGAACCTCAGATTATTATTCTGAATTTTTCCCCAAATCTGACATTTTTAGACCAATTCCAGTGACTGTTCTTTCAGCTTTTCAGCTCTTTTTTGTTGTTGATAGTTGCACACCTTTGAGCTAAGCATATAAGGTATCTTCTGTGTAGAGTCCTGCATTTTGTCCTACCCAGATGAGATATATCACATTCTGAAGTGCTGTTAGGCTTTGAATCAAATATCTTCTAGTTTTCTTCCTTGGTTTGTTTGTTTATTTGCTGGAAATAATGGGAAATGCAGGCTTCTCAAGGAATAGAAGGAATAATAATAGGTTAAAACACACAGATGTGCTGTGTCATTCAGGAAAGAACAAAGTGCTTGAGGTTGACCTGCAGTGAAATAAGCCTATCTTTTTTGTTTTAGTTTCAGTTTTCTTCCTGAGATCCTTTCAAAATCTAATCTTTAAAAGGAAAAAATTATAGTGATTTGAAATCTTGTATTCACCCTCTTCCTTGTGAAGGAGGGTGGAGTTGTTGCTTGGTGGAGATCAAAACCAGCCTTGAAGATCATCTTGTATTTGTAGCATTACAGTTGGTCACCATAGAGCTTTGAGATGGGAGATTGACTCTTCATTTCCTCAATCTTGTTGCAAGTTCTAAAATTACTTTGAGGACAGTAACTTCACATCAGTTGTTAGTTTTGTCTGTTTGTGAATAAGAACAGAGATTAGAGTAGCTTGTGGGGTTTTTTTATAAAAACCCTCAGATCTGGACACCAGTACTAGTGAAGCCTAGTGAAAGCTGTGTAGTCAAATCCTCTATTCTAAAATAATCTGGGTTTTTTTCTCTGTCCAATATAAGTAGTGTTTCAGAGATTCTGTGGCTTTAGAGGCATACCGTAGATTTTTGTGTGACACTGTGTGCTCTGAAACAAGTGATGCTACTTCTCCACTTTTGTTCTCCCAGCTCTTTTCAGGTTAGGTAAATGCACTCATAATTGTGAAGTACAATATTCTGGGAAATAGTGTATCTGACAGAGCACAGCAGAACAGCTGTTAGTTGATGGCTGGAACAAATTCAGTACTGTTAACTTTGGCAGGAGCAGCAGCATGCTGAGCACCTGCTCACTGGTGCAGGTCACAGGTGTGAGAGGGGGCTGTATGACCTCAGTTATGGAACACATAGCATCTCTGGGGATGAAAGATCACTTACAACTAGATAGATTGGCATTAAGATGCCTAAATTTACACTCAAACTATTCAAATCTCTCTGCTGAATTACAATTTTTTAAAGACCAGGAGGGAAAGTGTATTCTTGACAATGCTGTAAGGGAAGATGCAAAGTGGGAAAAAAAAAGTAGACTTACTAGGAGAAGTAATAAAATTAATTCATCAATTTGAAACTATGCTTTGGAAGTAGTGAACCAAGAAATAATTATATTGACAGAACTTAGCTCCTTGTGTTTAAATTCCAAGACTTCAGATGATAATTGTTTTATGTTTCCACAGTATAGTTCCACTGAAAAGTGATGGCTGGTATGCAAAAAATTTAAGTAAATGCAAAAAAGAATTTAAGTAAATGTAACAAAAATCCTCAGAGTATGAAAACAGTAAGAAGAAATCACTGTCATTTCTGTGGCTGGGAGCAGAAGGCTCATGTCCCAGGGTATTCCACAGTGATTTTTTTTTTCCCCCCCGCCACAAGATTAGAAATTGTAGCTTTGAATTTGCAGTTATCATGGGAGTTTTTGCTTTACCACCAAATTTGATATAGGAATCTTTGGATGGAAATAAATCTGTGGTTTCTCTGAGGCTGCACACATTCTGTGCTGGTCCCCTCTCCTTTTATTTTTTCTTGAAGCTCAGTAGTTTGATTTTTGCAGCTGTAACAGAGGGAGAAATGAAGACAGCAGGTTGAAATTAAACTCAAGTAGATTGAGTAGGAGGAGTTGGTTTTCCCAGACTGTTGAATTTTTGATGTCAGAAAGAGTTTTGGTTTTCCTGGCTGCAGCATCAATAACAAAGCATTAATCTGATAACCAGCTAGCTGATTTCAGGGCTACCCAGGCCTGTATTTCAATGTATCCTATATTCCAGTGCTGGAGAGAGGATGTGTGTGAAGACCACACCATGAGAAGAGGTTCTTGGGTACACTAGTGCATCATAATGAATATGATGTCTCAGTGTGTGTTTTCTAGATGAGAAATTCTTACTCTGAAGATGGTTAGGAAAGCAGAATAAAACCTGCGTGGTGGTAGCTTGCGATCTTTTTGCAAATAAATGGAATTTGTCAAAATCCTAATAGGTCTTTTCAGAACTGATTTTCTCTAGAAGGTTTTTTGTTGTTCAGTTTGGGCACTAAGAAGGTCTTCCTGAAGGATGTGGACACAGTTTTGAGCAATTTGTGCTGGCATAATAAGTATGAAGAAATGCTAAAAACTGTGACTCTTGGTCCACAGTGATTTCTTGCAGTCTGTTCTAATTCTGCTTAAAATGCAGGAGTTCTAAATCTGTCAAACGGAAACGTGCAGCTTTGGTGGGGCACTGCTGTTCACTTGGGCAAGGTTGTACAAAGTGGTGGAGTGGTTCTGCAGAGGCAGAGCAGGTGCACAGCAGGGGACATGACCCAGCCTTGCTGGTGTGCTGGGAGAGGGACAAGTGCTGGGTAGAAAATGCTCCTTTGAGCCAGTATGGCATGTTGTTCCTATGTGGTGTACAGAGTTCAGTGCTTTGGGAATAGAAAAGAGGTGTATTTTCCTCTTACTCCTTCACATAGTCAAAAAGTACAGAGAATGCTTTAGGTGATGACTTCAAAATTCTCACTGTTTTTCAGGCAGTGTAGACTTGGTCAGGAGCTGAACTGGGGCTGTGTGAACATGCAGCTGTTACAGTGACAGAATAAACAATCTTATAATTACTGTGGGGATACACACATCCTTCTTGGAGTATAATCCATTTGTAGAGTGCTGAGAGGAGGAATGATCCTTATGATGATGATCATTCTATAGCTGCAGGCAATGTGTAATGTCAGCATCTCATATGTGGAAGCCTAATCAGGCCCTGAAGTCTCCCATCCTGTGGTAGAATCTTCTATAAAACCCTTCTCCCCCAGCTGTGGCAAATTCTGCTCATTGGTGCATGATGTTTATACTTGCTTTATTTGTGTGTTGTCCAGCAGGTACACCCAAACTACCAGGAAACAGAAGTCCCTGTGGTAAGTTTCGAAATACACCTGTGTGCTTGCTTGCATTGGATGATGTTTATGGTAATCTTGATAAGTGATGTTCCTTTGAGTACAGAAAACCATAGGTGATGAGTAAACCTGAGGTGAAGGGAGCAATCTGTGCTTCATCTGAGGCGTGGGGTTTGGCTGTGTCCCAGCCTTCACTGCTGAGGGCTTGGGTATTCAAAGGCTTTGGGCACACCAGTAGAAGAGGGTTCATTGTGGAGAATCTGGGTTGTTGATTGTTGCTTTGAGGGTTAAGAGTATGGTGGGAATGGCTACTTGATTTCATCCTCACAGTGTGTAACTTCCCAAATGTGATCTAGAAAGCCTTTTGGATTTATTACATGGGGTATTCTGATTCTCGCACTAGGCAGAAACAGGATGTGGGGATGCAGGAGATGACCATCACCTCAGCCTCTGGGTTTTCCCCCTTAGGTAACACACCAAAACTTTGCAGTGTCTAAAGTGCCCAATAACAGCAGCTGCACGAAGTGGCTGGGCAGTCTCGCGGCCGAGCTGCAGCAGGGCCTCTCCCCCAGTGAGAGGCACTGTGTGGAGACTGTGGTCAACATGGGCTATTCGCCTGAGAACGTCCTCAAAGCCATGAAGAAGAAGGGACAGAACATAGACCAGGTAAGAGCTTGTGCAGTGCAAAGAAGTGCTTGATTGGATGCTGGTTCTGCTGGGAAGCCATCTTGGGTTTGTGAAATGGGTGGGGAAAATACTGTTACTCTGATAGGGGGTTGCAACCTAAAGCTTGTGCTTATTTCTAGTGAGAGACTGCTAGAGTCAGCCACACCTGTGGGTGCTGGCTTGGAGCCATGCCGAGTTTGGGATGGGCCCTTTGCTCTGTGTGAAACTGAGGAGAGAGATTCTGGGTCTCCCCAGGAGCCACAAACACATCCAGAAGAAGGTTAGCATGGTTCTGTGCCATGCTTAGAGCCATGTGACAGAAATCCAGCCAGCTTCCCTTGTTCTGAGGAGGAGGGTTTACAATGCTGACATCTCTCCTTGTAGAGAGATTGGCCTCTGCAGACCTAAGACAGCTCTGAAAGGTTCCTGCAAGGCCCCACTGACTGACCTGTGTGTGCCCTGGTGCTGCTGCTTTCTGCTCAAGCGCTGCCTCCAACACCTGCTCAAAGCAAGTCACTGGGCACAAAGCACTGCTGTGGAAAGCGTGGCTCTGGCTCTTGGATCTCCTTCAAACAAACACTTCCAAGTGGGAGAATATGGCCCAACCTCCCATGCTGACCCTCATCAGGCTGTGTGCTGCACAGAGCCTACCCCAGGGACTCCTGCTTGTGGGACTGATCTGCTGGCCCTCTCCCTACACATGGAGAGTGGCTTAAGCTATGTATTGGACAGAACTGTGGTATCAAATCGAAAAAAAGATCCCTTAGGAGGGCAGTTTTAAATCCTGCTCTACTTGCAGGCTCTGTTCTTTCGCATACCTAGCACTGCCTACCTGACCCTTCCCCTTAAAGGATAGATAAGAAATCTGGCATCAGTTTCTCTGTGTGTGAGCTGGGATTTGCAGTTCACTTGCCAGTATGCTGAGTTGATCTTCAAAGGCTGACTGCTCTCAGATTGCATCAGCTCTTGTGGCTGTCTGAGAGGAAGCTAAAAGCAGACATGTCCTGACTGCTGGACCTACAGTTTCATTTTTATAATTTGTAGTATAAAAAGCACAATGAAACTTCTGCTCTGCCATCAGAGGGCTAAAGATATACTTCTGAGGCTGCTTTGACTAGAACGAAGGGGATGATCAGAGAGGAGGGCAGGACAGAAGGGTTTGTCTGCTTTCTCTGCACAAGCTCTTGAATAAGGAGTGTCTCAGCTCTGCTAGGAAGGACTGTATCCCTGTCCCTGGTGAAGCCCTGAGTAGAATCATGCTCAGCCCCTCTGCATGTACCAAGGTAACATTCAGCTGTCTGCTGCAAGTGCCTCTCTGTAAACACAGTTTGTTTTCTTCATTCCCCACAGGTTTTGGATTACCTGTTTGCACATGGACAGCTTTGTGAGAAGGGCTTTGATCCACTTCTTGTTGAAGCAGCTTTGGAAATGCACCAGTGTTCAGAGGAGAAGGTGAGGGTGCAATGTGTGCAGGAATAGAAAAATGTGCCATGACAGGGAATTCCAGCAGCAGTTCCTCTGGCTGATGTAATTCTGGCTTTCATGGTAATGCTGCCTTGTTTCTAAAACTGACTGCCAAAGGACATCTTTGTGTTGATAAAGCTAAAAATTGTTAAAGCATTAGAATTTGTCTATGCTGGTCTGTTAGTCTCATTTGCATCCGTTTTTATGGGGACAGCATTTTTTTTAAGACCCTGCTTATTGTGGTTATAATGTTTTGAATGCCCAGAGTTCTCTTGTGGGTGAGCTGCTTGGTACAGATACAGTTAACTTCAGCAGCAGCAAATTGTCTTTCAAACCTTGCCAGCCTTCCGTGGCCATGAATTTTCTCCCTTGTAAAAGTGCATCTGCCTGGCTGCTCAGCAAGCTGGGTTAGGGCTTGCTCTGGAAGAAGCTAGAAAATGCATGTTTTGGGGTCTGATTAATTGTCTGGCTGCTTTACCAGCACCAAAGTTACAGCAGGAGCAGGTAGCCAGGGCAGAGGACAGGAGGATCTTTTAAAGTCTGCCACCTGTTGGGTGACAGGTTATTTCATGAAGTCTTTAGAGGTGCAACCCAACCCCCTCAAAAATATATATGCCTTCCTGCCTTTCTTGGACAAGTGATAATCTTGTAAACAGAGCAATAGCAGTGTGAGGATGGAAAGAAACTGAGTTTGAGAAACACATTTGCTATTGGCTCAGCCCCAAAATTGGAAATGGCTGATCTCCTGATTGTCCATTTCAACCTGCTTGCTTGTTTGGGGTTTTTCTTTCCCCTGGAGTGGAGCAGATGTACTGTAAATGGCAGAGGGTTCATGAAGGTGATCAGCTGACTCACTTCTTGCCATTTTATTTTTTCAGAGCTCAGGGAGGATTCACAGTTTATGGTGGAAATACTGTATGTACACAGTGGGGATTGTGCTAATCCCCCAAGTTTGCCCTAGATCTGAGAAGCCAGTTGATAGCAAGGGCTATTGCACTATTCCCACAGTCCAAGTAACTTTAAAAAAAATCAGATGCAGCAGGAGCTGCTGGATGGGGCAGCTGGGTGCCATTAACCAGCATTTTTGGGATCCCACATTGGGCCAGACTGATAAATATCCTTCTGTGAGACAGACACCCCCACAGACTGAGCTATGGTGCCCTGGTTGAAGAGGGTTTTGGATGTGAAGGATGGCAAACAGCAGGGACTGGAGGTCCCTGTGGCCAGAGCTCTGGTGGCTCTGGTGTGAGCAGACTTTCTCCCAACAGAGCTGGAACGGGCTGTGCTTGGGGAGGAGGAATCTACAACCATGGCATGCCCAGTTACTGAAGACAGGCTCTGTGCTAAACCTCCACCAAGCGCTGATCCATCCATGTTTCTCTTGCAAATAACAGGCTGTCTGTCTTTCAGATCACAGAACTTCTCCAGCTAATGAGTCAATTTAAAGAAATGGGCTTTGAACTAAAAGACATTAAGGAGGTCTTATTATTACACAACAATGACCAACACAATGCTTTGGAAGATCTAATGGCCCGTGCAGGAGCCAGCTGAAGACACATTCCTGGATTCTTGGTGAGCAACGGAGCAGGACCAGCCCCACCACCTTTGCATCCAGTGTGACTTGCTCTCAGCAGGAAGGAGTCCAGCTTTTTGCATACAAGGGAGAGTGACTGAGCAAGCCTGCCTCTGTGCATCACTCCAGCATTTCTCTTTCCACTGAGGGCCAGTTTTCATTCTTAAATTAAATCTTTAAAGTGTCCTTTCCTAAGTTTCCTTTTTCCAGCTTGGCCATGGAGAGTTGAGACTGCCCAGCCTCTACTGGAATTGTACATAGGTAGAGATGGAGTGGTTCCCCCCTCATTGTTGCACTGGAGTTGGACAGAAGAATATTGAGTTGGTTCTGAAACTAGGATGCGTTGGTTCTTTGAAGCTGCTTTCATGGTGTCTTGTCTGCTTGTACTGAATTACTTGACTGTGTCACAGTCCAGATTACCTGGTTAAATTTGACCTTTAGTGCAATGGAGTTTTTTTTTTTTGGTTGAAAGTTAGTCTGTAACTTAGTAAAACACTGGTTCAGAAACTGTCACTATGCATAAAGAGAGAACCTTGTTTTGTCCTGTTGGTTTTTGTTTTTTACCCATGCATCCAACACTTCTGCCAGACATGAGCTGTCCAATGCTGAGTGGTATGTAAGTTCCCTTGAAGCAGGTAAGCTGTGAACTTGACCTGGACCTGCAGCTTGTGTTGGTTCTTGAACCTGAAGGCAGAGAGCTGGGGCTCAGTATTCCTAATCCTCTGAACTTGTAGGATATTTAAGACAATGCCCTGCTAGAAAGTTAGTTATCTTTTTGTTTTAAAAAATACACAGTGTGATGCAGGAGGTTTCTTTCAAGCACTTTCTTTAAAACAAATATACTCACTGCATTAGTTCCATTTTTCACACTGCTATAGAATTACATAATAACATCTAGTATTACAAATCAGGTTTGGGGTTGTTTTTGGTAGTTCGAAGTATTACATTGTACATTGATCAAGTTCTAAATACATGAAGCAGTCTTGAGGAATCTCTAATTTGCTAAATATTTTGATTCTGCAGAAGAACAACTAATAAAACCCTCAAATGTAACTCCCAGTGTCATGGTTCCCATCTCTCATGCTCTTTGGCTTCAGCAGACAAGGAATTTGCTGGGTCGTGCCCACCCAGGTGCTGCTTGCTCCTATGGGCATGTGTGAACATTGATGGGCAGAACAACCAGAGGTCTCTGGGCTGTAGCTGCAGTGGTGGAAAGTGCTGTGCTTCTCTGTGGCTTATTTTTGTTTTGTGGCAAAACTCCAGCCTAGGAATCCAAACTCACATTAAGCCTGGAGCTGGAGCATTGGACTTCTGGAGGGCAAAACGTCTCTGCTCATTGCATCAGTGTAGGTTTTTCAGTAGGAGGTTTCAGCTCATCGGGACTCTGAAGGAGATGGCATTTGTCTCCATTATGTTGTTAACTTTCTGTGACCAAAACATAATTTGGGCCCAGTGTGCACTCCTGGAATTCTCTGTGGGGTGCCCAACTGTGTTAATTACATACCTTTACTTAAAATGATGCAAGGGGGGCATCTGCTGGCAAGTATCTAGATGTGGAGAGGGATGATGAGGAGGAACAGGGCAGGTTGCTTTGCACATACCCTATACTGTTGAACTTCAATTTTCTAGTGGTGGAGTTGAAATAAAGCTTGTCTAGGAAGGACATTGAGCAGCTGGTGGGACAGCAGCTCTGAGTGCAGGTAATACTCAGCTTTTCTTCCTTCTCAGGAGAGAAATGTGACAGTGAAGAAATGGGGTTCCTGATTAATTGGAAAACCTTGAATAAAATTCAAACTGCTTTACCATCGCTGCTGAGAGCACTCAGTTGTGTTGCTTGTTCTGGTTTTCTCAGAATTGCTAACCCAGTGAGTCCCTGTCTGGTACCAGAGAGTCCTGAAGGGGCAAGAAGTCTTTGCCAGCAAAGAAACAACTATTTAGACCAAATCTCTGAATAAAATAATCTCTGATTGTATTAGTGTGTGTTGTTTCTTCATAGTTCCTCTCCAAGGTCTGGCTCTTAACCCCATGGAGTAACCACTCTGCTTTTGGAGCTCTTGTGGAGATGAGAGCAGGGAGGTGAAGGTGGGAAGTGGCATCTGTAAAGATGCAAGGTCTTATTTCAGAGAGCTGTTCCCACCTGGTGACACCTTGCTTTGGCAGTGATGTTTCTGGAGTTAAATCCTTGGGTGGCTGAAGGATGAAGTTTATTCCTGGGGTGTCATCTCAGAGAAAATTCCACAGACTGAGAGGATTAAGAGGGTGGCTTGGAGAAGAGGCATTGCTGAATGAAAGCGAAACAAGAGGCCCAGTGTGACCAGGGTTCAATGTTCAGTGTGCTGTGCAGCACTTGTTAATCTGGTACTGCTCTGTCCAGGCACAGTTCAGTCTGGGTGTGGGGAGGTTCTGCTGGCTTGAGCAAGCCTGGGCTCTGCCCCGCTGCTGGCTGGTGAGAGGATTGGCTGCACCCCTGCTCACACTTGTGACCTTGGAGCTTTTCCTTATGCTGTCAAGTCACACTGATTTATGTTCCTGCTGTACCTTTGTCAGGGGCTCTGTCTGAGGTCTGTGTGCCTGAGTGGGAAGGCTGGTGAGAAGAGCCTAAACTGGTGGTTGTGCTTTCAAGAGCATCTTTGAGCTGCTTCCTGCTGCTTTTGGACAACAGCAGCCTGGAAAAGGCTGTGGTGCTGCAGAGCCATCCCTCACCCCCATGGCAGCTGAGGGCTCCTGATCCTGCAGTCAGGCAGTGGGAGCAGCAGCTTCCCCTGTGCCCCAGGGCTTTTTTTGCCTGGCCTTGTGGCTCCTGTCCCGGATCTACTGGAGCACAGAGACTGTGTCAACAGCTTTCTGTGGCTGCTCTCCAGGCCAGGGAGGGTCGTTCTAGCCATGGGTCAAGGCTTCTGAAACACTCCACACCAACAAGCCCTGTGAGAAGGGGAGCTTGTACAGATTTCCAGCCCCACTTAATTTTTTGCAGTCAACCAAATGGGCATTCTGATCATGTTTACCTAAAATGATTTTTACCAGAGTTCTGTAGCAAATTGAATTTTATTTTAAATTCTGTCAACTATTGAAATAAAGTATCAAGTCTCTGCTAATAAGCATTAATAGTCATTGTTGCATCTGAATACAAAAGTGAATCCATTTTAGTTCTCTCTCTGTTTATTTGATTGTACATGGCCAAGCTCTCCAAATCTCTTAGATTGCATTTATGACACTTTTACACATATTCCTCAAGTTGAAGTGAAAACCTTTTGTAGCAGTTGTCAGTGAAATACCAAACAGTAAGAAGAGGATGACACTTAAAATGTTCATTTAGCACATTTTCACACAAGAATTAAAGCAGCAAGTAGGTAGTAACTGTCAAAGAGGAGAGAAAAACATTACCGTTTCTGACAACAGCTTGATAGTTTCTGTTGCATTTGAGCCCATTGTTGGTATCTTTGGGGTGTGCAGCACTTCAAGCATGTCCACATTATTGCCAAGGATGGGCTGATTTTCACAGCCAGGTGCTTAATTTTTTTTATTTTGGTCAAGTCTCACCTTCAGTAGAAAAAATAAAATTTGGAGAACAGACATAGTAAGATATATTTAAGGAGGTCTAGTCATGTGGATTGGCTGGATAACCCATTTAAAAAAAAAGATTGTATCAGACCTTGGAAAATTGTGTGTTGTTGTTGTTTTGATTATTTGTTGTTTCTCAATGTCCCTGGCTGTTCCTTAAGGGAGCAAATAGTTCCTGCTCTGGGAATTGGTGCTGGGGCTCAGATCTGCCAGAGACTTGATTTTTTCACAGTAAATCAGATGAGATTCACAGGTGGCTCAAATCTGGCAGCTGACTTAACTCACATCTCTGCTCATGAAAATTTTTGGTCGCTCCTCTGTCTTGTCACAACTGTGCCTGCAGATCCCAAGGTGTGGACACGGCACTGTCGGCTGTGTAAATGATTCTTGTGTGTTGCTTAGGAATGTCCAGCTTCTGTAAGACACTCAAAACGCCTGTGAAATACTTTGCTGAGCTGCTTTTAAAAACCTGAAAGAACAATCAACCAATACTCACGTCCCAAATGTCAGAGTATGTGGAGGGAAAATTTTTCTCCCTCACACTGTTTCTGACTGGGCATCACATTTTCCTGTGACCCGTGCACACATCATACAATCTGACCTTTTCCTTGGTTCCAAACAGACTTGCCAAACTTCTCAGCTGCTCCCTGACGGCACTGTTTGCTGCATGCTCACTGAGAATGTGCTAGGGAAACTAAGTGCCGACATCCAGGCTACCCAGCTGCCTCGTATTCCCCTCACCTTACTCATGGGAAAGCTCTCCCTGGCCCCAGGAAGTGGAGGGTGTTGCTGGTTTTAAACACCTATTTCTCCCTGCATCGTTTTAGCTGAGTGCTGATGTCCCACTGCTTTACAGCTCTCTGTTGGGCACCACTGCTCTGTGCCACGCAGAAATACCAGGAGTCTTGCTCCCGGATGCCTCATCTCTCTGGATAGGTGAGGGAGGCTTCTGACCCAGGTTCAGGTGTGATACACTGCTGGCCTGTAACCAGGACACCAGAACCATTTTGAGAGCCATAACCTCAGACCTCTGCTCCACAGAGAAATCCACTCTCAGTTGCAAGATGGAGACTAACCAGTGCTAAAAACAACCCAAGCGTCAGGGCAGCAATGTGGGATTTGCTTCTGTTCACCAGGCCTACGCTGGGTGACATTCCTGGGAGTGTTTGCACCAAATATGCATCCCAGACTGTCACTGCAATTACTATCCTGCTGCTCAGCCCAACCTGGGCTCCTCAGGGGAGCTGTGCAGGCAGGCAACAAAACCCACAGCTGGTCAGACAGCAGTGTTCCGTTACCCCTGGCATTTCTGGCTACTGAGCAGGCTTTGAATGAGCTACCACAGGCATTACTGAGGAGACACAGAGATGGATGAATGTGCTGTGACAGCTCTAATTTTGGAGTGGGAGCGCTCACATAGCACATTGTCAGCGAGATGTCTCAAGGTCACTTGTGCCTTCAGCAGATGGACTGGCTTTGTGGTTCAGATGCAATGCATGCAGCATCAGGGCTTCTGCAGGGCTCCAGCTGATGGCTCTGTAGCTCTTGATTCAAATACCAGTTTCACATAACAGTGCTGTCAGCAGCTTCTGGAAGCCCAGTGCCTCCAAGCAGATCCCCTTTTCATGTGAGACATCTGTTCAGCTCTGCTCAGTGCAGGCATTAGACGTGGTGTGCAGCAGGTACAGCTGCTGGCATCTTCCTCTGGGCAGCAGCATGAAACCCATGTACTTATTAACACAGCAGATGAATCTTTGGTACAAAGTCCCTGCTAAAACACTCTTCACCCATAACTTAAAGCCACCTCTTTCAGGAGCTCTGGAGGGTTCATCCCAAGAACTAATTCAACAATAGGCTTCCTTCTTCTGAAACTGACGGCACTTCATGTCCTGCCTGGTTCCTCTATCTTTCCTGGCTTCTGTCTGCAAACACTTTTCTGGGTAGCTTTTGAGCATTTCTGTTCAGACCTGTCTTAACAACACAGAATTGCCTTTAACACATGAGAAGCTGCTATGATACATGAACACAACTTGCCGGCTGCTTGGTGAGATATTTAAAGGCTGCTGAATTGTTACTGTTCAGATTGTGGCTTACCGGTAGTAATGAAATACAACCCTTATGGTGCCAATTAGTCATCTCTCATTTACTCAGAATTCTTTCCATCCTTATATAAAACACACGCTAATCACAAACATCAAACCAAAAGCTATCCCCTACCACCCACACTCTGCAGCACCAAGTGTAGCAAAGTGCTGGCTGGTGTTTCCTGTAGCTGTTCCAGTGCATGTGGAAGCAAAGAAGGTCTAAACTGGTGGAGGTGTTTGCAGTGATGTGTCAGTGCCAGGGGAGGCTAAACAGAGCTGAAGTTGGGCTCGCATCGCCTGGACACACTTTGACTTCAGCACCAAGATTTCATCCAGCATGGTCATGAAATTCTGAAAATCCTGGTGAGGAAGGCACAAGGAAAGCTTAGAGAACAGTATCAGCAGGTTGGAGAAAATCAGTGTATTTTTTACACTGCAGCAGAACGTAAAAGCATTCTGCAGTCTAGCAGATTAAATCAGCGTTTCCTTATTAAAGTCACAGCCCTCACAGACAAAGGTCAGTGCCTCTAAATACCAAGGTTCACTGACTCTGGTAGTTTTATCTGTTGGTGAAATTACAGCTCATATAGTGGCTTAAAAATAAAAATGTATAAAGCAGCTGCTGTTGCTCTTCTGCTCTGGTTAGCTTTTCAAAAGTTTGGTACAGGGACTGGTCACCCAGTTTTATCATGTACTGAACTCTGTTCCTGACACCTCTCATGTTGGATTTAACAATTATGAAAATAAATGGTGAGTTAGGCCACTATGGATCAGATATAATAGCCCAGTCTTGAGAGATGTAAGGGATTTATTTCCCAACAGGTCACAGATGGGGTCATGGCTGCAGGTCTGCCATGAGCAGTACAAGCACTGTATCCAGCCTCAGCCCAGGGAACTCTACCTTCCATAGCCACATAGATAAAAATCAGTATAGAACTGGGAATAAAACTAAAATGGAGTTTTAATCAATTTTTAAGTAGGGCTTGTATTAATAAGGGACCACTTGGACATGCTCTGCTCTCCAGCTGAGAGTAGTTTGGTGCCTTTGTTCACATGTCTGTGCCTGTATAGCTGGGAGGTGTCAGCATCGCCAGGGCTGGGGAATTCAGCTGCTGTGCATGAAAATCAATCATGCAAAAGCTTATTTGGCAGTACTCCAGCTGTATCTCCAGCACTGTATCTCTGTCCTGCAGGGAAATCAGGACAGTGATGAAGACTAGCCCAGCTGCTGTGGCATATTTTTCTCAAGCACTTTAAATATTGCTTTGTTCGGTGTGTGGCTGGTCTTGGCAGGAGTTTCTCCTGCGGCCAAAGTTTCATGGCTGGAGAAGCTGAAACCATCTGAAAATGGAAGGAGAGAAGCTGATGCATGAAGCCCAAGCACATTTCATTACCCTAAAAAGGTCATGCTGTGAAATAAAACCACAGGGTATGTTATTCACAAAATGCTGGGAGGCCAGGTCAGAATTCTGCTAGCCAGAAAATAACTGCTTGCTGCAAGGGGCAAATAAATGGGGAAGAGAGCTAGTGTCCAGAGACCAACAGACTTATGAAGAACAATCTCAGAAATTAAAAAAAAAATTAAGAAGATGAAAGATAGCTTTGTTTCACTTCATGGTCTGCCACAAAACTAATAGAGTTTGTCTCCTGTGCTGTTTTGTGAACTGTATGTTATCTGTAAAACAGCATATGCAGCTTGAAATCACAGTGAATAAGTCACATGGTGGCCCCACTCCAAAGTCCCTGAGGGATGAGTCCCTCTATTTCAGATCTGAACTGTGATAGGAATTGAACTGGTTTGATAATGCAATGCAGCAATGGAGCTTGGCTTTACTGAGAAGGTGAGGGAACTGGAAAGGCAGGAGTTCTCACTGGAAAATGTTCATAGTCTGGATTTTCACACTGCTGTGACATGCATCTGTTGGGGTGCAGCAGAAACAGAGAACTGGGATTGCCTAGCTAGCAGTGGGGCCATGCAGGTGCCAGTTTTTAGGTCTAGAGTACACCACTAGGTCATCTGAGGCAAAGACAAGCCAAGAAACACTTGAGTAACCAAAGCCAAAAGCATGTGAGGCATAAGCCACAGTGGTCAAAGCACTGGAGTGAGCGAGGCCAGGGTTGTTGGCACACCTGCAGTGTGGTGGGCAAAGAGTGTCCCAGGCAAATGCTACCAGTGTCCTGCCCTAGGGGTGTGCTCTGTTCCGTGGTATTGACTTACTTGTCCCAGCCTGCAAGAACTAAAACATCACAGGGACAGATGGCCTGTCTGGTACAGTCTGTCCCGTGATGTGAGATAAGGGAAGACTCTCTTATCAGAGACAAGGGCTTCAGGGCTGGCCCATCCGTCTCCTGCTCCCCAAGGACCTGTCAGAGTGGGGACTGGCAGACACAACAGGCACTGCAAACAAGAGGCCTCTCCCAGGACTAAGACAGGCGCTTGGAGAACAAGGGGTTGAACTGACAGGGAACATCACATCACCAATTCAAGTTAATAATCTCTAAGATTAATTTATGCAGGTTCAACGAGCACCAAAACCATCATCTGAAACACTTACCATTGCTGACATCTGATTTATCAAGCACTCCTCTTTGAAGCACAGGCATGCCATTTCATCCAGCTGCTGTCGATGGGCACGAATTACAGTCTGTCTGATTAACAAAAAACACACACTGGTTACACAGCCTGTAGTGTAATCAGTGCTTGTAATCACAGCTGGCTTCAATAAACCTTCAAGAAAGAGGAATGCCCCAGAGGAAGCCTTGCTGTCCTGTGTCCCTGGCACTCAGGAAGGGTTCACCAGTGCTCTGTGAAGTGCAGTGCAGTGCACTGGTTTGGGCCTCAGGATGAACTGAGTGACTGAAGGCTGCTCACAGCGGAGGGACCACAGCCCTTCCTTAGCACGGGCAGCACACAACTGCTTTTCACTGTAGGAGAATCAATCAACAACAATCGTCTAATTAATTGGAGAAATGGCTTACAACCACAAGTCTGTAAGTAATTTCAGTGAGAAACAGGCTGAGCAGGAGCACAGTGCTGCTGTTGATTCCTCTGAGCAAGTTTCACTGACCAACAGTGTATTTTCAGTCAAGGGAATGCAGTCCAGTCCCTGGGAGCTGACAATGGCAGCTCAGAGTACTCAGAAGCTTTATATCTACATCTCCAGTGACTGCCCAGCTGCTCTAGCAGCTTTTCTCTTCATTGATGGAACAGCTATAACCTGATTCTTGATGGGAGGTATTGATATATTTTAGGTACTTTACAGTTTATAGGAAGCCAATTAATTACTGAGAACTGCAGTTTGTATTATAATATTTATTCCTCTAGCACTATCCTAGAAGCTCTAATAGAATAATTGGTTTCCTGTGAGATTTTAAAATACCACTAAATAACAGGCAACCATCTATTTTTAAGATAATTATTATAAATTATGATTAATCCTATAAAATAATTATTTAATAGAATGATTAACCATTGGTTTTTGAAGTACATATGAGTATGACATACAAGTAAAGGCAAAAATATCACATGTCCATAATTTCTAAGCTCCACTACAAACTTCACAATGAGAAAGACTTACTGTGCCTTCTCTAGGGCTTCCCTCTGCCGTTTCCCCATCTCTGATGCAGCACTTGGAAAGCTGCTGCTGGACATGTGTGAGGGGCTCTTTGCATTTGCTATTGGCTTATTATCTTTGGTTGCAAATCCTGCATCTGCAGCAAAAGTATCTTGTGTAAAAATACTCTGCATTAATTTAGTTTTTAGCAACGCTGTTTCCTCAATGCCGAACGATGACTTAGCAGGGTCTTCAGAATGGGTGAGGTCCTCATTCCTCAGTCCTGGCTTGGGCTGCAGCAGCAGGCTGCTCTCCTGAGAGGGGGACTGGGCTGCGTAGCTCTTTTCAGGTATTTCAGCACTTATTTCCTCAGCACGGGGCCCTTGACTTGAGTTAGACTTTCCTGAATTACCAGCATTGTTATGCTGATTAACATCAGCACTACACCTTCTGCCTCCTGAGTGTTCATTGTAGAGGGAGTCACTGCAAAGCCCCCCACCCTCTCTCTCCGGCCTGGGGCCCGTGGATCCAGCTGTGGATGTTTCCGTCGGGTCACGCCCAACAAACAAACTGCGCCGGACTCCCTGCTTGGGCAAATCCGGTCCCAGGCGGCAGCAGCACGGCTTCACACGGCCGCAGGCGGGTGGGAGCCGCTTGTGCCCGGCTTGAGGGGAGCCCAGCAGGGCGCAGAGCCTTCCCCGGTGGCAGGTCTGCTCCCCGAGCTCCAGCATGCTGTCGGTCAGAGCTCTGTTCCTGGTACACTGCCAGCCCTCGTCCTCAAACCGGCTCTGGGTGTCAGTGTCTGGCACCTGCTTCTCGCAGAGGGGCTTCTCTGGGTTGGAAGACACTTCCTCTGTTTCAGTTGTATCCTCGCCATCTGGAGGGGACACCAGGAGAGGGGCCATGAGCTTGGAGGTGAATTCTGAGGAACAACTGGAAGATACAGAGTGGCTAACTCCATTTTTTCGAGCTTTCCATTTTACACTTCCTGCAAGGGCAACCTGTTTATCCAAAGTGGAGTCTTCATTCTCCTTGTGCTGGAGATCAATCTCTTTGCACTCTGGAGTTCCTGATTTCAATACTGGAGATACTTTTGGGTTTGAAGCATGTTCTTCTGGAGTTAAGGTGGCTTCACTGGAGTAAACAAGACATCTGTGTTTGGACCTGTACTCTTTGTGATCAGCTAGGAAATCCTTGCCATTTCTCCAGCTGCAAGCAGGATCTTCCTGCAGGCAGTAAGGTTTTTCTGCAGTATTGCTTGGAGAGAATTCAACAGCTAAGTCATAGCTCCAGTTTGCAGGAGTATTGCTGCAGCCTGCATTTTTAATGGATTCCTTTGCCTGTGGGCTGCTTTCACTACAATCCCAGCTGTCATCTAATCCATGATCTTGCATGGGCATTGCATATTTAAAAAATAAATCCTGTCGCTTTTGGCCTTTTTGCTCTTCTTCGGTTCCTTGTTCTCTTTCATGAAGGAAAAATGAATGTTGACTGCATTTGTTGGTGTTTCCAACTTTCACGCTTTTTTGACTACAGACAGGTGAGAAAGAATCTTCACTGAAATCACTGTCATCCAGATCTTCCAGCTGCATCCCCTCTTTGCTCTCCACTTCAGCTGGAGTAAGGCTTACCTCCTGCTTCACTTGAATCTCCTCAGGCTTGTACTGCGTTAAAAACCTCTCAAGGGGTTGATACTTCAATTTTTGCTTTAGAATAGGGGGCTGCTGAAACTGCTGGTGATAAAGACGTAAATGCTCTTCCCTTTCCTTCTGAAATGGAGGCAGGTATGTCCAGGGTTCAGCAGACTCTTGAATGAAAGTATTTCCCCATTCCTGTTCACTGTCGGAGGGCAGATTTCCATCTCCAAAGGAATTATCCTCTCTAGAAACAAGCTGTTTCTGAACAGGTTGCACTGTCTGGACTTTCAGGCACTGAACAGATGTTCTGTTTTGCATAAACTTGTCTTGCTGGCCACTCTCTTTTGTTTCTGGGGTGGCAATGAAATCCTCCACCGAGGGGCTCTTTTCAGAGTTGGGGGATAGATCATCATTTTTCTTCTTCAGGGGATGTGTTATCCGTAGGACTCCCTTAACTGGGGTGGTGTGGTGGAAGCAGGGAGTGCTGGTATTTCCTTTGTAGCCATGTCCTTTGCCAATTCCCTTGGGGGTAGAGGTAAGAGGGACACCAGGTGGCTGGAGTGCTGCAGGATATGCCTTTGGTTTTGTAGCACCTGAGGGATGCTGTAGGCCTAGCTTCACCTTCTTTGGAGAGCTCTTTTCCCCAGGTGGCAAAGAGGGAGTGCTTTGGACACGTTTTGGAGACACATTTCCAGGTCTGCGATGCCTTTTTGTGACAGGGGTAGAACATCTAATCCCTTTCTTCAGCTCTTTGACCCTGCAAAAAAAGAGGCTGGATTTAGATGTCATGCTTTCAGATAAATAACAGCATCTTCAGAACAGATCAATGCTTTCACATACTAAGACTAAATATTAAATTCAGCATCATGGTTTGTTTTCTGTCTGTGATCTTCACAGGTATCAAAACCCCTCTGCCAAAATGCCTAGACTTTTGGAAAAATCTATAGCAGTCTTTTTAAGTGCTTCCTTGAGCAGTGCATAACAGGTCAAGTGAGTGGAAATGGCTTCAGTTTCAGTGCAAGGGGGTGGCATTTCTACATGTTATAATGCAACAGAACAAGCTGGTCTTCTCCGCAGCAAATCACAGAGTCCCACAAGGCCCAAAGCAGGACTTTCGGAGTAGTTGCAGTGGGGCTCCTTAGCTCAGGTGATGTGCACAGGGCTGCACTGCTTCTGGATCAGACTCACCAGTGCAGCTGTGAAGAGCTGATTAACTGGTATCACCCTTTCCCCTACCACCCTGACCCTCAGCTGTTCCCTTTGCTCCTCTTGTCCGTCAAGTTATCTCTTGTCCTTTTAAGACCAGCATTGCACAGCTTATAATTTACTTCCTGCTCTGTAGGAGGGAGGGTGAAGGACTTGCACACATTCTAAGTAGAATCACAATACAGAACTAAACCAAAACTTTTGATTGCCAAGGTCAGTAATCCTGTAGTTACAGGGCACACAGTGATATTTTCATCAGTGAAAGTGGTCATCAGGAAGTACTAAGAAGACCCAAACAAATTTAAGACAAAATATAAGAGTTGGAATAGGTAACTTTGTAAAGATTCTGTTTCTTGCCTAAATCAACATTTTCAATGCAACGAAAATAAAATGTAATGGCAAACATCATGCATTACTTTTTGCTTTATGATTTTCATCCTGGCAAGACTGAGTTTCACCTCCTACCTGTCAGCATATCGCAGAGTGTTCAGGGTGTGCTCTGTAGCTATGTGACTCGGTGAAACATTGGCTATCATACATGTCTTGGAATTGCCAATGAAAGAGTCCTTTAGCACCTAGGGTTGGAAGGAAAAAAAAATTGGATTCTTAGCAGCTCATGTCCCTTGCACATCCTGTAAATTAGCAACATCTACAGAAGAAATTCAACATAAGGTACTGTCTTTTTTTTTTGGTTAAATGTAGTCCTCTTGTCTCAGTTTGTCTTATTGGTTTACAGTTTAAAATGAATACAAGTATTAATTAGGGCTCTAAACAAGCCCTTGTTCCAGATGCCTCAAGGGTGCCAATATGGTTTGAGGAATAAGCAGATATTACAGCTGGAGTCAAAAAACAGTGATGAAAGGTCCCAGGACAGTAACTGAACAGAACATGCAAGATTGGTTTCAGATTGAGGAGAGATGGATGGTAACTCTATATGAGTCTGGAAGGTGGTGTTTGGGGTTTTGTTTAGTTTTAGCTTTTGGCCTGTTTCTTTTTTTCCCCATGCCAGCCCCCAGTGCTGGCTGGAGGAAATTGGCAGTTGGCTTTAATTCTGTGATCACCTTTAAAATTAAAATTTGCAAAAGCTATGCATTTCCTCTCTTCCCCAAGAGAAGAAGCAGTTACTGAACTATGCCATGTATTTATTTATTTGTTTGCTTATTTTTGTCCTCAGCAGGGAAACTTCTCTTGCCTTTCTGGTCATTTTACCTGAGTTAATTTGCTTTGCCGGAAAGGAGTATGCATGTGCTCCTGATCCAATGCCCGAATGCATTCCTTTAGCTACCAAAAGAAAGAAAAAACAGAAGGGAGAAATAGATCAGTCATGCACTGGCAAGGAATTGAACCACATCAAACCAAACCTACCCAGGTCCTGTGTCACCTTTGACTCCTACTATGTGTTGTCCCTTGCAAGGTCAATTTGTGCCCAGCCTGATGGCTCCATAGGCTACAGCAAAGGCAAGGAGCTGAGTAAGCACACACATTTAGCGCACACAGAGCTCCACAGAGCTGCTGCCTGCACCACATCTAACTAGTCTGAAGCCAGACTGGGCAGTGCCTAGACTATGCTGCAGCTTGCAGGGCAGGTGTACCCAAAGGACAGAACTTTTTCAGCTACATCTCTTATTTTCTTTCTTCTGGAGACAGCAGATTACAGTATTGTCATGGTGATACTGCCATCATTTAAAGCCTTTCTACATTCTACAAACTCCCACAGAAAATGACACTTATTTCTCACTTTTACAGCGTTTTTTTAAAAACTGCAACTGTAACAAGTAAGAGATCAAGCTATTATAATTCTTTAGTCTGCCTCTCATAGTTGCAGTGTCTGAAAGTCTTCCACTTGAAAACAACATGAATATTCAAACCAGCAGCAGACTTCAAATCTCATGGGTTTAAAGGCATGAAGAGAGTGTTATGGTCATTGAAGCCAGAGCTAGGCTTTACAAGTTGCAGGTTATGAAAATTTACCCAAAGATGCTTTTTATAGTTAATTCAGTCACTACTTGTAGACTGTCTTGGTATCTTCTTAGTTTCACACAATACCAAAACCATACAGACTTGGATTTTACAGTGTCTTTTAAAAGAGTTCCACGGGCTTACACTCAGGATTCTCAGGAGTCACAGAATTGTTTAGGCTGGAGAAGACCTTCAAGATCAGACTTCTTTCTATTCAGGTCCCAGCTCCCCGTGACACTCAGTTATTCACCAGCCAAGTACTCAAGAAAGCATGAAGTACAGAAACACATTCACTTCACAGCTACCTCCCAGCACAAATACTAATGTTCCAGCGCAGGAAAAGCCTCTGTGCAAAACAGCATCTACATTCCCAAAGCAGAGCAAGTCACCTCCTATTTACAGCAGACTAAGAGATACAGTTGTGTGCTCTGACTTCTGCACTGCTGGCTCATACCCAGGAATCTCTATCATCCTCAGCCTCACTTAGAGAAGCCCCCAGTCACCACTGAGCTTTGTTTTCATTAAAGGAGGTGCAAAGCCTTCTGCATCATTTACACTTACAGGCACTTCTACTTTATCTTAGATGGCATTTTTCTTCTCCTTTGTCCCTCTTTGCCTGACTGTGGACACTTATAAAGACAGTTTGCCTTAGGAGTGCATTTCTTCCTGTTCTTTCCTCCCCACACATAAATTGCTAGTTTTTATGCTCTTAAGTCCTTTATTCCTGATTTGAAAGAGAAGCCTGAGTTCAAGTGGTAAAAATAACTGGCAGGAACAGATGTGCTTTTATGAAACAAACATGGCAATTCCAAGCCAGTATTCTTTAGGAGAAGGGACAAAACTTTCTATATAAAATATGGGACACCTAACATTCTCCATGCTTTGTTTGCCTGTCTGGCTGTAAGAAAATACTTAATTTTCATAAGTATATCTCTTCCTTCTTAAATAGTTTTTCAGTCATGAGATAAATTAAACTGAACACAGTACCTTGGTTATTTTTTCCTCTCCATGGAATACATACATACATTATTTTGTGGTTCATTTTTATCCTAAAACACGTGCTAGTAATTAAATACAAAACTTTCCCCAGACATAATAGTAGCTTACTGCCAAAAGACTTTGGTTTATTTCTGCTCCTTCCATTTTTGTTTGTCGATCCGAGTCTCTGGCATCAGCTGCTCTTTCACTGCCAGCCAAGTCAATGAATGATATCCTAGAGAAAAACAAAGTTGCATTTATCTTAGGGGCTTTTTTTCCCCTCTTCTTTTTTTCTTTATTAAACCAGCAGGCTGCAACGCCTGGCATCAGAAGAGTGATTAGAAATGGCCACTTTTGAACAACAAGAAACATCCACTGGAAACATCTGAGATACAAAAATAAGCATAGCAGCAGGAACAGTGTCAGAGCATCTTAACATTAAGTAACAGAAAGTGTAGTTACATGTGATGACAGTGCTCCACAGTTTAAATGGATAAGCTGTATAAAGTGCAACACATTCATCTCTCCAGTAAACTACACTGTGTTTGTAGTTTACTAAGAACACAGTTAAACGAAATTTCTCCTTTCAGGTAAAACAGACAACTGCCATATTAAATGGGAATTTGGGACAATAGGAACAGAAATTTCCAGTGTAGCAAGTAATACACTGAGCTTTCAGTGATCCCTGTTGTTTCTTTCCACAAAATTCCATTACTCCCTTTCACACTCCCTAGCTCTGGGTGCCAGCTGCTGTACTGACTGTTGCACTGTATCTTTGTCTTTGTCCTTCCTCTTTTTCTGCAACAACCCTGACTTCTTTCATAGGCACATCTTGGCACCCTTTCCTCAGTTCAGCTCCACCTCCCTTTCAGAGACACAAAAACCCCCCAGTCCAGATGCCACACCTACATAACTTCTATGCTTTTATTTCTAAGCCTGCCTGTTCTGTCTTTTCCTCTCTTCAGTGTTTGTGGCTCTCCCATTCTACTTTGTGTTCAAAATTAGATCCTGGGAAAGAGGACTGTGGGGTAGCTAATGGAAGGTTGTGTCAGCAGGATTTTGTGACACTCGGCAGAGATGGTAGGCTTTCTTCCTCAGACCTATTTCTTGAGGTTGTTTAGTCTGGAGAAAAGATGACTGAGAAGAGGAACAGTGGATGCCACAAGAGTAAGTAAATGGCTCTTTCTGTATGCTGCAGATAGCATCAGAGTCACACACTCAAATTATCAGCGAGGTTTATGTGAGGTACTCTGATTCTTCTGGCCAAAGGCAAACATCTGTCATGGAACCACCTCCACCTGGGTTAGTCATCCCACACTCCCTTTGTAGTCAATTACAGGACAGAAATGCTTTGAAGGGCAAATGCATCTGACCCAATTTAGGTTACTAAATTGGGTCAGATGCAGGGATCCCATAAGTGACAATTTCATTCTACTGACTTCAAAGGTGATGAGTTCACATGCGGATATGTCCACTGCAGGCATCTACCCTTAGCCAAATAAAACACTGAAGATGAGGGGATGGATTTGATTGTCAAACCCCTTAACTGGAAATTTGTACAAACAATTTTGACAAAGCTCTCACAGATGTGCCTAAAACATTCTCCTTGGAAACAGAGAAAGGACCGTGAAACTTCAAGTCCCTTTTACCCTATATTCTAATTTAACTCACATTTGTGCACTAACACTTCCTCTTTGTCTCTTGGATGGCCCTGGGCTTGACATCAGCACTGAGCACTTCTGCTTCTGTCTTACCTTCCAAATGCCCTGTTGGCTGTGTCTTTAATTTGAATTTGGATGATGGCATGAGACCGAGAGGAATCTGAGTTGACTCCAGTAGCTCCTGTGCTACGTTCTTTTCCCCCCTTCAAAATCACCTGCAAAATAAGGGAGACAAAATCCAAGCAAATTGTAAATAAAACCACAATCTCTCAGAAAGAGATCTTGTCCTCCTAAGATGAGGAAACATCGTGAGGAAATGTTCATTACAGCCTTAAAATTCGGTGCAAGGCAGTAGAGGCAAGAGAGTATTGGATCCCTTCCAATATTTCTTTCAGAGCTTTGTACATGGACATGCTTGCAGTGACACTACAGAGGTTGCAGAGCACACTGCAATTGAGAATCTGTTGCATCACACACACAGATTTACAAAATATCCAAATTATAAAATTAAATTCTTTCTTACATTGCTGCCATATATTTGTAGTACTATAGACACAACCTAAGAGACTCATGAGACTGACCATTTGTTGTGTTTTTCTAAAATTTCATTTTCTGTTGTAGTAGATGAGTACAGTTATCTAGAAAGTCACATAAAAAGTTATGAAGTGCCAAAACCTGTCAAAATTTCCAGAATAAATTAAAAAAAAACATTTATGCCAGAGTAAGGAATAGTTAAAAGAGTAATTATACTCAATACAGCAATAAAATAAGAAAACAAGGAAGGAGGGCAAGGCAGAAAGACAAAGGCTCCTTCAAGATACAAATCTGGATCATTCTTTTTTGAAAACTTTAAAGGACTGTTGCAGAAAGTCTAGCATTGACTCCAGCACGGCATTCATAGAACAAATTTTGCTACTGGTTGCACGAACAAATTAAAATATTGCCTAGCAAAATCAGTATGTTCTCAGCTGATAGATGTGAATTATTCATGCTTTTCAGTGGCCAGAGTAACGTAACCAACCACTGCAGCTTCCGAGCTTCATATCAGTGCTAAGTGCAGGTAATTTCTTAATCAAAACCAACATCAGTAAGTAGTGAAAAACCAGGGATGTGTCCAAAGCTCTTTGCATATATCTCTTGTGGAATACCCAGAAGTTCTGAGGTAAGCCAGTGACATTTCTGTGTTCAAAAGGTCCTGTGAACAACCTTTTTCCTCCAAGAAATATGTAAGAATGAAGTAATTTAATAGCTCTTCTGTGTGTGCAATGTGATAATAAAAAGGAGTTGTAAATCAACCACATAACAAATTTGCACTCGTAACTTGGAGAAGCATCACCAGCTTGTCCTGAAGCTTGGAGTTAATGGGAAGATGAAGAACTAAATTAAGTGTAATATAAGTGGACAACACCATGCCAATTTACAGTCAGTTACAATATCAGACACTAGTAACTGACACTTCCTTACCAAAAAAGGAATTAAAGCATGCAAAGTCAGGCTAAATAGAAAGTAGATTTAACTAGCTTGGCTG
>WEKY01002071.1:180945-200616 GCA_013390045.1 Picathartes gymnocephalus | reverse complement strand
TAGGTGGGATATTAGGAAAAAGTCTTTCACTGAAAAAATAATAAAGTACTGGAATGATTTGCCCAGGGAAGTGGTAGGGTCATCATCCCTGGATGTGTTTAAAGAAAGATTGGATGTGGTACTCAGTGCCATGGTCTAATTGAGGTGTTGGGGCATTGGTTGGACTCGATGATCTTAGAGGTCTCTTCCAACCCAGTCTTTCTGTGATTCTGTGATTCTGTGCTCCTGCCCCCGCAATCCTCAATTCCTACTGCTCCTGCCCCTCAATTCCCACTCTCCTGCCCCCCCAGCCCTCTCTGGGGTCACTCAGCAGGTGCCTCTCTTTCCTTCCCTTCCCACCTGTGAAGGTGCAGATGGAGATGTGGGGTCACCCCTCAGGAGTCCCTGTTGCAGACAAATCCAGGTCATGGCCCTCCTGGGAAATCCCCTGGAACTCCAGGAGCTCTTGCAGGACCCAGTGCCCAGCTGGCCCAGCCCTGAGGCGTGGGCTCTGCCAGCGTTTCCTGATGTTCCTGCTCTGTTCTGATGAAACATTATACAGAAAGATATAGGCAAAGCATTATGCTCACAGCCTTTGCCAACAAGTTATGTTTTAATGTAATTTAACTGTAATCTCAGAATGTTTTTGTTAGCTATAATTAGTAAAATATGTCTGTTTTCTGTGTTCCTTGGAGATGTCTGAACTCCTGCCAGTTCCCTATAGTTTTCCTGACATGCAGTGTAACAAGCAGACCACCAAAATGTATTTACCAATAACTGTTTATTTACATTCCATGAAATCTAATAACATTTGCTGCCTTCATTCGGGATAAATGCTGGCCAAAGTGTAAAGCATAAAAAAATAAACACTGCCTTACTCTCTAACCCAGTCCACAGACTATTTTAGTTTTGCTCAATTTGCCCTGCCTGTTAGCATTTTGGCATTCTGCTGCTTGGAAGTTGAAAAAAAAAAATCAAAAAAAGGTTGAAAAATTTCTGTCATATATCTTCCTGTTCAGTCCAAAACCTTGCAGGGATTTCCTGGACATTTTATTTTTCATTTTAAAGTCTGCACGAGGCTGGTATTTAATTTCTTTGTTTTCAGCTCTTGCAAAGGTTTGAAACCATCTTGCAGAGAAAATATCCAGGGCACCGAACAGCAGCAATGGTTGGTGTTGCACCAGTGCCAGTGTAAAGCGCTGCTCCTTCTCCCACAGTCATTGGCTTTGCTGGTGTAAAAATAATCAGAATTAGGTCTGTATCTTGTTACTAACCAAATCTGCTCTGTTCAAGAAAGTGTAACTGACGGCAGAATTGTCATCTCAAACCTCAAACAGGTTCCTCTCCTCCTGTATCTGGCTTTGTTATCTGAGTCCACGCTTGCTGCAAGCCCAGCCAGCTCAGATGGTGCAGGGGGAAGAGGTCACATCCAACAGCTATGGGTGGCATCCACAGCTGGCAGAGTCTGAGGCAAGCCTTCGCTGCCAGCCCTGCGTGGGTCTTGCCCAGCTGGGGAGAAGATTGGTGGGAGCCTGGCTCCGCAGGGTGAGCCTGGCTCTGGGGGTGTGCCTGGCTCTGGGGGAGTACCTGGTTCTGCAGCAGAGATGGCTCTGGAGTTGAGCCTGGCTCTGGGGCTAAGCCTGGCTCTGGAGCAGGGATGGCTCACCCAGGACAGTCTCAGCACTCACCCATCTCAGAGCGTGGCCTATGGAGTAGCTGCATGGCCTGGGCCGGGCCGGGCTCTGCTGGGCTCTGCTGGGCTGGGCTGGGCTGGTCTGGCCTGGGCTGGGCTGGGCTCTGCTGGGCTAGGCTGGGCTGGGCTGGTCTGGCCTGGGCTGGGCTGGGCTCTGCTGGGCTAGGCTGGGCTGGGCTGGTCTGGCCTGGGCTGGGCTGGGCTCTGCTGGGCTAGGCTGGGCTGGGCTGGTCTGGCCTGGGCTGGGCTGGGCTGGCCTGGGCCGGGCCGGGCTCTGCTGGGCTCTGCTGGGCTGGGCTGGGCTAGGCCCGGCTGGCCGGACGTGCAGGGCTGCCCGGTTTCCTGGTGCCACGGGCACGTTGTGCCACAACCTGGCAGGGCTGGGCACAGGCGCGGCTGAAGTGAGCAGGGTTCGGGGGGAACCCAAGCTCACGGGGCCCCTGTGCTGCCCGGGACAGCGCCACCGTGTCCTCTCCAGGGCCCGCAGGGCAGCAGGGCCCGGGCAGCCGCAGCCGCGGGGTGCCTGCCGAGCTGCCCTCTCCGGCTGCTGTGCCACGGCCAGGGCCCGGCCCTGCTGGGCCCCGGCTGTGCCCGGCACGTGCAGCAGGGCTGGCACAGCCCCGTCCCACTCCTCTGCAGCCAGCACCGGCCTTGCATCCTGCCCCAAGGGCTCTTCCTCGCAAACCCCCCCGGCCAGCCGTACCCCTCTGGAATGTGGTCTGTGGGGCCTTTCACACCATCCAGAGAACCTCTCTTCAGCCCGCTCTGAGGCCTGAGACACTGCGCTGGTGCTTCGGAGAGGCAACTCTGTGCCTTGGGACAACAGTCCCTTTCCTGGGGCCTCTGCGGGGTCTTTGGAGGAACTGGCTCCTAGAGGAGCCCCAAACCACCATCACACTGCTGCAACTTTGGGGAATTAACCCTTAGAGCTGCTCCCTGGAAGGCCATCTCCCTCTTCACTGTGACATGACTGGCATTTCCTTAAGGTAGAGCCCTCTGCACTGTTCTGGATACTTTCAGTGAAGGAGCTCCACACACTGAACATTAATGAATTAAGCCTCAGATTAACAGAGTTCTCCAGGAAATTCTGAGCAGCCCCATTCTGAGGCAGAGATCAGAGGACATCCCCAATCCATGTTTCCAAAGTGCCTTGAGCTCCCTTGTTTCTGTACTCGCTTCAGTTGAGGGTGACTTCCCTCGCCTTCAAATGAGACCAAAGTTTCAATGATTTTGGGGGGCTTGCTTGAAAAATGTCAGGCTCAAAGGCAATGAAAGTGAAATTCAAAATCTAGTCCAAAAGAAAGCAGCTGCTGGTATGGGATGTGAAGCCTGCCCTGTTGGCATCTCCCTCTTACCTCAGCAGTGGTGGCACAGAATGTTTTCCCCCTGCCAAGTTGCCCTACCCAGGCTGCTTGCAGATCTCAAGTACAGATCCTTTGGGAGAATTAAAAAAAAATCCCTGAAAATTACGAAAATTACAGGTTACCCCATAGAATTCTGTGATTCTAGACCCATTTTTTATTTTCTTTCATTGCCTTTCTGGGTTCCTGTAATTTTCTAGCTGCTGTGTTCCCATGCGTAAGGCTTGCACTGGTACTGGTGAGATGGTTGGGGAGGGGAAGAAGGAAAGGAGTCCAAAATGCATTAAAAAACTCCAGGAAGATTTCTCTGTTGCTGACCACACTCAACAGACAACACACCACAGCATTCCCTTAGTGTTCTGGCAGGATGCTTAGTAAATTGAGCTGTAAATAACCCCACAAACTGTTTACCTCTGAAATTATGTTTCCAAAAGCAAAGAGCTCTCCAGAGCAAGTGTGTGAAGATGCAGCACCATGTGATGGGTGTGGAGGGGAAAACAGGCAAGGTGGATGTGCATGCAGGGCTGGTCCTGCCCCTCCAGTGCCACTCCTGTCCTTCCAGTGCCACTCCTGCCCCTCCAGGGCTGGTCCTGCCCCTCCAGCACCAGTTCTGCCCCTCCGGTGCCACTCCCGCCCCTCCAGCACCTCCCATCCAGCCAGATTTTCGTGCTCCATGAAACCCTGTCCTGCTGGGCTCAGCCAGGCAGGAGCTGCCACTGGCCAATCCAGAGAGACGGTTCTGAGCATTAGCACTGCTTTAAACCAGCCTGGGCAAGTGAGAGGCCAAGAGGACTTTCTGGAGATAATTATAAATAGTGGGAAGTGGAAAACAAAAAAAGCTGAAAAACCAAAACAACCCCAAAACCGCCAAACAAACAAACAAACAACCCCCCAAACAAAAACCAAAAACCACAACCAACCAACCAACAACAACAATAACAAAAAAACAAAACAAACAAACAAACAAACCCCCCCACCCCCCCCCAGAAAAAACACCAAAAAAAAACCAAAAAAAGAAAAATAAAATTGGGATGTGCTGACAGAAGGAAAACCAGAGGAAAGCACTTCCACCCTGAGTTTACAACCAAGCTGTCCTGCAGCAGTTGCTGGACTCAGGGAAGATGTGACTTTGGAATGGGAGAGGAAATCACCTTAGGGCTTCGGAACCACAGGAAAAATTTGGGAGACAATGGCTAAAAATAACAAACAGACCAAGCAATAACAAAATCCCTTTGTAGAAGGGAGATTCCTTCACCACATGAATGTGACTGAGCACAAACCCCAAGCCGTTAGTCATCAAGTGCTTTATTGCAAATTCTGATTCTTTCTCATTTTAGCTGGAAGTGTCTCTATTTTCTGTCTGTAAAAGTGACAACAGCTACCTAGGGTGACAGTCTGGGCTCTTGGACAGCAGTGGAAGGAAAGAGCCAGGCCAGGCTGAGAGAGTTTGGGCTGTTCAGCCTGGAGAAGACAAGGCTCCAGGGAGACCTTACAGTCCCTTCCAGTGCCAAAAGGGGCTCCAGAAGAGCTGGAGAGGGACCTGGGACAAGGGATGGAGGGAAAGGACCCAGGGAATGGCTTCCCACTGCCAGAGGGCAGGGATGGATGGGTTATTGGGAAGGAATTTTTCCCTGGGAGGGTGGGGAGGCCCTGGCACAGGGTGCCCAGAGAAGCTGTGGCTGCCCCTGGAATGCTGGAAGTGTCCAAGGCCAGGCTGGAGCAGTCTGGGAGAGTGGAAGGTGTCCCGGCCCACGGCAGGGAGGTGGAACAAGGTGATGTTTAAGATCCATAATTCAATAAAACTGCAACATGGCAAAAATTATAAATAAAGCAGGCCAAGAACATTGAGTTGTTTTAATTTATTGGAACTTATCAACACAGACTGTTCTCCTTTTTTCATTAGAAATTGGGATTCTCCATGAGAGTGTGTGGAGAGTGTGGAACTGGATGGCCTGGAAAGGTCACCTGGCTAAGAGTCCCTCTGCCCCCAGCTGAGCCTTGGCTCAGGTCCTTTGTAAAATGCTCAGCAGAGGAGGTGGAAAAAGTACGGCAGGCTGTGCTCACAAACACACCTCTTACATGTCACCAACTCTCATGGAATCAGGGAATCAATCAGAATTAAAAGCTGGGCAAAGGAGTTCAAAACCTGGTTGAACTCTCAAAGGGACGGCGAGTCCAGCTGTAGCTACTGACTAGCCATGTGTAAAAAAACCTTAGAAATCAAGCAAAATGGGCCTGTGTGTTCTTAAAGAGAAAGGGCCAGCAAAGGCAAGGGAGGAAGCAGCCGCCTCCACGCAGACACAGCTCTGGGCTCTCTGTGGCTGCATCCCCAGCCCGATTCTATTCCCTCTTTCCAACACTCCAGCTATTTTTTGGTGATTTATTTCACAATCAAAAGCTGCTTTGTAAGAAAAAAAAATCAAACAACAACCCAGAAAGCTGACTCATCCAGGCAGGACCCAGGGTTTGGATGCAAACCCTAGGAAAGCAGCAGCAGCAGGGTGCGGGAGCAGCTGCTGGGACAGCGTCTCTGGGATGTCAATTCATCCCTGACCAGAGTAGCTTCTTTTTTTCCCCCTTTTTTTTTAAAAGTACCCTGACAATTAGTGGTAAAAAGGTCACCAGTAAAAATGAGTTTTGTGGTTTTGCAACTTTGCATTAAAAAAACCACCACGCTTCTGGCACAGCGTGCTGGGGCTGGCAGCCTTTCCCCAGGCAGCACTGAATAAGCACACAGGCTGAAAAGCCCATTCACATCAGTCCCTCCAGGTCAGCCTGTCCTTACGTTAGCAGGGTATTTGGGAGTTTGTGTTGCACCTGCCTGCAGTACATCTGGCTGGAGAATTGAAAAAAAACCAGGGGTTTAGTGTTGCCTGGTCCCAGCTTCTCCCTCTCCGTGAGCCCTGCAATATATAATTTGCAATTAAAATATAATGAAATCAAATTGTGAGATCATTTCAGAGTTAGTGACCCTAGTGTTTAATGGGTTGTAAATGTTTTGAGAATGGCTGGGGTGTTAGAAATATTTTATTCCATATTCTTTATTCTTCAGAGACCTCAGAGTAATAAACAATTAAGTTGAATTCAAACTAACTGTGGATAGTACAAATTCTCGTTTATTGGGTGTCCAATAAACTGCTTTTTTTCTTTACTCTCTTAAAGAACTGGGACCTGGCTTGAGGTGTTATCAGGGATGATGAAAGCAACTAAACATCACAGTTCCACTGAAGGTTCTGCAATGAGAAATCATCTCAAATACAGCCTGAGAGGGATCTGATGCTCTGTCTGAGGACTTCCAAGCTAGCATTATTTCAAGCAGGACATCTGGGGCCAGATGCCTTATTGACACATTTAGGGCTTGTCTGAAGCTTCAGTGAGTTTCATGGAAGAAGCAGCATCTGTTGTGTCAGATGTGGAACTTCCCAGCCTGATTTCTCATGGATTTTCTCCTCCTCTCAGTCCCACCAGTTTCCTCTCATCTCCATGACACAACCCAGCTGCCTCCCTGTGTGAAGGTGCCTCGAGTGCAGTGGCATTAATGAGGTTTCTCAGCAGGATATTTTTACCTAAAAATTACCAGTGTCAATGACCAGCCCAATCCATCTCGTGACTGGCTCTGGTGTAGAAGTGAAGTGATGTTTTCTGAACTTGTTACAGAGTTGTAATCCATTTTCTTCCTAATGGGCAAAATTACTTTGGCAATGTTTGGGTGGAACTCCAGCAACATTGGAAAGGAACAGAAGCAGCATTTTCTTCCTTTAACAAGCTAGGATTTCATTTCTACACCTTCTAAGAAGCTCATGATGGGATCCATAGGAAAACAAGTCACAGAGGCAAAATCCTGCAGGGTCTGGACTTCCTGATGAAGATGCACTGCAGAGCACAGTGCTGGCTCAGGGACACAACTTCCAGCTCTGTTACACCAAGCAGTTCCAGTGCTGCTGTATTGGGGTGGCTTTGAGAAGGACAGCAAAAATGACAATACAGTCACAAACAGTAAAACATAGCAAAAACACCTGCATAATACAGGTGAGATCCCTCAGTAAGCAGCAGGATCAGCACATGAGAAAGGGAAAAATTAACCTGTTTTCCCTCTGGATGATGCTCCCCAGGGATGAACAGATTCCCTCCAGCAGCCTCACACCCCACCCAACCTGTGCCATCAATCGGGAGCTACACCTGCAACTCTTAACGGGATATTCATTAAAGCAGTGACACCTGCCCTTGCTACTGTACCTGTGGTAGGAGTTACGGGGTTGTTTTTGAGGGTTTCATGGAGCTGTGGTCCATCTGCATAGAAACACCTCAGGGCTGGGGAGGGCTGCTGCCAGGGAGGGAGGGGAGCTCAGGTCGGGCCATCTCCTCCCGCTCCCAGGCTTGGCTGCTTGTGAGATGCACGGTGCTCTTCTTTCATCTCTTGGATTCAAATCCACCATAATAAATAAAATTCTTCCTGTCTGAAAGATACATTAATTTTGGTGGTCTCAAAAGTAATGAAAATAAATACTTGACTTGGCACGCAGAGCCCGACTGGAGCGAGGAGCAGAATGTGTGTACTTGGAGCTGTTTGTACAAGAACATAAGCTGTGGAAAAAGCTTGGCTTTTCACTCACAGGCTCTCTATGTCTGATGAGAAATGGAGAGGCTTGAGAAGTTCAATCAAACAGACAGAAACACTGTCAAATATGAGTTTTCTATCTCGGTTTAAATGCTTTGAAAAGTGCACATCAAAGCATTGCAGGGGAGGCACTGTCTGAATCCAGAAGGATGCTCAGGCCAGCCCTGGCACAGCACTGGCTCTGCCAGTGCAGAGGTGGCAGGGCTGGACTGCATCATTTCTAAAACACATATGGGGAACTTGCAACAAAGACAAGGCTTTGTTAAATTAAAACCATCAAATTCCCTAATTAAAAGGAACCTCCAACCACCATTCACTGCGGCAGTGGCTGGAAGAGCCTGGTCCTGCTGCCCTGGGCGTGAGTTGGTGTGTGCTGGTCAAGTTAATAATCCCAGTTCTAAGCAGTGCTGGATCCAGCATCCTTTCCTCACGTGGCAGCAGTGGGAAGGGCTGGGAGAATGGGCACCCTGGCAGAGTGAGATGTGCTCACAGCCGTGCAGGACTGCAGGTGATCCTTCTCCTCCCCAGCACGTGGCCATGGGCCTTCCCTGGCACCCAGGCCTGGGGCTGCCAGGGCAGGGGAGTCCTGGGCTCTTGGGGCTGCTCTGTGCACAGCTCTGAGGGAAAATGTCCAGTTGTTCTTTGGCTGAAGTTTCTGGCTCTCCACTGGTGTTTCTGGGCCACCTGGGTTAGAGTGTTCTCACACGTGTGCATACGGAGTCATTGGATCATGGAATCATTAGGCATTAGCATATGGGGATGGCATTGGCACAGGGGGTGGCATTGGCACAGGGGGTGGCATTGGCACAGGGGGCTGGCATTGGCACATGGGGGTGGCACTAGCACAGGGAGTGGCACTAGCACAGGGGGTGGCATTGGCACAGGGGGTGGTATTGGCACAGGGAGTGGCACGAGCACAGGGGGATGGCATTGGCACAGGGGGTGGCATTGGCACATGGGGGTGGCACTAGCACAGGGGGTGGCACTAGCATGGGGCTGGCATTGGCACAGGGGGCTGGCATTGGCACAGGGGGATGACATTGGCACAGGGAGTGGCATTGGCACAGGGGGTGCCAGGGCAGCTCTTTCCAAGCCAGTGGGTGCATCACTGAAAATCTGAGCCCTTTTCAGGCTTTGCTGCTATTTAGAGTGAAGGGGGTTTTGTAGTCATGTTCCTCTAATGATGGTTATTATTTGAGTACAGGCAAATTGTCTGACATTATCTGTGTGTGTCAACTATGGCAAACCATATTTACATTATTCAGCATACAGACAGAAGCTGCTGATGGCTTTGGACCACCTCTGACTTGCTAACAATTATCTTTTCTTTGTCTAAAAGAGATGTGTGCCTCAGGGGGTGTTCTTACTCTGCTGGCAGAATATGCCTGTGGAGCATATCCATGTGGCTGCTTGGTAGTACAGCGAGGGATGAAGTACAAAACACTCTTTAATAAGCTTTGTAGAAAATATCTGGCATCTAAATGTTGTAGAATGAGAAGGACATTTCAGTTGTGAATTAATGAATTGCATCACAAAGCCAGCTCTGAGGCTGACACAGATATGAATAAAAACCAGCATGCGTGCCTCACAAAGAACCCAATATTCCATAAAATGCTGCAGCATAAAGATGTTAATAAAAAGCTCAGCTTATTTTAGATTAAATTAATAGGGAGTCTGAGGAATGCATCCAGGATCTGTTGTCTCTGCTGATAACCAGGATCATTATGGGCAGGTTCTGGGAGGGGATCTGGGATGAGTGGCACCTGCTGTGAGATGCAGAGCCCAGAATCACTCCAGGCTGCCTGGAGGGGAAGGTGCCACTCTGCAGGGTCTGTGATGGTGGGGCAGCCCTGGCTGCAGGTTCTCGAGAGAGCCAGACACCACTGGGTGAGTTCTGTGTTCAGGGCTCCTTCTGAGCCCACTGATTTCCCGTCTCTGGTGAGCCCATGGCGGTGTGGAGACAGCAGTGCTTCATTCAGTGCTTCTGACAGCACTTCGGCTGTGTTTCAATGAGTTGGTATTTTCATAAACAGCGTCCATGCCAGGACCTTTGCAAGTGAAGAAGCACACGCTCAGCACTTCCCAGGAGCTGCAGCATCCCATTTGGATGCAGAATCCCTGTGATTTCATCTCCAGAAGCTGCTTGGTTTCATTATAGCGTTGCTTTTTGCTGGTTGTGTTTTGAAATTTGGCTACTGTGGTGGACCCAACCCATGACAGGGTTGGGAAAGGGTCAGTTTAGATACAAAACATCCAGAAGAAGCAGCTGTGGTGCTCAGAGCTCCCTGTGTCAGCTGTTTTTAGCACAGGCAGTGCATCAGGGACGACACAGCCTGCTCAGCACTGGGAAGGAGCCCTTCAGCAGCAGTACTGGGCAAGGCACGATGAGCCTTGTGTGGCTGTGACCAACCTGCCTGAGCAAAGGGGTCTCTGCTGGAGACCATCCCGAAATCAGGGGCTTTCAGACCCCATCCAGCACCAGGCAGTGTGTCCAAGGACACTGAGGGAGGGCATCTCTTCCTGGCTGATTATTTGGTTTGGTTGTGCTGGGTTGTGTCTCCTCTTCACCATCTTCTGTCTCCCAAGGATTGGCCCCAAATAGCCCAAAACTGTAAACTACCTTAACAAAAAACAAGCAAAAATGGGAAAGCCAGGAAATAAAAAATATATCCATGGTAGTAGAGAGGTGTCAAGTTGTTGAATACGCCACAAAGGTTAATTCAAATGTTGAGAGGCACACGAGTTACCCAAAGTCACTGCTCCCTGCTGCAAGGAGCTTGCCTCCTCTTTCCCTTTTCTCACACTGCCTCCCAACCTGCTTGTCCCTGAATGGCTGTGGAGCTTTGGAAGTATAATTTCTAGCCGGGTAATTCAAGATTTCAACAAAGAATTTAGCCCCAGTGTTCTGGGTCAGGTGATACTAATTTTTCCTGTTTAGCTTTTGGAAGCAGAAGAATTAATCGGGCTGTAAGCACACGGATGCAAAAAAAAGCAGGGAAAAATTTAATAAAAGCTACAGTGTTAACAAATACTGAACTAATAACCTTTGATATATGAAGCAAATGCTTCACCCACTAGCCTATACAAGGTTTCATTACCAGCCATGGGAATTTACAGGTGTTAAATTAGCTGCAAGATAGCTCCCATATTGTTGCCTGACTGCAGTAGAACATATTGAAAAAGATAATAAAGAATTGAGCATAGGGGCTTCAGGATTCAAACAAAACCCACTTGCCAGTTCAGTCTGAGGTCTTCATCAAACTAAATTCCAGCACAAGGCACAGTTTTGTGAGCAATTGTTCATTCCCTTTGCTGAGGCTGCAGGACAGCATCCACCAGAGAAAGGGAGAGGTGGCACAGAGGGAACTGGAGCTGCCCTGGTCAGGTGGAGTATTGACACATCCCCTCTTTTAGTTTTAACCTTTTTACCACGATCAACAGATTAAAATTATTCTAAATGGGAAAGCTGGGGTTCCTTTTCTGAATCTGTTGCTATCAATCTCTTGGGTAGCTGCAGAGACTGAAAATGCAGGCAGACTTCCCAGTCAGCTGTGGTCAAAGCACAGCTACAGTTACATCCCTGCATTTCTCAGTCAGGTATTCAATCCCACACAAAGGGTATTCCACGCTGTTCATAACCCTGACAGGGACAGGATGCTCACATCACTGCTTGGAATTGTTCAGTGCAAAACTGACCCTTTCCAGAAACGCTCTTGTGCCTTCCAGTGAAGCCAGTGGTCCCTGGTGGAATGGGAATGGGCTCCCTCTGCCCACTCTTTAGTTACTGTTTCCTCTCTTGTAGATAAAATTGTGTTTAAAAAGTGTAATGTATTACATCCGGGGGCAGGAATGAGAGCTGAAGGGAAGAAGGGGGTGGATTTTACAGAATGAAATGAAATGAAATGATCTATTTTTTTTTCTTAAAACAAGATTTTGTGTATTCAGAAACCCCTTGGGATCACCAAACCCCCAGTTCAAACACTCAATTTCATCTAATAATATGCATAATTTAACAGTACCAAGTCTAATATACATCTCATAAATATTGAAAAACATGGGCTGATGGTGCCATCAGTGCAGTGCAAACTGCAATAAAAAGTGGGGGTGAAAAGGCAAAAAAAGCCCAGAGAAGGAGTTTCAGAAAGCCTTGTGAAAGCCCTGGTGTGTACTCAGAGCATTCCCAAGGCTGGCTGCCACCCAGACCGTGGTGTCACAGCCCGGTTTTTGTGCTGGGAGCAGGAGACTGGGGGCAGCTCCCACTTCCCAATAGCCACCTGCTATGAGAGAGCCAAACCAAGAGGCTCTGACTAAGCTGAACAGAAGAATTAAAGACAAGAGAAGAAAGGCAAGGCAGGAAGAGCTGATCCACCTGTTTATTCATGTTTTTATGTGCGTTCGTGTGAAATCACTTCTCCTGTGTCTGAGTTTGCACCCAAAGCTTGGTTTCACTACCAAAGGCAGTGCACTGCTCCAGTGGGGAATCCATCCCTCAGCCAGGCACTGGGAATGCAGAGGGGGATCACTAAAATACTGAGCAATTGCAGCTCTAACTTAGGCAAATGAGGTCACAAATAAAGGCAAAAGGCTGGGGTGGGAGAGGAGAGGGCAGCCCTGTCCATTTGCCGGCATTTGGGTTTACAGACTTCAGACATTCTCCTTGGTGCTAGGGAGAAATCACATGTTGTTCCACAAATACAGCATTCGTTTTCCATAAACAACAGCCATACAATAATTTTAAAGCTAAATTAGCCCATGTGCATCATGCAATGTCCCCCTGTAAAGAGGGGAAAATGTAACAGATGGGAAAATATAATAAAGTAATTTTATGACAGTTGTAACAAGCCAAGAAACTCTATAACGGCAGCAGATAGAAAACAGAATTACAAAATACATGCACTGTTAGCTCTTTTCACTGGCACAGAGCTGGTCGGTGAAATCAGAAGACAGTAACCAAAATTCCCAGAAACCTTTGGTTGCCCCCCATGCCCCACTGGCCCCCCCAGGGGAGACAGCAGGGTGCCTCGATTTGTGTGGGGTGCAGGGAAGGCAATAATGAACATCCAAGCACTGCTTGCCCTCGGAGAGCTTCCAAGCACGGAGGAACTGTTCTGCATTTGCTATTTCCTGCTGCTCAGGGCTGCCTCGCTGACCCCTCTCCTGGTAAATGAAACACCTCTGGCAGCTCAGTGAGTTTGATTAAAACCCAGAAAATATAGGAGGTAAGACATTTTCAATAATGCTCCCAAACTGCGCCTGATCCAATGGCCCAGAACCCACCGGAGTCAGGAAAGTGATCGTGGAAGAGATGTGCACCCTCATCCTTGGCTTGAAGTGAAACCACCTCTGGAATGAACCTCAATTGTTTTTCTTGATATTTCTCCTTTTTCCTTTTTTGTTTTAAACACAAGTTCTATATGGTTTTCTCTGCCGGTGTCTCCTGGGGGTTTGCGTTTTCTCTGCTCTTTAGCACTGAATCACAGTATCTTACATTTTTATGGTACCCAGAGGAAACCCAAGCACGCAGAAATTATAAGCCAAATTTTGCTCTTGGAAGCATGAGCTCAGCTCATACCAAAGTTAATGGGAGGTGAGCACAAACATCTAAAGGGAAGAATTTGCCGTTTCAGACAAAGAGGAATCGTTTCACCCACCGCTGAAGTGCAGCTGCCTGTGAGGCAAAACATGGCAAATGGTTAAAGGTTCAGACCTTGGAGGTGCTGATCTCTATCAGCTCTTGAAGACAACGAGACCTAAGGATAGTCAACACCCCAGCAAGGTGCTGAGCTGGATTTCAATTGTCTCCAGGCACTGTCTCATCAATACACACGTTGCTTGGCTTTTATGGGCTAAAAATTAAAGAGTTCTTAAAATTAACTTTCTTTGTTTCTCTTTTGAACCGACATGGACTTTTCAACTTGAAACATTTCACTTCGAGGTGTTTTAAGGCCAAGATGTGCAGACTGGGGAGGCTGAGTGGAGCCCTTGGGCGCTGGTACAGAAACCACCCTGGCAGGAAGCTGTGCTTGTTCTGTTTGCAGCTCTGATGGCAGTTATTTGAACACTTGGGAATTGTACATCAATTTGCTTTTTTCTTGCTCTAAAGACCCTCGGGTGGCACAGACAGCTCATTGCAGAGGGTGTTCAAGTTCCCTTCACTGGCACAAGCCAGGTTAGATGACAGTGGCCTGTGGCACATCCAGCTGCCTGAAGTACTCCCTACATTGCCTCCACCACCTGATGGCTCTGACAAGTCCTGAGGCAGATCGTGGGTTTAAGTCCAGAGTCCGGCACACCAAAAAGCAAAGAAGAAACTCCCTTCACATGCTCTTGTTTTCCTTTGGTTTTGCTAGCAATGGCTGCATTTCCAGCTGCTCTGGCTGAGCTCTTTTTTGGATAACCCACCCCCAAGATGCAATCCAGATGCGTAGCCAAGTGCCTTAAACCTCCGAACTGACTAAACCAAGTTATATAAAATCTTCTGAGTTTGCAAAATCGAGCTGGGAGTCTCGAGAAAACAGGCGTGCTTAGGGGATTTCCAGCGCTTCCTCCTCCTCCTCCTCCTCAGACTGGCAGTATCACAGAGCAGCCTCTTCCCGTGGTGTTCTGGCACTCAGGGGCTCCATCCCAGCCAGAACAGTCATTTGCAAAGGTGCCCAAAGTTAAAAAAATTGTGGGGGGAAAAAAATATTATTTGGCCTCTTCAGCGCACAGAAGGTTTCTTTGAAGCATGGGACAAACTGCGGGTTCATTACCCAGGCAGGTTCTGCTGTCCCTGGCTCTTTGGGTGATGGCTCAATCACAGACCTCTGTGGAGAGCCAAGCACTGCAGGGACCTCAGAGTAAGTCCAGAAGGCTTTTTTTCCTTCCTGTTTCACTGGTGGATGGGCTCTAACCAAAAGCTGAGAGCAATATTGAAGGAAAATTGGAATAAGGAGCCAGGACCAACTCACAAAATCCTTCCGTTCTTCGTTAGTGTAATTAACACCCTGAGGGCAAACCTAGGCTTTGGGAGCACCTGAAGGAAGCCTGGAGATTGCGATTCATGGCCATTCAAATACCCAGTGGCATTTGCTAGGAGGGTTTTGCACTTTGCTGAATGCAAATGTAGCTCCACCCGCATTTCCAGAGGAACTATGCCTCTCTCCAAACACACTGTTTTACTCCAAAATTCAGAATAAACCAGGAGCTAGACTACCCAATAAATAAAGGAGCTGCATCCACTCCCCATCCCCATATCTGAGCTCTGGGAACACAAAACACCCGGCTGTGTTTCGAGGGGAGATGCTCAAACTCCAGTGCTCCAAACCTCACTGGCTGGGACGTACCAGCAGTGCCTGGGAACTGGCCTGAAGATCTCTGCCAAAGCAGTGCAAATCCACAGGAACTCTGTGAGCTCAGCTCCTGGGGCTTGGATGAAGGCAGTGTGCGTGCATGCACACACACAGGGCTGTTGTGGCTTGGCAGATGAGAGGCAGCTCGTTAAGTTGCAATAACTCAATCACCCACTATCATCCCAATCTCGAGTCTCCATCGCGCTGGGTTGGTTTTTTCCAAGACTGGGGGAGTGCTGGCAGGTCCCAGAGGCAGCGGTGGGGTTTGCAGGTGCTCCAGCCCCGCAAAGATCCAGGGCTTTGTGCGAGTGGGTGACTCCAGCGTGGTGCCCGGCTCAGCCAGCCGGGCTCCAGCCCCCCGTGCCCCCCACAGCAGGGCAGCCCCGTGCCTGGGGAGAGGAGCTGGAGCGATGGGCATCGTACAGCACAAAGAAACAGGCTGGGGGTTGAACGAGGAAAGGCAATCCTTGCCCCAGTCCTGGGGGATGGGGCGGGGAGGGGACGGGAGGGGGAGCGCCTGACCTCGGTGTGACTCCGCAAACCCTGATGTCTATTTATCGTTGTCATTCTCGCTCTTTAGGCTTCCAAATGCAATGAACCAGTTTCCCTGAGATCATGTTTTAAATATACTGCCCCGGGGCTACTCTTTAAAATTCAAAACATTGGAGGACACACAGGGAGGGCGTTTCGAATCATTTTTGACAAGCAGAAATTCTCCTTGACATCCTGAAAGGTGAGCGCCGGGAAGACCTGAACCCCACACACGGCGCAGCACAGCATCAGAACAAGACCACAAAAATGCAGTTTTCTTGTGAGACACTGCCTTTTCATCTGCACAATTTGCCAGCAAATCTGAACCACGTTGCTGAAGGTTTCGATGTTGGATAACCCCTCTGGAGGAGAGGAGGTGGCAGGGGGGCTCTGCTCTGCACAGCCTGCTTCAGCAACAGCAGAGCTGAGGGTGCCGAGGGCCAGAAGGACAAAAGCAAGCTAGGGGAGGGCTCAGCTAATGGGCACTGTCCCTTCCCATCTCGGGCACTGTCCAGTCTCTCAGATTCAAAGGAACAATCCAGGCAGGCAGTGGTCTGTGCCCTCCCATCAGAGCCCTGTGGCTCCATCCCTCCCCACTTGGGGCAAATGCAAACTGGCACAGTTTAAAGCCATGATTTCAGAGTTCAATCAAAGCTTTGCTTTTCTGCCAGCAGCCATCCCAGTGGACAGACCATATACCTTTAAGTGCTGCTCACTTGCCCTCTAAAAGGGAGAAAACAACTTTAAAAAAAAGAAAAAAAAAAATCTGTCAGGAGTTATATTACCTGCAACAGCTGAATTTAATTAGTACAGCAATCACAACAAATATTTAAAAGGTCTAAAAAGCTGTGAAAGGAAATTTTCTTTCCTAGCAGAGACCTGTGCCTCGCGTGCTCTGTGCAGGACAGAGCTGCCATGAATGACTCATGTTGGAGACACTTCACACAGCTGTGAGTTTTTGCAATCATGGCATGAGCTGGAGTATGGAGACAGGACATGGAGATTTTGGTACAAATCAGAATTTCCTCGTCCTGTTGCTGACCCTTTCCAGCCACTGGCCTGTTCCTGGAGGTGTTGGTGCTCTGTGTGCTCTGGTCACTGCAATCCCTCCCTTAGCTCTGCCTCCAGATGGGAGCGGAGTTTTTCCTCTGACAAAACCTGAAAAAAAAGCCAGCAACAATAAGGAGAGGGTGGGAGTTCTGCTGCTCAAGGCCCAAGAGCCGTGCAGCAGCCACAAGGGAGGTACCAGTGAGTACAGGGGCAGCTGGGTCATCTCTGTCCCAGCAATGGGCTTTAGAGTACGTGGGTGCAGAGATTCTCTGCATCCCTCTCCCCAGCACATAGCCTGGACCAGGTAGAAAACAAAGATGTTTGGCCAACTGGATGACACCAAGCCCTTCATTCTTACCAGGTTTCCACTGTGTGTGTATTAAAAGATCAAGGATAATGACTTTCTCCTAGGGATGGGCACAGAAGGGAACAGCCTTGGCATCCCTTAAAAACCTCATGGCAGGAAAGTATCCCTGGTGGAGAAAGGGTCCCACGCACAGCCTTGGAACTCAGGTGATGTGGGTTCTGGCACTGTCCCAAAGTGTGAACTGGGAGCATACAAAGAGTTCATTTGTGGTGCCAGAACAGTTTTGTAGCCCCAGAACAGCCCACAGCCTCCTTCAGCCCATTGGGTTACTGCTCATGCAGGCTTGCTCCTGTGCCCATGGCCATTGGAAAGGGCCATCCTCACTGATGCTGGGGGTCTCTTTTCCTGCCCTCTCGTTCTTTTTTAAGGATAATATATGGCACAGTATGTGATCTAACACGCTTTACAGACCGAAAAATGGAGTGACTATAAAAGAGTCATCTGTCTGGGGAGGAATCCTGCTGAAAAAGGAACCAGAGTGGGGCAAAAGAACTGCAGCAACAGTCAACTTCAACGGGACACAGTTTGGTGCAGCTTGGCTCTGCTCACGGCCAACACATGGGTACTCTGGGCAAAACCATATTGCACTAGTTACAGGCTCATCTTGTGGGCTTAGAGATGGAAAAGGCTTATTAGGTCATTGAGTCCATCCCACCTGCCAGTGAAGGATTGTTCCCTGCAGAATTCCCTCTGTTGGTTTGTACAGTCCAATTTTAAATGATCCAAGCGATGTGGTCTCAGTGACTTCCTTGGGGAGGCTCTTGCACAGATATATTTTGTTTGACTCAATCCTTTAAATGGTTAACCCTTTTCTTTCCCAGTTTCTCTTGCATTTTTCATTCTGTTTCCACTCTCTGAAACACGGAAAGTTTCATTTTATGTTTCCCTTGTCCTGTACTTGCACAGTCATGGCCATACGCCGCTGCTGCCTGCTCTGAAACACAGCATCTTCCCCAAAGGCTAAAAACGTGACAATGTATTGCAAAAAAACCCCCAAATTTGCTTTAACCATGTACACAAACAAGCTCCTCAAAGCCATGAATCATTCAGGACATTCCAGCACAACGTAACTATTGTGTGGATCCTCCAGAGCGTTCCTGTTTGGTGGAAAATCAACCAGTTTCTACCTCAATAAATTTCATTTTCACTGTTAGGATGTAAAGCCAATACAGTTCAGAGCTCAATAAAGACATTGAACACTGGCAAACTCACCTCAGATTATCCCTGTTACTTTGGTACAAGGGATAAGCCTGGCTTATATTTTGCCCATTTTAGTGGAAGTGATAATATAATAATAATTCAGATAACCAGCCTTGTGCTAGATGTCAAGAAGAGAAAAACCCTTACCTGGCTCTTCATTGTTTCTGTCTTTCTCTAATTGCTTCTTTTGGCATTTCCCTGTGAAGTGCACCATAAGTACTGACCCATAACTACCAGCTCCCAGAGCTGCTTCAGTCACTGACACAGCTCTCGGGGCAGGTTGGGAATCAGAGCCCTGATGCCAAGATGAAGGAAGGCACTGACATGGGGTTCTTGAACGGAGCCTTTGGGGTTTTCTTTGTTCACACTGCAAAATGCAAAGGAATCCAGGACATGCAGCTCTGTGGCTCCGGAGCTGCAAAGAAAGAACACAGACAAGGAGTGTGAGGTACAGGGCTGTCCCTGCAACACCAAGAACATAACAGAAGGTGTGGCAGTACCTTGTTGGTTTCCCACAAATCAAAGGCCAGGGATTGCTCCATTAATCTCTTAATCCATAGGAATTATAGGGATTGTGCAATTTCCTTTCTAGAAAGGAAATTTGCACAGATAAAAGTATTATATATTATCAGACAAAGTGATGCAGATGGGAACAACCTGCCAAGCCTTGGGGTCTAGAGGACAGTTACGTAAGGCACTGTGTCTTAAAATCTTGGGGTTTTTTTCCCCCAGCCCATTGTGATTTTAATATCAGACAAGTTATGTTCCTCAGACATAATATACATATATTTCTATACATACTAATATGTTTAGATTTTGTTCTGCTGTTACTTTCCCCCAGACAGCTGTTGATCAAACCCTGAAGGTGTCATGCCTAAAGTCAGCTTTAGCTCCTGGGCATTTCAATGAACATTTTAACTGCTTCCCAGCAGCAACTGCAACCCAGATCAATCCATCCCATATTGACTTAGTTGGTGGAGAATGATGTTCCTCACAGGACAAAGAAGCTACTCAGGTGACGACCTCTGGGCTTTGTTTTCCTTACCAGAAACACAGAGCTGATGTTGCACAGTAGGTCAGGAGGGTGGGAAGCAGAGGTTTTACACGGACTGTGCTCCATGTCCTGCAAGGGCCACCTCAGCTGCTCCCCCCGTGGCTGATCCCATCCCTGCTGGGGCTTCACTGGCTTAGGGCTGGGTCACGCTCGGCCGTGACTTTGTGTGAAAGGTGGTTTCTCACTCGAGGTAAGCAAGAGAAAGTCAGCAGAAACCACAACCTTCCTCTGGTTTTTGTTTGTTTCTTTGTTTGGCAACTCCCAAACCACAGAGCTCGTATTTAGAGGGAGGATCAGGAAGCGGTGCAGAGGGAAAGCTGCAAGGTAGAAGTAGGTGAGAGGCAGGCAGGGGAGGGGACTCTCAGGTGGAAATGAAAAACCAGGCGGGAGCCAGAGCTGGCGAGAGCGAGCTGAGCAGCAGCGAGGAGCCGGCCCCGGCTGCGAGGGGCTGCGGGCAGGGACGGGAGGGGCGCGGGGGCAGGGACGG
>WEKY01002071.1:155930-180550 GCA_013390045.1 Picathartes gymnocephalus | reverse complement strand
GAGATGCCAGGAGGGGAGCAGGGGCAGGGGCATGGCCGGGAGGGACGGGAGGGGAGCAGGGGCATTGCAGGGGAGATGCCGGGCAGAGAAAGGAGAGGGGAGATGAGGTCAGGGAGGTACTGGTGGGTGGAGTGGGTCCCGTGAGGGAGGTCACATCCAAGTGTGCAATTTTATATAAGCCAGAGAGAGAGTGATGAATTACCCTGTTTAGCGCAGCACAGAGAGCAGAGAAGGAGGCTGAGGCTGTCTCTCACTCAGGTTTCCTTACTCTGAGCTTTCTAAAAGATCACCTTTTACTGCCTTGTCCACAGCCAAACAGATAAATAACCCCATGCCTCTCCCCCAGGCTGGCTTATCATGAGGGTGGGAGTAAGCCTTGGTGCCTGGATCCAAATCCACCCTCCCAACCTTCCAGGACGTCCATCACCATTCCAGTCAGATCCCCGGGCATGCTGCGGATTGAGCATGTCCCCACCAGGGGCTGTTCCGTGAGCCCCACACTGCTTCCCATGGGAGACCGTCTGGGTGTTCCTCAGAGAGGCCTGCTACAGCCAGTGGTGACCCCATGGGCTGCCATGGGCTAAATGGTCAGAGAAGCTGTCCAACAGATGAAAGGAGTTCCTCGGGTGTAGCAGGATCCTTCCAGACTTCAGATCCAGTTGTTGATCAGTAATTAATTCCATCACCTTGTGATGGTGTTGACCCAGGTGAGGACCAGTGGTTGGGCACTGGGCAGAGCAAACCTGCTGCAAAGAACCAAACACTGCTGAGCTCCTCACCATCCCCCCCGTGCAGACAACAGCTCTCCCCACCTTCCCCGACCCCTCCTGGCTTCACCCAAAGCAAAGGCTGCTCTAAAGCGCTGTCTCTTTATTCCATATGGGTCTGGAGGTGGGTGACAGTTGGCAGCAACACCCTGACCTTAATGTGAGAGATGGAGCGTTCTGAGGTTTGTGCAGGAGCTGGTGGGAATGGATGGTGGTGGTGAAGACTCGAGAATGGTGGAAACGCCTGCTGCAAGCGCACAGCTCTGTGTGTGTGACCCACGGAGCCAACAGGCCTCACGAGCTGCAGCATTTGCAAGCAGAGATAAATCAGTGAATCCAACCCAATGGGGCTTCATGTGCCCCCTTCCACTCCAGTCAGGTTCCAAGGCTCTGAAGGTATTTAGCCCAATCAATGGGAATCACTGAGCCAAATACCTTTGAGTATTCTGCCCTAAGAGCACAGTGTTTGTAGAAACATTTGAAGATGTGCTTCCGTCAGCATGTGGGGGTTTCCTGCACAGAGGGACTGCCTGACAATTTCTGCTTGGCACAATGATATCTGCTCATCCCTTCCCTACAAGGAGAGCTGCCTGTGGGGGTCTTGGCCACCCCACCTGCCTCCAAGCTGAGCCTGCTCCTCCTGACCCAGCATGAAACACCTGTGGGAGCAGCAGGACTGCCTATAGGATACTTTGCCACGGGACACTTTCCCTGTTTAGGCCCTGGCACAGGGTGCCCAGAGAAACTGTGGCTGCCCCTACATCCCTGGAAGTGTCCAAGGCCAGGCTGGACAGAACTTGGAGCAGCCTGGGATAGTAGAAGGTATCCCAACCCATGGCCGGGGGTGGAACAAGATGGGCTTTAAGCTCTCTCCCAATCCAAACCATTTTATGATTCTGTGATTCTATACCAGAACAACTTACACTCAAGAGGGCAGGAAGGGCTCAGTGAAACCTTGCTGCACCAAACTCCAGAGGTTTCAGCTTGGCTCCTCAGGATTTAAGCACCCAAAAGCCAATGGCCCCACGTGCCCATGTAACGCAGCACAGCAAGTGGGGATAACAAACCAGTGGATGAAAAGTGTGTTGCTCCTACATTGCTTATGATGAAATTAGTCATCCCTTGGCAAAATCCACCACCCTTTGGGTACAAGGTACCACCCTTGGGCTGGATGCAGCAGCAGCAGCAATTTGGATCCTCCTAGAAGCGATTTGGAGTGGTACCGGGGCTCAGGGTGCAGATCACCAGGCACCACAAGCCAGCCAGGAGCTCCTGACCTGATGCAGAGAAGGACCAAATGTTCTCCATCATTTCCAAAGGAAACACCAGAGTCAGCACAATCCTCCCTACACCCAGGCTCCAGTGAGTCAGCTCCAGATTGGAAAATCCCATTACCACCCATGGAAACCTGGTCAGACAATGTCCCAGACCACGCAGGGACTGCAGGGGAGCCCAGGCTGCTGCAGCCCCTCTGCACTTACAAACTGGGCCTGCCTGGATCACACAGAGGCTTCCCAAAGCTCCTAAATCCACCCCGTTCAGTAATGCAACTTCTTGGCCCAGCCAGACTTTGAAGGAAAGTGCTCAGCAGCACCTACAACCAGACTGGCTCTGAAATAGGAGTGTTTGGGGCTGCTGCAGAGTGTGCTGTGGAAATACCAAACATACCATGCAAAGTGCTCTGCATCTCAGCACTCGCATGGCTGGAGGTGGAACTCTTCCCAAAGCAAGTATTCCAGGCTTGCATAGAAATTAAAGCTCATAAATCAGTGGAGAAAAAATCTTCTTTGTGGAAATGGCCAGCTTGTTAGAAGGGAGTTAAAGGCTGCAGACGGTTTCAAGAGAGTCTTCCTGGCTGTCAAGAATGCACGAGGCAGCAGAGTTGTTTGGGTTGGGAGCATGAGTCGGATTTTTCTCCCCTCTTTTGAGGACAATGAAATGTAACAGCTTTCCTTCCCCTCTGAGCTGCTCTGAGCAGCCTGAGCTGGGAGACAACAGCACAGATACCATCTCTGGAAATCATGAAGTGACTGAAGAACGGCTGAGGAGTTCTGAATAACTAAATAAAGCCCTCTGTGTTTTCTTTAGCAAGTAAAGAAAATACATTTAGCATTTTAGTGTGACTTTTGGGGTCAAGGGGGAATCTCAAGTCCAAATACAACAAACTGGTGTGGAAATTACTGCCAAGAGTCTGATAGGCTAGGAGCTTGCCTTGAGGCTCAGATGAGAGAATACCACTCACAGAAGGCAGGCTGAGCCTGAGATTTTTCTCAGATCATAGGAATCTTGGACTTCCTGGAGATGCTTGCTTTTAAAAGTGGAGTGTCCCTCAGCAGCCCATGGGAAGGGCAGGGACCGAGCTCCAGTGCTGCTGGAGAGGGAGAACACCCTGGGAAGGGTGGCAGGTCTCATGTCCAGCAGCACAACCAGGACACCAAGCACAGAGTCACTATTCTGCCATCTGCAAATGCTTCCCTGACACAAAACACATCTTCCCCTTGTGCTCAGGTCCACTTGAGAACACCTGAAAATGAAGTGGTCCCAAACTGTTCACCACAGGACAGCAGCGAGAGGCTCCACCCAGCACCCAGCAAAGACCATGGCATCTGTGGCAACCTGTTACATCTTTGCTTTATGAAATTCTGCTGGGAAGCAGGTCCTCAGCATGGAGTGGTGGATCAGGGTCACACAACGTGCTAAATGGAGAGTCAGGACCAAACCCACACCCAGGGGCTGTGGAGATGGAGCTCCATGGAAGCTGAATGTTTTCTAAATGCATTTTCTGATTCTCACCTTCTTGTTTTTGAAGAGCCATTCTGCTCTCCCCAGTCTCTTCCCCAAGCAGGGGCTTTCAGATTTCCTTCTGTGTGCCATGATGAGAGCAGCAGCAGCCGGGACGTGGAAACAACAGGGTCTGAGGGAGCACAACAGCACTGACTCCAGAGAGATGTGGGCTGGGAGGAGCTAAAAGGTTAAATAAAGAAACAGGAAAAGAAGAATTCCTACTTCTCAGCTTCCTGATTTTGGATGCATTTACTGTTAGAATTGCCATCTCTACCCATCCCACTAAAAGTGCTAGCCTTTGTTTGGCTCGTGCTGTTAATTCCAGTGCTATAATCTGAATAAAGTAAATATTGAAAATTCTAGCATCAAATACACATTCAATAGATTTTTGAAGAGGATTCTTTTTTTGCTGAGGTAGTAAATGAATACTTACATTAGGACATCCACCAGAGACATGTCAGGCCTGGTTGCAGTTTATTTACCCCATCTGTCTTCATCAACCTGGGTGGAACCACCCTGCTACCATGAAGAGCAGAAGAACACATCAGAAGCATCACATTTATTTCTTAAGCCAACAGTGGTTCTGCTGGAGCATAAGAGGCTTTTTTTAGCCCAAAACAGCTGGAGAAACAGACAAGATTTCAAGTGCACAAGGACTCCCTCTGCTTTTCTGGTATCACCACAGTTATCCTAATAAAAGCCATTACCTCTCTCTTCAGAATGGTCTTCATGACCATGACTTCAAAACGTTATTCATGACATTCAGTCAAATGAAAAGGAGATTACAATAAATAGCATGTGGTTTTTGTCTTATTTTCTTCTGTTTCATGACCATATCTGCAAGTGGGGGGCACCAAGGATTTCCAGAGAATTTCCTGTGCATCTTCTAGAACCTCATCAGGAGCCCTTCTGCTCCCAGAGGCAGCCAGCACCTGACACTCCATGGACTCAGGGACCAGGGCACAGCCTCCCAAGGAGCCGTGGCAAAGGATCCTCTGCCTCTGCTCAGCTCACAGTCGCTTCCATCCACCTCAGGTTTGGCTGCAGCAGCTCTCCTGAACCCCGACACATCTGCTGGCTCAGAAGCACCACAGCCAGGCAGCCTAACAAACCGAAGCAATTGGTTTTAATAAGAATCTTGGCTTGTTTTGACAATGCACTGAATCTTCATGTTGGCACCATGAATGTTTTTTTAGGAAAATGTATGCATCTCTGCAGCACTCAGCAACTAAATCCCCTCTGCTCTTCATGGAAAGGGTTTCCTGGCTATCCTCTTTCTGATGGATTCCAAGTCCCTTGCAGCTATTTGTTGTCTGGGCTGGAAATGCTTTCACACGGAGCTGGATGTGCCCCCTCTGTGTGCCATGTGTGGCCAGGGGCACAGGGCACGAGGGGCACCATGCCCCCCATGCTTCCCACCATGCCCCCAAAGTGTGTGGGGCGTGCAGGGACCCATGTGGAGCAGAGGTGTTTGCCACAGCTAGCTTCTGCTCCAGGCAGTAGCAAAACTCCCCGAGTTCAAAGGCATTTCATGCTCACTGAGTGTTTTTCGGCGAGAAATCTGAGATTAAATAAACTGGAATCCTCTCAGAGGAGAAAGCAGAAGGTGGAGGGCGAGGAGCTGGCTCTCAGCTGCACAGCACGGCCCCAGTGTACCTTGGAAGCCTCCCAGGTGAGGAGCACCTCAAAGCCACGTCTGCCTAGGGCGTTCCACTTGGAGCCTCTTGGCAGCACTGTGGATTTCAGTGCGCCCATGCCACTGCTGCCAGCCTGCTGCACTCCCCAAAGGCACCTGAGCTGCTTTCCAGCCTTTTGTCCCAGGGGAATGCTGAGGGTTTGCAGTGGAGTCACATACTTTCTCTATTTGCATCTGTAAAAGGTGACCTGTTAGCTTGTCACCAACAGAAATACCCAGCTTTCACTGAGCACAGGCATGAGGCCCTGCCTCTCTGGAAAGAGGTGAGCTGGTCATCAGCAGAGGGCCACATCCCTGCCTGCTACTAAAGAAACAGGGCTCTGAGCACATCGGCAGCCCTGGACTAACAGGTGACTCTGAGTGCTGCTCATCCAGGACTCAGGGAGCACAAAAAAAATCCAACTGTTAGATGTTTTCCCCCTCCCTAACAACTCTGCCTCTGTGGGAAAAAGAAAATATTTGGGTCACACAGCTGACTGCAATGCCATTCCCACAGATGAGTGCTGTTTGTGCAGTCTCAGAGGTGGAGCAGGCTAGGAATGCCTGCGCTGGGCACCCCGCACACCTGAGCCCCAGAGAGCAGCTGAGTGCAGGTGAGCTGGGAGGTCTCACCCTGCAGGTGATGGTGGCCGTTCCCCAGACCTGGGGGGACATGTGTGCTCAGCTTCCTGGCTGGGATTCACCATCACCAGGCTCCAAAAGGTGCTGGTGCTCCTGCAGATGTGCCCAGGGCATGGCGACCCCCACCCCAGGGTGCCTCAGAGCTTAACTCCACTGACTCCCCGAGACAGACACATAAACCCCACTCAGCATCTGGGCCCTGTGTGGTTTGGAAAATCCTGCTGGATACCATTCCTCATCTTTAGGTGACTAAATACTTCTGAAATCCCATCCCAAACACCCTCAGAGGCTTTGGATAGCCTGCACATAAGTCTTTCCTGGGCTGGCCAGTTGGAATTCACTGTGGCTTTGCTGGAAAAACTTTCCAGGTTAGGTCTGACTTAGGCCTGACCTTGAAAAAGCCGTGGAACTCTGGAGCTGAGAAGGCTGCAGTGGCAATGAAAACACCTTCTCTGCTGTAGACAAGAGGAGTCCAGGACAGATCTGAAAGCCTGAGAGACAGACATACAAGAGTGTTATGTCCTCTGTCTGAGAGCTGAATTCCAGGGAGGGTGGAAACAGCAATGCAGGACAGCTGTGAGTATGCTTAGTATTAATATCAAATATAATGGTAATTCAAAACAGAGCCTTTTGGTACAGATCTGAACTGCATGAGCCAAGTTATGAAATGATATTAGCAGCTGGATCTGAGGAGCAGCTGAGACTAAGCTGGCCAAAAATTGCCATATGTCTCATCTGCAGAGAATATTTAAATAAGTAAACACAATGAGTTAATAAATACATGAAATAACTTTGCAAGATAAGCACCTAGTGGTGTGGCAGGTTGTCAGAACGATCACATCCAGTGGGAGCCCTGAAAGAGAAAAATGTGTATGGCACAATGCTGGATATTTTTTGAGTATTCAATTGACTGAACAGCATAACCCAGAATGGTGAACATTTATGATAATCCTTATCTGCTGGCAGGTGAGAGGATCCTGTTGCCATTGCCAAAGCCTTAACTCATCTTAGAAACATAAGCTGAAACCTTTTAAAGACCTTCTAGCTGCATCCCTGTGTAGGCAGAAGGGAGTATCATTTTAACAGCATCAACAGTATAGAAAGTCATGCAGCTTTTCAGTAATTCCCTGATAACACCTAGAGGGTGAAACAAACCTGCTGGTCGTCTAATCCGAACTGGAGGCACAAAAAAATAATGTTAAACACTGATTCTGGGAAAGAAACTATTCCTTAAAAAACAAGCCAGATAGATCCAGTGTCCTGAATTCATCTTAATTTGTGCAATGTACCTAAATGTCTCCAGGGAGGGCTTAACCTACAGAGGATTTCAGGATCTGACCCAAGAGAAGTTCTTGAGGGACCACCAGAGTTCGGGGTCTTATTAAGAAATCTCTCCCCCTTGAACAGCAGATCGAGGGCTTGAGCATGAGGTCAATGGCACCCAATTGCTCCACATCCACAGCTCCCAAACACATCCAGCCCCCTGAGCAGCTCACTCGGACTCTGACTCACGTTCTTTTATTGACAGAGGAGGCAGAACATTAATTGCATACCAATTTTTGTACAGAATTTCTTTTGTAATCTCAGCATCTCTCTAGAAGATGTCAACAATTTGATTCTAATAGGCTCTGGCAATGCATGGTACTAGCAGTTTATCAGCCTCAGCTTTTTTTTACTTTGTATGGTACAAAATGTTACTGAAAATTAACACTGCTATTAACAATAGGTGCTCAAAGTGATACTTGTAGTCATTTTAGAAAAATTCAAAGCCCAAATTGATTTTGGTTCTCTATACTAGATCATATAACACTGTTTTAATTTAGAACAGGACCTTCCTCCAGTGCTTGCATGGGTGGGTTCAAATGGGACTGACCATCTCAAAGATGCACAAGCTGAATCCTCCTGACTTCATTCTTGTTCACCCTCCCTTTATGCAGGACAGGATAAACTGGGTCCTTCAGTAGAATCAAACCACATCCATTCAGGTGTCCTGCGGTTTATTTCCAACAAAATCCCTGTTTTAGCATAAAGCAGCAGAGCCTCTCTCCATCAGATCTTCCAGCAGTGAGAAAGGTTTACTCCATGAGGGCAAAGAGTTGTGTCAAGACCTGGTGCATTAAAGTAGGTCTCACTAACTACCAATATCACTTTTTCCTTGCCTCTTGTGAGTAATTAATGAAGAAAGTTAAATTTGATAGAGGCTGGTTGTGATGGGTAGCAGATGAAATTGTTGTGATGCTTGGAGGATAAATGCTTTAGGATCCAGTCTGACTGGTAGAAGCTGCACAAATAAATTCATTTGCCACCCCAGCATCCTCTCCCCATTTTGCTCCCTCGTGGGCAGCTGCGCATCTGCCAGGCAGGGGAGGCAGAGGAGCTCTGCACCACGGGGCTGTGCTTGGGTTCAGTGCACCTCCCCGCCTCTCTGAGCCCTGAGCCAGTAACACAAAGGCTCCATAGCCCCAACAACAGCCCTCGAAGGTAATCTGCACTTTCACAACTCGGTTTGAAGTTGCAAAGCACGTTGACGGAGTAAGTTAATGATACAGACAGGTATAAAATCCATGCAAGTGCATGAAAGAGAGGAGTGAAATGGCTCGAACCAACCAGACGAAGCAGCCAGGCCAAGAGCACAAACACAGAAATATGATGGGTATGAAATCATTGGGAGCCAATCGCTGAGCTCCAACTTCTAAAGCAATTTCATAATTGAGTAATGGGACACAGCAGGGTCTGAACTATTGTGTATTATAATCTGAATGGAATGCTGTGAGAAGGCTGGAGCAATCTGATCGCACCGAGCCCTCGCTCCCCAGAAATGCCTTTGACATATTTCCTTCAAGCGCAGAACAGAACGGAGTAACTGCTTGTTAATGACACCCTGATGGGCTGTCTGCAGCACTGAAACTGAGATAGCATAGATTGGAAAGCATGAGCCTCTCCTTGGCTGGAGTTAACACAGCAGCCCCCACAGACTGCCCACCCACTGCCTTAATCACCGGCGTGCCTGTACAATCACCAGTTTCACTTCGCTACATACTTCCTCCCCCAGAACCTCGCTTAGAAAACAAGAGGCACTGATACTCTGAGATGATCCCACGCCAGCCTCCTGCCATGGCACAGAGCTCCTGCTCCACGCTGGCCAACCCATGGCTATCTGCACTGCTGTGTAGGCTGGGCTCTGTTCCCTGCCCAGTTTTCAGTCCCTCCCTGGATATGTGTGCACTGACTCTACCAAGAAAATATCACCTCTGTCCGGTTTAAAAGATTCTACCTCCTCTTCACCCCTTCTCTCTGCTCTGCTTGCAGAGAAGCCTGGAAGGAGACAACATCTGGGCTCTGGAAGAGTTTGACAGTGATAGAGTAGGGGTGGGTTTGGCTCTGGACTCGCGGAGGTGCTGGGGGAAGCAGGGCAAACCTTCAGCTTGCTGGTAGACAAAGGCTGGAACACACCTTCCTTGTTCAGATCTCTTTCCTACACGTGCTCCTCTGAGCAAAGGGCTGTTCTGGGGCAGCAGACCTTGTCCTGGTTGCTGAGCTCCAGGCCAGCTGGAATCACAGGGTGACAGGGAGAGGGTGCAGCTTTCTGGGGAGCAGGGAACAGGCTTTGCTGAGTAGGTGCAGCAGCTGTGGCAGAGTTTGCATAGAGAGGGAAAACTGGGAGAGTCCTGCAAGAATCAGGAAGCGTGATCATGGTGGGGACCAGACTAACAGCCAAACCTCAGAGGTGACACGAAGATCAGAACCAGAGGAGACTTGTGCAACCCATTGAAACAGGCACTGAACCTTCTGGGGTTGCAAGAGACTCCTTTTTCTCCCTCAGAGAGCTGTTTGTTGCTTCAGTGTTTACTCTGTTTCAAGAAGCAGCTTTGAGCACAGTGGCTCTTGGTCAGCATTTCCACGCTCTAAGAACACATCAAATGTTGCTACAGAGGGGCTGTGGGCTACGAGGAGCCTGACGTGCTGCCTCAGTCCAAGTCCCAGCAGACAAAAAGGGGAATGAGGGAGATGTTCAGAGCTGAAGTGCTCCTGGGAACAGTCAAAAGGAATTCACGTTGCAGAACCAGATTTCCACAGGTCCCTGAAGATACAAGAAAGCTCCATCTGGGAGTTTGTCAATGGGTTTCTAGGCCTGGAGACTGATGGCAGCACACCCAGGACTGGGTGTCCCAGGAGCTCCCCTCCCAGCACCGCACTGTGACAGGTGGCATCTGTGACCCACCCAGGCTGGGAGGTGCTGGGGCAGCCATGGGCAGCTGGGTATTGCCAGGGGTCAGGAGTCAGGAGCAGAGGCAGCAGTGAGAGCTGGAGTGGGCAAACCAACGCAAGAGAAAGAAAAGAAAGTGGGAATTGGGCTTGGAAACTGGAAAGGCACTGTCAGAAAATTCATCCCACATAATTCTAGTCCTTTAAATACCAGGCTGGATTCTCTCCTCTGCCCAAGAACCTGTTTTCATAAAACCCCTTAAGAAATCCCTTGCCAAATTCTGAGCTTCCAAGGACGCTGCCCAGAGCTCTCTCCGGCTTGTTGCCAGAGGAGTTACTGGACAGGTTTGCTCCCTGAACTGACAAATGCTAAGCCAATATTGAAGAGTCTCAGCAAGTACAATGGATACCTATGGCCAGGTGCAAACATGGAGAAACTATTCCTGAGCATTCCTGTCCCCTTCAGATGAGGAGGTTCCACTCCATGGACCTTCCAGGCAGTGCCAGCAGGAAAGCTCCCTGGGTTTAGAGGCATTTATTCAGGCCCCTGTGGGCTGTGTGCACACATGCAAGAGAGCCTGGACTTGGACCATCAAACACTAACAACAAACTACTCCCCAATAAACTACAGGCCAGGATTTCCTTTCTTTTCAGAGATTTTTTTTTTAAAAAAAAAAAACTTCCAAATAACAAGTTTCTCTGGGAAAAATCCAACCTTTTCATATAGACAACTCACATACAGGGAAAAAAAGGCAGATTTGCTATTTAAATTATTCATTTACAAATTATCCACCTATTTATTGCTACCAGTGGTGCTTCTCATGTACCTGGAGCTGTGGAAAAGTTAGGGTCACCTCAGAGAGAAGGGAAGGGTGGCTAAAAGCAGCCCTGGGGCATCAAGTCAAATGAGGCTGGTGGTGGGACCTCCTGACTTGGCATTTGTCACATGTGCACCAAAAATCTCCTTTTTAGCCCAGCAGTTGTTTGTCTGCCCAACTCTAACCTTCAATCAACATCAAAAGGCAATCAGAAGTCATCCAAGATGTTCTCAGAAAATCAGCATAAAAATGAATGAAAAAAAAAAGAACACCTGTTTATTGAGAGCTTCCCAAGGGTCAGGAGAAGTAAAACAATAGAACTTTACTGCAAAGCAGAGCTTTCTGGGTTTCCCTCTTGCAGAGTGAGTTGTGTGTGGGGAGTGTCCCCACGTGTCCCACCTTGGTTCACTGTCCATGTCCAAGGGCTGTCACTGGCAGGTAACAGCTTTTATCCCCCCTCTCCAGGTGCTGAGCCCGTGTCCCACCCCAAGGCGTGGCCAAGCTCCAGCACAAACACACCCTAACCTCCCTGGGCTCACAGAGCCTTGGGATTTCACAAACCAACACGGCCCGTGTCACTGCAGAGATGTATTCCACCTTCTTCAGACATTCAGAAAAGGTCTTCTCTCCTGCCATGGATCTGTCACTCACATCTTCCAGCTGTGAAACTCTTCAGACAAATCCTCCTGTCGTGTGATTTTCTGAATGCACAACACTTGAGGAAACCACAGAGCGTGGGGATATTTTGCATGTGTTGCCTTCCTACCTTTACCCAGTGCAGCCCAGGCCAGACTGGACCATGGCAGCTGCAGCTCCTCAGGTTGGGTTGAGGCTGGCTGAGTTTTCCACCTAGAGACAAAGCAGCACATGGTTATGTACCCAAAACCAGGGCACACATTTTTTGGACTGACAGCTCTTCTCAAGTGTTAAATTATTACTATTTTTTAGCACTTCAAGGATATACCTTGACTGGTTTACAAGGAATTACTGGAAGTGAGGCAGTTGTGGAATCCAGTATGTTTGTTTCCTCTTGCTCTGAAGCTGGCCACAGAACAAAGTGGGCTTTCAGACCTAGAAGATAGTTAAGGTTCATGTGCCATGAATGCACATGAAATCACTTTAGAGGACATCAAGGGTCAGTTTGAACCAGCAGCTCCTCAGGTCTGATGCTGTCCTTTGGCAGAAGCCCCTCCAGCAAAAGACATGAGCACATGTTCCAGGAGATCTGTTCCAGAGAATGGCTCCTCTCGCTGTCTTCCTCCTGCTTCCACATCTTACATCTGCTTGGAATTGAGAGGAATTTAGAGGCTGATTTAGGACCTGATTCTGGCTCCTGGCAAGGGCGCCCTGACTCGTCAGCCTCTGCAATGGCTGCTGTGAGAAGCCTTGATAACAACTTGGGTTGTGTCCACTCCCCAGAGCCAGCGCCTGATATGGGGCCATCTGGACACCCCCGAGGTGCCAAATGCTGTCTTTCCTGTCCAGTCCAGCTTCCTGCTTCACCAAAATGGTGTTTGGTGAGTGGCTGCTCTAGCGCTGGGGGTTTGACCCTCACGCGTCTCCAGCCCTCCCCAGCAGTGACAAGGTCTGCTCATCAGCTGTTGACTCAGTTTGCAATAGAGCCAGCTGAAAATTTTTCAAAAAAGCGATTTCTCATCCAGTACAGTCTATTTAAAAATCAAAATATTTCTCGGCAGTTTGTCAATTTCAATGAAATTTTACACCAGGAGAATGTCAAAACATGGTGTTTCATCACCGCCGCGCTGGTTCTTCTCAATGGCATTGACGTGCTTCGTTTCATTCTGGTCTTTCTGCTTCCACTGCTGCACATAGCTGGGTATGGACTCAAACCTTCTAGAGGTTTTAGATTTTCCACTGCCTAATGTCTTCGTTTTTCCCGGTTTTGTATAATAGGAAAGTAGAAACAAATCATTTAAATAAAGCTTTCTTTTCTGAACAGTTCCTAAGTTTGTGGGAAACTTCCAAATTCCACCTTTTTATCTTGATTCAATAACGAAAGGAACTCGGGGAGTGTCAGAGCTTCCCCTACAGTGGAAATTCCACCTTCTAAGCAGCTCCAATTAACACCCAGCCTGACCCAGCTGCAACCTTTGGGTCTGGGGGAAGGTCCAGGGTAGATCTTCTTCCCAAGCCCAGCAACAGCCAGAGAACACAGCGGGCAGATCAGCCCTTTGTGAATCATCACGGCTCTGATGGATCCTGTCCTCTGTGCAAGGAAAATGTACCTCAGCCACAGAAATAAGACCTTAAATCAAATCAGATCCAGCTTGAAATATTTATCTACTCTTCTGGGAAGAGGAATTGTAGTGGAACAAATCCTCAGAGTTATTTTACTCCTAAGATGGGAAGAAGAAAAAAAAATCTGAATGCAGTTTGACCAAAAATGAGGGAGATGACACATGAATGTGAAGAAATTCCTGCCACTGAAGTAATAACACCACATGACACTGGACAGCGTCCCTACAGGTTGAGGAGCTGGAACCCACACCAGATACCTCCAAAACCAGAGGAAACCCTTCCTGGTGCAAGTCACATCACAAGTACTTGTGAAACATGAAACCACTCAGTGCGGAGCGTCAGAGCTGAGTGAGGTTCAGCTGCTCCCAGAGCAGCACTCTTGGGAGAGAGATGCTGCATTCCTTCCGAAGGTGCCCTGTGACTGCTGGAGCTCCTCTGTCCCCTGCCTGAGCCCTGTTTCAGACGTGCAGCCCCTTGCTGTGTGTTTGGTGGCACAGGCAGGGTAGGTCAGGGCAGGATGCAGAGGGTGGGTGACCATACAGGGCACCATGGTGTGGCAGTCATCTGCAGACACACAGAGGAGGCATGAGCTGGCAGGAGGAGACATGATCCAAACCAGTGGTTCCACCCTTCTCGAGAGGAGCCATCCCAGAAATCCAATAGCACCCAGGGAAATGTTTGCCTTAGAAAAAGTTTCAATTCTGTTCCAGAGGCTGTTTCTAAGATATCTGTAAATGACTTCACCTCTCCAAGGCAAACCAAGGGTTACAGTCCTAGCAGGTAAAAACCTGGCCTGTAAGACAATTTAAAGGATCACCTAGTTCCAGGCTGATCTTGACCAAATGGTTCCAGTTCCCTCAGCCTTTGCTCCTACAGAACTCTGTTGCACCTCATCTGGCTACAGCCTTTGGATCCCATTCAAGGGGAACATGTCCAGTCTGTGACCTGCTCTTCCCTTCCCTCCAGCCTTTTCCCCTTGTCCTCCTACTGGAGCTGAGTGCAGTTGCAAAATGACCACACTCCCAGCACAAAGCAGGGGCAGTGAATTTTCCCTCTCATGGGTGCCCACCCCCAGCCAGAGGGTTGTGAACTGCAAGGTTAGATCATAAGTAAAACAGGGTGGGAACTTCCTAGCAGAGCGAGGAAGCCTCTCAGGGCAATCTCAGTGTAAATAAACATATAATATATTTCCAATGTGACTGATGTGGAGCCCCAAATATTTGAGGCTGGCTACCCTCAAGCAGAGCCCTGAGCAGAGGCCCCTCTGAAATGCTGTGATTAGAGTGCAGTAACTGTGTACAAGGAGAGAGCAAAGTGACAGAGGCAGGCTGTGGTTTTGCAGCTGCACTAGCCTGGGCGATGAAATCAGGCCCAGACAGGAAGCAGTTTTCCTCAACAGTAAGCTGCTATTTTTACCCATCTCAGTTCTCCAATCAAAGAGACATTTGGAGTCATTTTTGCTGCCTGTCACGACAGCACCAATGTCTGGAGGCGTCTCCTTGCCCACAGTGGGGCTGAGCAATGGGCACTGCTGGCTCCCCTCTCTGTCAGCATCCCTCTGCTATCTCAACTCCCCCTGATCATCTCAACACTCCCTGGTCATCAACGTTGCCTGCACAGGTCAGACCACTCAGGCCTGAACCCCAGGGGCTGCATCTGCCTTGTAAGAGGAACAAGTTGGATTTCCCATGGATCAAGTAGCCCAGGGTGAGCACAAGAGGCTGCAGCAGCCTCAGCAGCCGCTGGCCCTGCTGCTGCAGCACCCAACACGGAGTGTTAGCCTCCAGGACTTACAGAGAAGGAGCTGCAGGGCAGGGATGTGGCCTGCACTTTCCTATCCCAGCTGCTGTGTGGGGATCTCATGTTGCTGTTTATACTCAGAGGCAAAGGTTTCCTTCGGCACCTGCGTGTGCTGGCCCTGGCACAGCCCTGGCTCCCACCTCGGGGGCTGCAGCTGGGCTGGGCACTGCAGGCAGCTCCGTCTGCCACCTTGTGCAAGGTGACAGCTCTGTTTATTCCCCATTTCTCCTTCTCCCCACCCCACAGCAGTGATGTGGGTTGAGGGAGTGGCAGCACTTCCCAAATCCCAGAGCAATAGATCTGGAGTGAAGTCACGAATAACTGCTGCTTCACAGGAACGAGCTGGAAAATAGAGCTAGGAAGGGGGAACAAACTGTTTATGCCAGAACTGCTGACATCCAGTAACACCAAATGCAATGAGGGGGAACATTACCGGTCCCTTCTCCAATGGTGGATTTTCTCCCAATTTCAGTGCTTGGCTGTGGGAAATCTGAGCTCAGCTGGAAAAAGGTGGAGTGAGATGGGCAGAGGTTTGCAGCTCTGGCAGGAAGGAGCCCCTGGCCCCGAGTCCCACCGAGGCTGAGGCAGCTCCCTGCCCATTTGTGCCATCCTCCTCCCCACCAGGCACCATTCTTTCAGCTCTCTGACTGATGTCTGTGCGCATGCAGTGACCAGAACATCCCATCACACCACCCTGACACTGCCACTGTCCTTGTCAGCAGATGTTTAATGGCAGAAATTGCTCTGATCTCCAGCTCTCTCCAAAGCTCCAGTCCCAGCACTGTGTCTCCTGCTCCCTGGGGACCCTGCCACACTGCACAGACAAATCGGGAAGCTGAAGACTAGACTTAATGAAAACATATAAATTAACATATGCCTCCTAGGGGGGTGGTTAGGCTCAGTTCATTAGTGGTTTAAAGCATATCCAATGCTCTAAGTTATTTGTTTGTTTGTATTTTTGCAGCTGTCCTTAGTTTTCTTAGGTCAAGTAGGGGTGTGAGGTCCAAAATAGCATCGGGATGGCTGAGCTTATGCTTCCAGCCCTGAAAAAACAATGAAGTGCTAATAAAAAAAAAAAAANNAAAAAAAAGTAATGCTCAAAAAAAAAAAAAAAAAAAAAAAAAAAAGAAAAGCCTTGTGAGCAAGATTTCACTCCCAAGCTCTTTGCAAACAACACACACAACAGCATGGAAATGCAGGAGCCTCTGCTCCCCGGGGAGGGGAGCTGCTGCCAGCTACTTTGGGAGGAGAAGTGGAATCTTGGTGGCCTGGGAGAAATTCTGGCCACGGAGAGCAGAGTAAGAGAAGTCACTGGCTCTCTGCTCTCGGAGCATTGCAGCTCAGCTGGGTGGCTGACGTGGGGTCAGAGCAGCCCATCCATCCAACCCCACCAGTCACTGCCACCAAAATGCAGCTCTGCCTGCTCAAGTTCTCACAGCTCCCCAGGAGCAGCCCCAGGCCCTGCAGTGCCTCTCTTGAGCAGAGGCACTTCACCCCAGGCTCACTCTCCAGCTACAAAGCCAGGGGGTGCAAGTTCCCAAAACACAGGGACCACGCTGGGCTGTGGGGAGCAGCTGTCCCTCCGGGGAGCTGCTGTCCCCCCATCATCCCGCCCTCAGAAACAAGGAGGTGCTTGAAGGAGACTTGTCCTGTTTTAAAGTGCTCCTCCCTTTTCCAGCTGAGCTCAGTATAGAAGTGCAAAGGGCTAAGTAAGGTTTAGAAGCCTCAAAAAATGAAATAGAAGTGCTGTCACCCCTCTCTGGGGTGCACTGAGCCCAGCAGCCCCTGCACTTCCCTGTGCAGGCTCTGAAGGAGAGAAGATCTGATTTCTCCTCCAGCTGGCAGGGTTGGACCTCCAGGGAGTGAACCTGCACATCTGCATCCTGGGGTGGACAAACATTGAACTGAAGTTGAAGATTCCCATTTCCACAGGGAGCAGAGCCAGATCTCCAGCGGGCTGGGTCTCATTTGGTGACAATGTCATTGGTTTGAGATCTGCTGGAGGAGAGGCAGCACTGAGGGGGTGCAGGGCAGCATGAAGGTGGTGTGCTGAGGGCAGGGCACCACATTCACCTTCGGATGATGTAAAATCAGACTGAGGGTTCAGTCAAAGCCTGCAAAGGAACAGCGACCCTACATGAGGACCTCTCCACGTGCTTAGGTTAACTCCATCAGGGACGTGCCATCATCTCTAAGCAAAGAAACTCCACTAAAAATACCTGACACCTCAGCCCGTGATGACCTCTCCATTCCTGGGTATAAACACTGCTGGGAGGTGATGGAAGAACAAACCATCAGGCAACACTCTGACGGAAACCTTATCCCTGAATATTGCCCTGAGCACAGCAGGAATTACTGTTCAGTGTCCTACCTTTGAGAAGAGGTCAGGGTGAGTCTTCCCACAAGATCCCCCTCTTTCTACAGCAGTCATTAACTGCAAACCTCTTTGTCATCAAGAGAAAAAATGCATTTTTAGAGCCTCAGGGGGAAAAGCAGAGAGTTTACCACAGTGTGCAGTGATGGGGTGACTTTTTGAGCAACACTGAAGCTCTTGGTCTGTCCTTTCCATTTAACAGCAGCCTCTTAACAAGCAAACCCCTTCATTTCCATGGCACTCCTGTCCCCACTTCCACCTCACAAATTTAATCTTAAAAGTCACTAACAGTGGCCTCAGCCCAGGCAAAAACTATGACTCTGTGAAAGCCCCCGGGATTCCCATTCTTTTTGGTGGAGCCAGAATGCCACCAGCCAGGTTTCAGATGGGCAGGAAGAGGTTCACTCTCCAGTAAGAGATGCAGAAGGCTGCAGGAGGAGCTAAAGGACAGGTCAGGCGAGGCTGCACAGCCAGGCAAGGGGCTGAGCCCCTTCCAGCAGGCAGGACAGAAGCTGGGGCAGCCTTATCTCACACTGCTCAAACTCAAGCCCATTCCAGGAAAGTTTTGTTGTTTTGATCCTTCTTCGAGGGAATGAGCTCAGATGAAACTGAAGCAGGTGCTAATTAAAACCAGGACTATTCTTCAAACTGGGCTTTTAATTACTGTAAATATATGTTAAGGAAAGTTGCAAAGAAAAATAGTAATTTCTTGTGCTACCTGCCATTTTCACTTGATTACCATCACATTTTTCTGCAGAGGAAAAGCATCAGTCCTTCATAACAAACTCCTCTCTTGGGGGCTAGTGTGAATTGAGAGCTGTGAGGCCCTGCCATGGGTTCCAAAACTAGCAGCATAATGTCTGTAACAGACATGCTACCTAATTAAATTGTTAGGGAACAGGCTTTTATATCTTTAACACCTAATTTACTATTGTTTCTTTGAAAGTGTTCGGCTTCCCTGTGGTTTTTTGGGCCTCCCTTCTCAGTTTTACGATGGCTTTTAAGTTTTTCGTGTGTGTTTCTACTAAATAACCATTTTGGAAGTTTTGTTAGGGTCCCGGCTTGAGTCGGACCGAGGGAAGCAGGGGCCTGTTTTACTGTTGTTCATGCTGGGTGAGTTACCACTACCGTGCTAATTATGTAATTACCCTATTTTAATAGTCATTGCACAGTACTTTATTGCTAACAAATCTGATTTCCTCTTTCTTTGCTCACTGATCGAACAGTAAAGGCACAGGGACACACACAAACATTATACAACTCCATAAACCTCAGCACCAGAGCTGGCAGGGCTCTAACCATAAACAAGCATCTTCAAGGCAGCAGGTTTAGCCAAATCTATTCCACACTAATGAAGATATAATTCTTGCTTACTGGGAAGACACAAAATTGAATTCATTTCTCAAGAACCAAGTGCTCCACAGCTGTTACTCAGTGAGTGCATAATGTGCTCACTGCAAAAATCAGGGACTATACCTGAGATGTTTGGACTGTGCTGTACCAGAAATGAGTAATGAATGTGTTAATCAGCTACTTCCTCCCTTATATTAAAAAAAAAAAAAACAAGAAAAAGAAAAAAACTTTGCCCCAGGGAGGTGGGGGAACATATGTTCCAAAATATTCCTGAATTTTGCACAGTCATTCAGACCCCATGGCTGACAGGACAAGGTAGGGTACTCAGGGATATCAAAATGCAATGGGGCAGGACGAAAAGGGGAAATATTACCCAGTATCGATCCCATATGAAATTCCACTGTAATAGCAAAACCTTATTTTTCTCCTCTCCTTGTTTTTGCCCACAGCAAGCCCCAAGTCTCATCCCCAGTTTATCTGAAGGAGAGCCAGTCTCCAGGCAGGTAAAACACACACTGAATTCAACTGGACTTTCAGCCATAAATCATCATGCCTGCTCCTTTCCACTGACACTGATGGGCCCCAGTGCCCTCCTCTGCACCAGGAGGATCCCTACAAACAGCAGCAAGCTCTGACGCTTCACATTCCTCCTTAAATCCATCCCTTGCCAGCATATCCACCGAAAAACTGACAGCAAGAAACATTGCATTAGGCTGCTGGTGTGCTAAGACCACTGTCTATCATAGTGAGCAATATTGGCTCGGCTCTCCCTGTGCTCGCTCTCTGTCTGCACCCATCTGCTGCCTTTCCTCTCCTGCTCGTCACTGGGTCAAGGACAAAAGCTCTGGGATGCTGGGAGGGTACCAGTGAAGACAGAGAGGCACACACATTCTATATGTACATGTATGCATGTACGTGTATATGTACGTGTATAGATGTATATGTGTATGTCTGTGTGTAATGAGTGTGTGGCTGTATGTATGTTTTTACGTATCTATAGGCATGTGTGTATATATTTCTATGTTTGTCTATATCATCTATATCTATACTATGCATCAAAAGCAGTGTGGGCAGCAGGGGAGGGGGGGACTCTGCCCCTGTGCTCAGGTGAGAGCCCAGCTGCAGAGCTGCCCCAGCCCTGGGCCCAGCACAGGAAGGAGCTGGAGCTGCTGGAGCCAGGCCAGAGGAGGCTCCAGGATGAGCAGAGGGATGGAGCAGCTCTGCTGGCAGGAAAGGCTGGCACAGCTGCCATTGTTCACTTGCAGAGGAGAAGCTTTGGGGTGAGCTCAGTGTGGCCTTGCAGGGTCTGAAGGAGCTGCAGGAAACATGGAGAGAGACAATTTATAGGGGATGGAGGAACAGGAGCCAGGGAATGGCTTCCCAGTGCCAGAGGGCAGGGATGGATGGGAAATTGGGAAGGAATTGTTCCCTGGGAGGGTGGAGAGGCCCTGGAATGGATTTCCCAGAGAAGCTGTGGCTGCCCCTGGATCCCTGGCAGTGCCCAAGGCCAGGTTGGACACTGGGGCTTGGAGCGACCTGGGACAGTGGGAGGTGTCCCTGCCCATGGCAGGGGATTGGAATGATGTAATCATTGAGGTCCTTTCCAGCCCAAAACATTTTGTGATTCTATGATTCCAGGACTCTGGACTAGTCCAGAAGACCAGCATTCCATCCTTTGACTGAGATCCACCTGCAACCTCTGCCTTTCAGACCCCTCTTTCATTTCCCAGCCAGGCTTTTAGGATGTCCTTCAGAAGGGTCTAAACCTTATCACTTGGTCACAGGCTGTGGTCCTCAGGCTGTGTGGATGTCAGGTCTCTGAGTGGAGACACCATGCACAAGCACCATTCCCCAGCTTCTGCCTCCCACCCTGAAGGAGTTAAGCAGAATTTACAGCATTTTTAACTTATATTACTCACTTGTATTGAATTATTCTTGGATCAGATATTAAATGGAGATTTTCCATATAATATCTGTCACAGATGGAAAAAAACCCATCATCTATGGATGAGTGTAATCCATTCATTGGTTTACGGATACAGCCCTCTCCAGGGATTGTCAGAAATAAACACGATGTCCCTGTTTGCTGGATTTTTGCATTTGGATTGCTGAGCTAGCTGAAAAAATGTGTGAAATCACATGAAAGCCGACAGCTCCCTATTGACTCGGCATACGAACAAGCTCCCATGTGTTATTTATTCCAGCAAGCCCGTGGACTGTGGCGTGTGCATGCAGTGCAAGCCCGCTCTGAAATTTGAGGGGATAATAATCAATAATGCTTTGTTTGGAATGCACCTTTCATCTGCAGAGCCCAGAGCAGTGGCAGGGAGCTGGAGAGGAAGGGAAGGGCAGATGCACAGACCCCCACTCAAAAGACAGAGCTGGAACCTGTCCTTGCACCCTGCAAACCCCAGGGACAAGCTGCCTGCTGACAAAGCACCTTTGGCATCTCAGCCATGCTAACACCATGGATTTTTGTTTGTTTGCTTGTTTTTCAACGAAGCAGTCTCTGACAGAGCAGCTTTCCAGTTACCTACAAGGATGAACTGCAGAGGTTAAAAACTACTTGTTCTTTTGGGAATTCCTGGGAGGAATTAGAGATATCGGTGTGCCCAAAGCAAGGGTACAACAAGGTGGGAAAAGCCAAGCCTTTCTCCAGCCCTTGCTTTGATTCCTGGACACGGGATTTTCTGCAGCATCCTCTTGCCAGGCTGGTGCCACCGCGACCCCGCAGGTCACCCTGGACGGGCTCAGCCCGCTCCCTCGGCAGCGCTGGCCCGTGCTGAGCAGCGTGGCACAGCTCCAGGACAGCATCACCCTCACCACACAGCTACCACTCGCTCGGGGATAATTAGTATTTCCCCCATCTGCTAGCTGAGCTCGGGGAGGGGAGGCAGGGGAGCGCTGCCAGGGTGTGCTTAACTCTTCCATCCTCAGGCGTTTCGCTGCTGCTCCCACTCCCAGGCTCGTGGCAATCCCAGCTGGAGGCTCAGGAAACCTGGGAAAGGTGGCTGGATCCTGCTCCCACCTGAACCTCCAAGGGGCTGTGCGAAGGGGTAGGGTCCATCCTGCTCCCCGCGGGGCCACCGCCCATCCCTGCGATTCTCCGTGCGTGGCAAAGCACCCGCTGCTGTGCCCAGCACGGGCAGCCTCCAGGAGAGCAGGTTTGCGTTCCTCAGCTGCAGACCCCAGGCAAGTCAGGAGCCACTGTGCCCGGGACAGTGTGTGGGCACCACTTGGAACAGGGCCCCGGTGTCCAGCAGACAAAGAAGGGTGTTAACAACCGCAGCCCAAAGGTGGATGCAGGATTAGTGCTGCTCCCAGCAGCAGACTCCTTTCCTGCATTAAAGTCAACACATCACCCAACACTTACTTCCCACCTTCCCTGGGGTGGCCAGAGAGTTCCCTTTCCAAGGTTAATGCCTCCTCCTCCCCCAACACCCTGAAAGAAACAGGATATTTCCTAGCTAATTTGTATGTGTCTAATTGTCATATCAACAAAGCAAAGTCATGATTTGAAGCTTTTTCGGCTTTGCTTTCTTTCTCACCACATTCCCGCTCTTGCTGAGGCTGTTTCCATTCCTCCACTCCTTTCCCAGATTTCAGTATCCACAGGTTTCTGGGTTAACAACAAAATAACACAGGCAGGAAGCCATTCAGATTTTTTTTATTAATTATTTTATTTTCTCACTTGGAAAACCTTTTCCCCTCTCTTTCACCCTCCCCGCCAGGGAGTTCAAAGGGATATGTTCGCAAACAGGGGCAGGGCAGCTCTCTCCACACCCACACTTGCCACCTTGAGGGAGGGAGCGGCACGAAAACTCACTGGCGAACATTTGTGCAAATATTCATTTGGCATCTGCTAATGTCAAGTCTGGCTGGATTGGGGCTCCGAGCTGCAGAAAAGCATAAATGAGTCAGGCAGATAGCAAAAGCCGAGCTCTTCGTTATGCAAACAGGAGCCTCTCATGGCAGTTCTCTTGCACAGAGAAGGGGCTCCTGCTCCTCATCATTTCTGTCGTGCTTTGTCCTGCCCTTTGGTTACGATGACTTTTCTCCTGCAAAGCCTCTGGTGTGCTTTTTGCTGCAGCAGCAGCAGCAGCAGCAGCAACAGCAGCAGCAGAGGTGGCTGCTCTCTCTCCTGCCCTCATGGCTGTTCAGCTTTATTGCTGTGACTGCCACAAAACCCTGTCAGGACGGAGTTCCTGGGATGTACACAGAGCTCCACGAGGCTTTGGTCCTGGCAGCTCCCTGCTTAAGGCAAACAAAGTCGACCAGGTAGCAAGGAAGGGAGGGCTCCCTGCCAGCACAAGCAAAATGCTCAAACAAGTGCAAATAACCCACTTGCCCGACATTAACGGGGCAGCCACAGCCAGGGCGTGTGCCTTGTTAGCAAAGTGTCCACACGTAAAACCAGAGCCAGGCCTAGAGGCTGGAGTCAGTTCCCATTCACTTACCCAGTGACAAACCTTCCCCAAAATCAGCAGAACCTCGTGGGACACATCTGAGGTCCAACAGCCATGGGAGGGTGTTCACTGGAGGAACTTTGTCCCTCCCATGTAAATGCAGCAGCACCAATGCAGTGGCTCATGGACCACACGATCTATAATTTAGTAGTAAATTAAACAAGGAGCAGGATTGCTTCCTGGAAGTGATGAGCATGCGGATCCTGGGAAGGAAGTCACAGCACACCTTGCTCTGGGGCTTCGGATATAAACTGGTCACAAACACGGGGATGGCAAGAGCTGGATTGGCCATGTCAACACAGCCCTGATGCACCCAACACCTGACCTCCTCCCTTGTCCCCTGCTCTGGCTCAGTGCTGCCCTGCCAGGGGTGACACAGAGCTGGGGGCAGGAGGAGAGGGCCTGGCACTGCACTGTTAGCCATGGGAAAATTCAGCATTGCCATTTCGAAACTTATGAACTGAATAATCAGTGTCAGAGCTGACTGGAAATCTTCATACATTTACAGATAAGCAAAAATTTTGCATTGAAGGAAGCCTGTATTTTTGTCAAAAGCAGAAAACCTGGGACCTGAAATGCATTCTTTTCACATTTAAATATTTCTAGACTTTGTTTCTACTCTGGAAGAAGACAAAGAACTTTCCAAGAAAAAAAAAAAACTGGTTAAAAAATGCAAAACTTAATCCTTTTCCTTTAGCTTTGCTTTTCAAGGCACAAAGGACAAAATTCCCTGTCATATTTCACCAGAACGCTAACTGATTCCTGATTTAATGTTCAGTCCTTGTTCAATCATACCAGTCCAACCACAGGTTCAGCATGGCCTAGGTGAAGGTATCCCCGGGGTGGTGCCCTGGCTCAGCTGAGGGTGGCCCTGTATGCCCCAGGCTGGTGGGGTGGGAGCTTCTCCAGGGCCCCAGCTGCAGCCCCCATCCTTGCCTGGGTCACCCCATGGTCAGAGCAGAAAGGGCCACTGACTCTCCCAGCAGCTCCCACCAAGTCTGGCTCCTTCCCCGTTCCTTTGAATGGCTTCCCACTGCCAGAGGGATGGGTTAGATTGGATACAAGGAGGAAATTCTCCCCTGTGAGGGTGGGGATGGCCTGGCACAGGTGCCCAGAAAAGCCGTGGCTGCTCCTGGATCCCTGGAAGTGTCCAAGGCTGGGTTGGATGGGGCTTGGAGCACCAGGGATAGTGGAAGGTGCCCCTGCCCATGGCAGGGGGTGAGACTGGATGAGTTTTAATAACTGAGCCAGGCTGGGATTCTGTGACACATCCCAGCCAGAGAAGCCCTGGGAGAAAACCTGAGCTCCTCCAGGGTGGTACAGTGTAGGTGAAGGTGTTGTGTGCAGGTGTTGCTGTAGGTGTAGGTGTTGGGTGTAGGTGTGGGTGTAGGTGTTGTTGTAGGTGTAAGTGGTGGATGTAGGTGTTGCTGTAGGTATAGGTGTTGGGTGTAGGTGTGGGTGTGGGTGTAGGTGTTG
>WEKY01002071.1:143201-155868 GCA_013390045.1 Picathartes gymnocephalus | reverse complement strand
GGTGTGGGTGTAGGTGTTGTTGTAGGTGTAGGTGTGGGTGTAGGTGTTGTAGGTGTATGTGTAGGTGTGGGTGTAGGTGTTGTTGTAGGTGTAGGTGTGGGTGTAGGTGTTGTAGGTGTATGTGTAGGTGTGGGTGTAGGTGTTGTTGTAGGTGTAGGTGTGGGTGTAGGTGTTGTAGGTGTATGTGTAGGTGTGGGTGTAGGTGTTGTTGTAGGTGTAGGTGTGGGTGTAGGTGTTGTAGGTGTATGTGTAGGTGTGGGTGTAGGTGTTGTTGTAGGTGTAGGTGTGGGTGTAGGTGTTGTAGGTGTATGTGTAGGTGTGGGTGTAGGTGTTGTTGTAGGTGTAGGTGTGGGTGTAGGTGTTGTAGGTGTATGTGTAGGTGTGGGTGTAGGTGTTGTTGTAGGTGTAGGTGTGGGTGTAGGTGTTGTAGGTGTATGTGTAGGTGTGGGTGTAGGTGTTGTTGTAGGTGTAGGTGTGGGTGTAGGTGTTGTAGGTGTATGTGTAGGTGTGGGTGTAGGTGTTGTTGTAGGTGTAGGTGTGGGTGTAGGTGTTGTAGGTGTATGTGTAGGTGTGGGTGTAGGTGTTGTTGTAGGTGTAGGTGTGGGTGTAGGTGTTGTAGGTGTATGTGTAGGTGTGGGTGTAGGTGTTGTTGTAGGTGTAAGTGGTGGATGTAGGTGTTGTCGTAGGTATTGGGGTAGGTGGTGGCTGTAGGTGTAGGTGGTGGGTGTAGGTGTGGGTGTAGGTATTGGGGTAGGTGGTGGCTGTAGGTGTCCAGCCAAGAGCAAGGGCCTGTTCCTCAATGATGCAGGCAGCTGATGAGTCCATGGAGCAGGACAGGCAGGTGTGTCAGGTCTCCTGCTTTCACCACTGCCCCCACAGCCTGAGACATGATCCCTGGATTCCCAGCAGCATCCGTCCCCACTCCCAGAGCAGCAGGGTCTTGGGTTCCTGGGTTTGACTGAAAACATTGAATTCCTCCTCATCAGCCTAAAGACTTCCTTATTATTTATGACTGGAAAAGATTCCCACCAGAAATGTGTAGCTTGTTATAATTTAAATGTTTCTTCTAACTCGGGAAATTTCCAGGAAGGTCTAATAGTAAACACAGTAACATGCCCACAAGTTACAAACCAGTGATCCTGTTTGTTTAATTCCTTTGCCCAGAAAAATAATGAATACTAAACTGATGGTGGTTTTTGTTTGTTCCCCAAAACAATGTTATCAGTACATGCCCTGGGTGCATTTTTACTGCAATTATAAAGGTTCTTCCAGCTGTAAAGTGAGTCAGCTTAATTTTTTTCTTTTAAACTAATGACCATTTAATGTCAGATAAAAGGTTTAAAGGAAAGGATTAAGTACCACTTTCAACAGAGATGGTGGGAGATAATTGACTCAATTTACCTCTGATATCACTGCAGGACACCGAATGCATGTGTTTGAGATACAGCAGGACAAGGGACCCCACTGGAGGCCTTGCACTCTCCCCGTGCAGGTGAGTGCACACATTGTCCCCTTCACGGTCCCAGCACATCCAGCATCTCTAGCAGGTGTCCCTGGGCCCTCCAGGAAGATGCTCTGCAACCAGCAACACCTTTCAAACAGCAGAGAAGCTGTATGGCAGATGTGAAGCTGATAATACACCCCCAAAAGGAGATAATGGAACAAAATGTTCTAGTTCAGATATTTGCCAGCAGACAGAGGCGCAGCCCTCCCCCGATTCTCTAACCTCCAGCCACAGTCACACTTTCACCTGCACCCACCACCACTTCTCTGGAAAACAAATGACTTTTGCTAATCTTTCATCTCTGTGCATTCCTTTGATCCATTTTTTCTGTCATTTTCAAGGACTTGGGGTAATTTCTCCTGGAGTAATGATTTCCTGACCTCTTTGAGGAGGACAGACCCCACCAGCAGGGCTGCTTCAGGTGTCATTGCTCCCCTCTGCTCACTGCCAAACCCACCCTGGAGCTAGTTTGTGTGTCCCAGGGGCAGCATGGCCCTTTTCCCTGTGGCTGTGAAGCTGCCAGAGAGGCTTTGATTGCTGTTGTGGTATAGGAACCTCTTGACTCGCCTGGAAAGGTGTTTAAGAAGCACAATGGTAAGGCATTCACTCCATCACTGCTCCCTCGCTCCACAGAAGTCACCTATAAATTTACATGTCATGAATTCCACCCAAGGGCAGGGTTCGGGTTTATTTGCCAAGTCAGTCACTTCCTGAAGGTGATTCCTGCCTCCTGAGGCACCTGGGAGCTGCCTGTGGTATCTGGTTTGCGCCATGCTTTTGGAGAGTGATGCCCTGGGAGGGAAGAAGGGCTTTGCCAGCCTTGTGGCCAAGCTGGTGGCAGGGGGTCCCAGCACCCGAGTGAAGCCACCCCGTGTTTGGAGGATTCACCCGCAAAGAGTGAGGGTCTGCCCTCCCAGTGTTCTCTCACGAACGGGCCGCAGTGTGGGTTCACACCTTGCACAGGAACAAAGCAAACATGAGCCCTGAATCACTTGGCTGCTGCAGCAGATTGTAGATTAGGGCACCTTGGGCCACGTTCAGACCACCCACGGCAGCGTCTACTGGCAGCACCCAGAGCTGGGCCCACGGCCAGGCCCATGGCCGGGCCCAGAGCCGGGCCCAGAGCTGGGTCCAGAGCCAGGCCCAGAGCCGGGCCCAGAGCTGGGTCCAGAGCCAGGCCCACGGCCGGGCCCAGAGCCGGGCCCAGAGCTGAGTCCAGAGCTGGGTCCAGAGCCAGGCCCACGGCCAGGCCCAGAGCTGGGCCCAGAGCCGGGCCCAGAGCCAGGCCCAGAGCCGGGCCCAGAGCTGGGCCCAGAGCTGGGCCCAGAGCCAGGCCCAGAGCCGGGCCCAGAGCTGGGCCCAGAGCTGGGTCCAGAGCCGGGCCCAGAGCTGGGTACAGAGCCAGGCCCAGAGCTGGGTACAGAGCCGGGCCCAGAGCTGGGTACAGAGCCAGGCCCAGAGCTGGGTCCAGAGCTGGGTCCAGAGCCGGGCCCAGAGCTGGGTCCAGAGCCGCGCCCGTGGTCGGGCCCACTGCCGGGTCCATGGCTGGGCCCACAGCCAAGCCCAGAGCCAGGCCCAGAGCTGGGTCCAGAGCCGCGCCCGTGGTCGGGCCCACTGCCGGGTCCATGGCTGGGCCCACAGCCGAGCCCAGAGCCAGGCCCAGAGCTGGGTCCAGAGCCAGGCCCATGGCCGGGCCCACTGCTGGGCTGCGCAGCCCAGCCCTGGCCCTGCTGCTGCTGGAGAGGACACCTGGCCTGGCAGAGCCCCAGAGCTCTGCAGCCAGACTTGCTCCTGCCCAGCAGCTCTTTGTGGTGCTTCCCAGCAAACCACGCCATGCAGCCATTCAGATCCCGGAGCAAAGGGTCTGCCGTGGGCATGGATCTCCTCCTGAAACCACGAGAGAAATCTGGCTGCAAGGTGCCAGATGGATGGGACTTGAGCACTCAAATCTCCCACGCCACAAAAGATCTCAGCCCGAATGTATGCGAGGAGCTTGTAGAATCAGGCTGCACAACACACAGGGCAGAACTTGCCATGTTCAAGAACAGATGAGTAAACCCAACCTCTCCAACTCCAGAATAGCACCACTTGTGCTCAGTTGTCTGGCAGGCTGATGTGAAAGTCAGTGAGAGCTGGGCAAGGTCTGGGTCACCCTGTGAAGGGGTAGGACAGTTCTCTCTAACTCCATAAACACATGACCATACATCCCTGCCACGTCCCATACTGGCACTGTCTCAATGGGGGGCAAATGGGACGGTCCCTCTGTGACACAAGAAGGGCTTTGGAATCTAAAAAGCACTGAGAGAAAAGGCAAGGTAGGGTTTGCAACCAGGGTTGCCACATGGGCAAAGGTCTCCGTGCAAAGAGGCACCTGTGGAGCTTCTTGTGGGAATGGAAAGGTAAAAGACCAAGGATCAACCCTACAAGTTTCCTACGAGGCCATCATGGAGTGTCTCTGCTGCACCTTCAGCCAGCACAGGAGTGTGAGAACAACAGGCCTCTGTGACACAGGACAGGGCAAGGACTCAGAGCACATGAGGAGTTATTCCATTCTTTGTCCAGAGCTGTTTATTTAACATGGATGAAACAAGGCTGAACCCCAGTGGTTTTCACTGGGCGGGATGAGTGAAGCACCAGTCTGTGCAGGGGTGTGCTGTCCAAACCCTGCCCCTCCAAGGCTGCTCTCCAGGCTCCCACTGTCTGAGCCCAAAGCTTAATTTCCATGCTACATGGTAATTTTGCCCAAGTCAAGAACAGCTCTCTTTCAGCAGTTTTGACGTTTGCTGCCTTTCATTGAATTTCTCTGTGTTGGGAGAGCAGGTGAGTGGGAGATCCCAATTTACTTTCTCTGCAGTCTAGACTATTCATTACTTTCCTGTCTCTAAATGAAGCAGGCACAGTCCTTTCAATACCTACATAAAGCCTTCCCTCACCAGGCCTCTAAGTATTTTCATTGTCAGCCTCTGAACACTTATTTCCACTATATCCCCTTTTGAGATCAGATATCCAGAGAGAAGCTTGGCATGTTAGCAAGGGTCTCCTCCGGATCTATGCTGTGAGCAGACAGGAATTAGGGAATATTTTACATCCCTCTCTTTAACCATCCTCGTATTTTGTTTTACCCTCACAACAGCGAAGAGGAAAAAAGACCCTGGAGTGGCTGTGATTGCACTCGTTTTGTGAGCGTTAATGATTACAATTAACGTGGAACCTGACAGAGTGCAGGCACAGCTCAAATTATTCCTCGCCATGCCTTGCCTTGCAGTTATCAGGGGTGAATTTTATCTGCCATTGTGCTGCCCATTCACCTAGCTTTGTGTGGTCTGACAATATCTCAACCCAAGGTGGTATATGGTTGCAGGCACTGCCGCTCTCGTTATTTACAATGGCTAATTAAGATCCTGCTACAACCTTCATCCCACCCTTAATTCTTATGAAGCAGCCAACAAAAGGTTTTGATTTCCTTTTTGGCTGGAAGACCTTTTGGCTTCTGCAAAAAGGGGATTAAGAATGAAAGCACATAAAGGTATGTGCACAATCACAAAGTCATAACAGCTCTCCCAGTGCAGTCTCCCAGGAATGAAATGCAGCATTAGCAAGAAGGACTAATTGGGACCAGTTTAAAGAGTGCACATTGTGTAGCTCAGTCCGGTAACACTTTTGATCAGGCAGACAACACAGCCACAAATTGCTTTCTTCCCCCTCCAAAATATCTGACCCTGCAGGAAACGGTGTTTTACCTTTCCCAAGGAATCCAGACAGGCGGGCACAGACGGATGGTGCACATGAGCTGTGTGAGCACCCAGCTGCTCTGCAGGGCACTGCCTGCACAAGCCCAGCTCTCTGCCAGCTCTGGGCAGATGCAGGGTCCCTATCCCTCACCCTCGGGGTCCCCAGAGGCTGGTGCTGGCTCTGATGGCGATTGCCAATGTCACTGTCACGGCAACTTTAAGGTCAGATGGAGTCACACACATGAAACTCACCCAGACTTTCCCTCCAGAGAGTGTTTTAGGCGATGCTGTCAGCTGTGGGTTTCCAAGCAATTGCTCTCCATCACCTCTTTACCTTCCAGGGGAGTTGGGTCTCAGATCCCTGGTCTCAGATTGCTTCTAGAGAGCCTCCCCATTGCCCACCTTGCCTCGTGGGGATCAGCCCCCCCGCTGCCCTGTCCCCCCATGGGCTGGCACACCTTGCAGACTCTCCTGAAGTGCTGTGGTCCCCAGAGCATGTCCCCAGCCCAAAGGCCTCCCCTCTCAGTCCCTGCATCCCCGAGTCAGCTATGCAAGTCAAGCCTGGGAATCTGGTTCGTTAGTTCTTGGCAATGCCACCCCCCCCCAAATGTCAAGGCATGCAGAAATCTATGAAAACCAGAGGCCTGGGACATGTGTTTTTGTTTGTTTGCCTGTGCCAACATTTCCAATGGCTCAGAAATGTGTGCCTGTGAAAGCTGCATGTGTGTTATTAATTTAGGATTATTTTCAGTCCTTATAATAGGAGGCTCATTTTATCCTTTTGAAAGTTCTCAAGAGATGATCACAGCCCAAAAGCTTGCCATGGCTGTAAACAACATCTAAGCTCCACATAGCTGTCTCTCATTGGAAAATGGTCCCACCAAGGAGTGGAAGGGTTTTCACTCTGTGCTCATGTCAGATACATAGATAAAGAGGCAGCACATTTCTCTAGACTCCTTTGTAAACCCCAGCCAAGATTTTTACATTCTGATTCATGCAAATCCGATCATCTGATCAAAATAACATGTGCTACCTCCCAGGAACTCAGGCCCTGCTGGCTGGGCCATGGCCCAACCCTCACACAGCATCTCCTTCCCCCTGGTTCTTGGCTGCTCCCTCCGGCCTGGCACACAAATCCCTCTGGCCAGCAGCAGCTCCAGGCCCGTGCCGCGGTCACCTCCCAGCTGGCCACAGTGGGCTCTGCTCCCAGCCAGCTCCAAACCAGCCACCACAGGAGCTGCTGACTCTGAACACCCTCACAACACATTGGGACAGCCTTTCTCTGCACCCTCCCTGTTCCACCCACGCCAGAGTTTCTGGTGGCACGTCTCTTCTGGGTACTCACAGTGGTGTACCCCAAAATGGGCACGTGTCTCTGGTTCCCCAAGCTGCAAAGTTTTGGGGTGAAATTTCCCAATTCCAAATTTCTCCCGTGATTGCCATAGCTCATTGCATTCACTCAGGGTTCAGAATTTCCTCTTCAGCAGAAAAAAAATGGCCCTTCCAAGAGTGTGATTGCACAAGCCACTCAAAACACATCCCAAGGGAGGAACAAGCCCTCAGCTGGGAAGGGGAATGTCAGCATCACCTGCAGTGCTTCCCCCAGCTGGGCCACGCTGTCCTGCATCCAGGACATCCCTCAAACACACCACGGAACTCAGGATGCCTGTGCTGCCTAACCCAGGAGGAAACTGCCATCAGAGGCTTTGTTGCGGTTACGTCTTCTGTTATTTCTGGCTGCTGCAGTTGTTTTTTTCAAAACAAAGACAGTGTTTTCTATCCTTTAGGCCTGAGCAGACCAATTCATCTCTCTTTAGACGGGTTTGATGTGGCTTGGGAAACTCAACCGGTTGCTTTCCAAGGCCGGCATAACTCAGTTATGCTTCCTGTGGCTCAGCCACGGGTCCTCCAGCCTGGCAGCCACTGGGATGTGCAGACAGTTACCCTTTAGTCTGCTCCAAGGCTGGGAATCAGCCCTTGCCCAGGCAGGTGGCAGCCACCTTCATGCTGCACTGGTTGGACTAAACTTTCCGTAATTTTCTGAGTAGAAACGAGTCCCACCCACAACAAACACAGTCGGGGACTGGTCACCACCAGCCCAGAGCTCACAGCCTGGCTTGTCTGTGTCAGTAACCACTAAATTCACAGGTCTTGATGGCCACAGAGCCCCCAGCATGTGTCAGACCTTGCTGAGGGACAGGGACTCAGGGGAGGATGCTCACAGTGTAGATCTCCTTAAGTTGGCACCTTAACACAGACACTGCAAGCTTAAAATGCCACAGGAGAAAGGAAAAAGTGTTCTGAGCTTTGCTGCCATCAGCCAGGATTCAGCCTCTGATAAAAGGCAGGGAAGAAGGAGGGCAGTAGGAATGGGTGGGACAGGGAGAAGGTTTGGGCTCTACACCCATCACATGGGCTCTGGAAAAGGTTCCATCCAGGGCCTCAATGAGTGGAGAGAGGCAGCATTTGCTAAAGAAACTGCAAACTGCCATAGGATTGCATGTTCAGTGGGGAGCTCAAATCAATTTCAACAGACAAATAGGCAGGGGAGACTTTTTTACACATCACGTGATGGTTTTTTACTTCCAAAGTGAAGCTTCTATTTCTCTTTTTTTTCCCCCTATGAAATCACATCTATTTAAAGAAATTAAAGAAATCCTTAATAGGGTGAACTAAATGTCTCCGGTAAACCCAAATCATTCCACTCAGTACTTTGTCGCACTTAAAAAGAAAAAAAAGAAAAGTCTCAGTTTGACCTGGTTTTCCTCCCTAATTTTTCAGCTCACACTGTTGGAAATAACAGTCTACATAGGTTACATCATTTGTGAGGAATCTCCTCTCATCTGTCTCCAAATGAATAACAACAAACATTCAAAAAATAATTGAAGTTTTATATATATCCCTTGGCCATTCAGGTGGTATGGCTGGCACGAGACATAGGCACTTTAAACAGCTGTTGTGAATCTTAAGTATAAACTTCCACCCTTTGGCTCAGCACCAGGAATTTCTGCATAGGAATATACCTGCTCTGCCTCACAGAAGACACAGCCCATGGTGTTTAATACCTTGAGAGTGGACAGCAGAGAAAAGCTGTTTTCCTGGGGGACACGCCTGCTTTGTGGGACCCTTTTCCCTCTGTCGGATGAGTGAGACTGTGCGGAGCTTGAGGGAATGTACAGCCCCACACACACACAGAGCTCCTCTTCCCCCTGCATCAGCAGATACTGGTGTTGTAGAGTAACCCAGTACCCTAAAAAAGCCCACACACACACACATTTTCACATATTCTAACCTTATTTCTCAAAAGTAGGCATGGTAACGCAGCATGCTCTGAGAGCCAAAGTAACCCAGGTTTTCTGTTCCCCAACCTGTCCCACCTAGATCCAACTCCAATTGCTCAGCCAGATTTTCCTTGGCGGACAAACTCTCTTAGACAACACAAGGACCATCTTCTCCAGCTGCAGTCTAAAATCACAGCTGGAATCTTGTTCCACTGCTTTTGTGAAAGTACAGAGCCACCAAACTGCTCAGAGAATCGAGGAAAGCTGATGGACATCACCAGGCACATGGTGCAGAACACCACCCCTAGGGCTGCACGTGTGCCTGTCAAGCCTTGCTCGGAGAGCTGGCCTTTGCCTTTGGCTGGTTGTTTGCCTCAGCCAGACCCAACTTCCACCTTGCCCTGTTTCCATGAGACCAGGTAAAAAAAGCCACTGCAAAGACTGAGGTGGTTCAAGGCAGGGGTGGGCTGAGCTCAGGCCTCATGGTGCTCCCAGGGTCCTCCCCAAGCTCTGCTCTGCTCCAACATCCGCCCACAGACACGCAGGGCTCACAGGCATGAGAGCATCCAGCCTGTTTAGACTATGGCCTAACTCCAGAAGGCAGGGACAGAGAAATTGGGTCTTCTTGTCACTGAACTACTAGGGCAGCACCCCTTCCCAAACTTCATTATTTTTGACCTGACTGCTTCCTTGTCCCCTTGTCCCACCTCATGACATTTATTGGAGGATGGATCAGCCATGCTCCCAGAAGCTGTTATAATTTTACCTGCACAGGTATCACACGTGCTGGTGTGTAAGAGATGCAGCTGAAGGGATCAGTTCCTATCACAGGTGGGCTACACCTGGCCAGGTGCAGAGGGGCAGGGCTAAAACTGCAAACATGCTCCTGGAAGAGACTGCCCCACTGCTTCACGTCTGTGAAAAGTTCATCCAAACCGTCTGTGTGACCCAGGCCCACGGGGGTGATCCTGAGCTAAAGGCTGCAAGGACAGCACAAGGAAACAAACACAGATTTCCTGTGCCTGTGCTCCCAAGGGATTGCCAAAAGCCAGCTCCTGGCTGAGAGGGGCACTCCAGAGCGCCAGGTCAGAGCCTGCCATGGCACCTGTGTTTGCATCAATGAGGCAGACACAGAACAAAACAACTCTGCTGCTGAGCAGGAAACACCACACCAACTTCGGGGTTCCAGCTGCAGGGATGTGAACTCAGTACCTGCTCCCTCCTGCTGACAACTCTGTGGGCCAGGCAGATTGGCAGGGGGCTGGAGGACACCTTGCACAGGGACCAGGACACTCTTTGTGCTCTTGGCCAGTGATAAACCCCAAGCATGGCACAACCCCACCATAGGGAAGGGTTTGTCCAACCTGGACCAGACACTGAGCTTAGCTGAGCTGTGACCACTGACCCTTCACTTCACAGGGACAGCACGGGAGATCCCCCACTCAAAAGGTCTCGTCACAGCTTTGGTTTGTGCAACATGCTCAAAAACTTCCTTGGACCCACAAAGTTTCCCTCCTGGGCTCAGCGGCTCCTGCACCTGACAAAGCCAACCAAGGTGTCACCAGCCCGTGCCTGTCTCTGATCTCGGCTGTGGACACAGTGTGACAAACCCAGCAGTGCTCCTGAGGCAGGAGATCCAACGTGCTTTTATTGAACCCTATTCAGCAGAGCACTGGTTAAAGTGTGCCCGCTCAGAACGCCACACACATTAATGCCATCACTCACGTTATGTCCCTCGCTCTTGAGAAGAATCCCAGAATAGTAATTAAATCCTCATTAACGATCTTCAGTTATAAAGTAAATCAAATGTAATAGCCTACACGGGAAATCTCAGCTCATATTCAGGACGACTGGAGATTTTCTGAAAGGACAAAGTGAGGTTAAACACCACAGACCAGCTACTTCTCTGCTCTGGAGGTCAGAGAGGGACCTGTCCCACAGGTCCTGCTGAGCCACCTCCAGTCAGCCCCTGGCCCGACCCCCAAGCACTGCCCAGAGCAGGAGCACCCTGTGCCCCACGCACAGGGCTGTTCCTCACTGGGCACAGGATGGATTTCCCCTATTTCTGTCCATTCCTTGAACATCTCCCACCCAGAGCGCTCTTCTGTCCAACATGAAGGTCCTCTGAAGGGGAAAGGTGTGAATTCTTCTCATCTTTGCCCCTTCTTCTCATCTTTTGTTGTTAATAAAGCCTGAAAGCAGATGTTCAAACACAAACACTTCGTGTGCACCATCAGCCAACAGATCCTTCCAGCATCACCTAATCCAGGTGAGCATCAATTTCCTCATCACATTGACTCTCCACAGCCCGAGGAACCTGTCCCACTGCTGTCCAGGAAATACTCCTGTAAATCAATGACAGCGGGGGCAGAGGCCCCAGTTGTATACCAATTGTATGGCCCCTTACTCCCACGTGCCAATCTCCCATTGTGGGACTCAGAGCAGATCCTTCCTGGTTGCTCCCAGCCTCAGAGGAGTTCCCTTCTACCTAGACTTCTCCAGCCTTTCCTGCCCCCACCCCTTCAAATTTCTTCAATGGCAAACAAATCCTGTCGTTCTAACAGTGAAACCACCTGACCATGGGCCATGGCAATATTTCAAGGAGAAAAAAGGCACCCATAAAACCTTTCTCACTCTGGAAATCAACTGGGTGTCTCCTCTTGGAGGTACTAACATAGCAAATCTCCAGCTGCTCCCAGTCCTCCACCCCAGCACTCCTCTGAACTTTTCCCAAATCCTTCCCACATGAATCAATCTGAAGACAAAAATGGCAAAGCCTTCCAGCCCCCACCAACCATTCCACCATTGGGTCCTGCTCCTGTGCACCAGGAGAGCAGCTCCCAGGAATCTCCCGGAACAGGGGCTGTTGAGTGACCTCCTGTACTTAGCTGGGGTAAAGCATCAACTGTACAGCTGCCCAGTTCCTCCTGGAGCAGAGTGGAGTGACCCTGCTTAGCACTGCTCATTTTTCTCTAAGCTTGCAAGGTTTGGAGATTGGTTCAGATAAGCATCCTCAAGCTTGCATGCTTATCTACACCATCTCCCGAACAGCTTTGATCTGCAGGATTTGGCTGCAGCTCTCAAAGTTATCTTGGGAAAGCTTGTTCTGGGGAGAGTCATTCTCCTGATTAACAAGAAAAAGCTTTCTTAGTAGCTCTGAGCATTTCCAGCCCTGGCTGTAACCAGGGAGCGGAGCCATGTCTGCACACAGAGAGAAGGAAAAGCCAAGAGAGCTTCTCCTTAAAACTCCACTGGGGCTCCATTGCCATTCCTGCTAAAATCTGAGCCAGTTATTGCATCTTGCTTCTTGTCCCCACTTTCTGTTTGTGGGGCACCTTACATCACCCATATCCTGTGCAGAATTCCTGGAAGGAAAGCTGGCTGGGCTGACCAGGGAAGTCACTCATTGGGCTGGGTGAACCATGCAGGACAAGGGAGGAGGATTTGTCCGGCTGAGGGCAAGTTTTAAAAGGCACAATATTGAATGAAAGAGCTGAAAGCGAGAGCCCCTCTAAAGGCTCTGATGAAGGAAACACAAGCCACACATAAGTACGTGTTAATGCAGTCAGAGACTCATTTTCCAGTTTACTTTCTGCTTGGCCACAGCTTTAGGAAATATTCCTTGGACTGAAAAGGATCAAATATGCTGCTCTTGAAATACACTGCCATGGATTCCCTCACACTCAGCCCACCATCACCCCACTGAGACCCTTCCTTGAGGCAGCAACCAGGGAGGAAGAGGAAGATGGTATTAAGGAACAGGAGGAACTCCAGAATCAGCAATGAACTTTATAGTGGGGAAACTGCCCCAAACATTTCCTGCTGCCCTCGCATAAAGGATAAATGTGCATTAAAAAACCACTACTCAGGGAGGGGAAAGAAGTGTGAACAGCAAAAATATGTACATATATTTTAAATAATTTTTTTTAATTGTTGAGGCAGTAATACTTGGTTCATGGAACTGCAATATACAGAGAGGTGAAATAAATAGCTTATATATATATATAATATATATAATATAGCTGGTTTTAAAATATTCCCTTATCATTGGTGTACTAGGTCATCTTGTAGTCACTTGACTGTAGTTAGCAGCATTCTCCAGAAGTGAGCAGGATGCAGGATCACGGAGCCGTGATTCCCTATGTCGTCAG
>WEKY01002071.1:100985-143132 GCA_013390045.1 Picathartes gymnocephalus | reverse complement strand
AAAAAAAAAAAAAAAAAAGCAAAATAAGCACCTGTGTGTCATCAACTCCAAGTCAATTTAAATAGAGCAGTTCATTTCATTTTTCAAGTCACAATAAATCCCGAACAGCTTTCCCCAGCATTTGCCATCTAGTCTTTTATTAATTTTTTTAATTTTTATTTTTTTTTAAACACAATGTACAAAAATAGAGCTTCTTCCTTATTTTTAATGTAAAAATATTCCTCTGGTGCAGTTTTTTGTTTGGTTTTTTTTTTTTTTTTTCTTTTTGTGGTTTCTTATTGTGACACTGTTTTTGTCTATTTTTAGCTGGGGTTGGTGGGTCGTATTCTCTTAGTCCTCTTGGTGACTGTTGTGTACTTGAAAGGTTTCTGTATCTCCATTTGCCCCTTTGGGTATCTCTTCATAAAATGTACATCTTGCTGGTTTTCCCGGGTTTTGGGTCCTTTCCGTGGCCTCCCTTTTTTGGTGAATCCAACATACCAGCCTGAATATTTTGCAGACATCAGTGCCGTGTAGTTGTTTTCTAGGACTTTTTCAATGAAGACACACTCCTTACTGGTGCCATCAGGCTGAAAAAGGGAAAAAAAAGAAAAGGAAAGAAAAAATAAATCATCCAAATGCAAGCGCAGTGACCAAAACCCAATTTGGCATAAATAAAATCATCACATCTGGACCTCTTTTTTGGTTCAAACATTGTTAATAAGAGCCATAACAAGCATCAGCTGAAATTGAAATGATTTTTTCTTTTTAAAGCATGAAAGTGTGAGGTCAAAATTTCTTTTTTTTTAAATGCTCTTATCCAAGGGGAGAAAAATTTCTCAAAGACAACAGTTAAGTTTATCCAGTCCAGTGCCTTCAATTGCAAGCAAAGCACGACATCCAGCTTTGCTTTTTTCCATTAGGGAAATAGAATGAATTGAACTCGTGCCAGGGAAACATTATATTTAATCAGAAAAAAACCAAACCCCAGAATCTCACGTGGCCCAAACAACAGCGTTTGCCCTTCTACCCCTCACTTCTGATGTTTTCTAAAATACCTTACAGGCTTGCACCCACAACTACCCAAATCCCAGTAAAATCATTACAAGCCTCAGTCTAAGCCCCCAGAGCAGTTTGAAAACCCTGCCCCACCTCAGCCCAGAGCAAGCCCAGGACCACACGTGGTGCCCCAGGGCTGCTGCAGCCGCCGATGTCCTCAGCTCCGCTTCGGTCCCTGGGACCCTACAGAGCCCTGAAGCCAGGGGTTGCTTTGGAGAGCTGCTGCACGCCCCAGGCTTGGCTCTGACTCCCAAACCTGGGTGACACCAGCAGGAAAAGGGGCTGTTCCCAGCCCGGAATTGTTCCCAGATGGGATGGCATCCCCTGGCACCCTGATGCTACTGTGGGGGGAACACGTGCCAGTGAATTCTCAGGCACCCCAGAGCCACAGACAGAGAGCGGACAGGCCAGTGGCTGTTTTACACCTCCTCTCTCCTGGGGGAGGTTTTTGTTTGTAGAGGGTTTCATTTCTGGTGGCACAGGGGCCATGGCCCTTCCCCTTTTGCAATCCTCCCATCTCAGACTGGAAGCAGCCTCCCAGAGCTTCTGGAGCTGGCTGAGAAAGCCTCATCCCTGAAGTCCTTTCTTCCTCACAGAGGGAGCCAGGATTAGCACTGAGCTGAGGTTTCTGACCAAGACAGCTGCCCCCAACCTCCCCACAGCTGAATGCCCACCCCCCTGGGACTCCTTTCCCCATGGAGCCACTGGCTTGAGATTTGGGCAAACTGGGCTCAGGTCAGCCTGAAGATCGAGATGACCAGACCCAGACCTGGGCTTTGAACACGGCAGAACACAGATCTCTGCATTCAGGACTCACACAGCACAGGCAGCACTGGAGGGTGACACCGTCACACAACAGCATCTTCAAGTCCTTCAGCCAGAGGAAATTCTTCTCACCCATAACCTTCTGCCAGAACACATTTTCCCTTTTAACTGATGCTGGTGCTGCACCTAGAATGTCACGCCATGTGCACCACATTTTGATTTATGCATCAGAAGACATTAAGGAGTAGATACAGGATAGGGAGATATGAACCATCACACAGGACTTCATTTAATGCTCAGCAAAGCCATTGGAAGGATTTCCATCACAGCCCAATTCAGCTTCCAACTGAAATAAATGAGCGTTTCAGAACTGCAAGCCCACATATGCTGTTATTGCACTCTCCCCACCCAAACTGAACACTGTCAGACCCTCTCAGTTTTCAGCCATTCCAGCCACCACATCCCTGGGGACAGGAAAGCAGCAGCACCAGGAGCTGCTCAGCCCCCAGCCCCAGCTCTGTTTGGGGCTTCCTCTGGGCACGAGGCTGGGGTGAGGAGCTGAGCCCTGCATGGTCCCCATCCCTTCCCCAGGGAAAGCCCAGCCTGCCCTTCCAGGGGAACCATCCTAAAATGTGCTGCACAATCCCTGTGGAGTTCACTGCAGTTTGTGGGGAGGGCAGGGAATCATGGAACAGGAGGGAACCCCTCCAGGCCATGCTGCACAGGCAGCACACCCCTGAACCCCAGCAGCCACGAGAGGGGAACCATCAGGCAGCCACAGAGGAAAGCCAGAATGGCTGTGGCTATCATCAGCAGAGCCCAGGGCCAGCCATTCCTCCAGGACTCCATGCCTTTGGCAGAGTTTGGTTCCATCCATGTGACAGAAGGTGAAGTTTGCCCTGAAGTCAGCACTGCACCCTCCTGCCCCGCGGCCTTCAGCACCAGGGAAGGGCTCATTAAGAGGCAAATGAAATCCTGGCAACTTTTGCAACCACTCAGCTAAGCCAGGGCCCGCACAGGGGCTCTGCTGTAGCACCAGCAGTCTCCATCCTGGATAGGCACAAAGGTCCTCATGTTACCATCCACAACTGGAAGTTCACAAACGCTTTAATGAACAGCAGAACTGGGCAAAGCTCAGGGATTCCAGTTCCTGGGGGTGTCATTCTCCAAGTCCGGAGTTTGATCAAAGCCACATGAGTGGCAAAGGGGGAAATCAGTCAACACCACAGGGTTCCACCAGATTTCAATGGGAAGCCATAAAACCAGCTCCAGGTTTCTCAGGGCTCAGCCCACTACAAACCTTTCCACAGCGACTGGAGAATTTTTAAACAATACCATGGCTGGGATTCAAATCCACCCAAACCCAGGTGCCTGTGAACCGACCAGATCCATACCGCAGGGGGAACAGGTAATTGGAAGGGTTGTTCTCCCCATGCTCGTGGAAAGGGACTGGATTTGAGCCCTGACCTTGTTGCTAGGAGAATTAAGGCTTTTTCATGCAATTTGGGAGGTTTCCACTAGTACTGCAATGTCAGTTTTTCACAGAAAATGAAGACTGGAATGAAAAGAAAACGTGTGTAGGAGGGGGAACTTATTCTATTAATAACAAAAGTATTTACTTATACCTTCAAATTTGCCGACAGAGCCTAAGACGGAGACAGGAGGTGGAGGAATAACAAGGTGCAACTTCAGGCCAACCTCAGGGCTAATTTGAAGTAAACAAGGTGCATGAGATAAAATAACTTCGTTCTGGAAGAGGAAGAGCTAAATGGTTTGATAACATGAAATTACAGCAACATTTACAAGTATCTAGAGATAAATCAGGATAAGAACCTCACTTCCCCAAACAGAGAATTCCTGTATGTGCTAAGACACGTCAAAGACACACAAATGGTTTTCAAATACTGACAAGATAATTTTACAGCTTCTGTTATAATCCCTAACAGGATAAATCATTCACACAAGTTACCTACACCGTGAAGAGCTGTACCCACAGCAATCTATTAGGGGAAAAATAAATTTGTAAGGGTTTTCAGTAATTTTTAAGCATCAGGTGCCCAACATTTAAAATGTAATCAGTTCCCTGTTTAAGCCATAGCAAATCACTCCTTGGGTCTGGCAGCCATCCCCTCTCTCCTCCAAAGAGAGGGGGGTGAAAGAGAAAAGGGAGACAGCTTTGGCCAAGCATCACTCCCTGCTCCAGCCATGGGCTCACCCTTCCCCAGGAGTTCCTGGAGCAGCCGCCCGGGGCTGCACCCTCAGCACCAACGGCAGCCTGGCACTGCTGCCAAGCCACATTGCACACACCCTGCGCTGGCAGGGATGCACCCTGCAGAGCCCTCACCCTCCAAAACACACAGATTTGTGTTTTCAACAGGTTTTTACAGCAAAGAAGTTCTTGAAAGCCACAGAGCTGCACAGGGGTTGTCTGACCCAGTGCGATGGTCTGGCCACGCGACAGGAGGGGTCTCACACCCAGCCCCACATCCCTGTCCCCTCCACAGCAGGAATGAGGGCTTCATGTGCCCTAAGTGTGCCCCACTGGCTGCTCCTGCCTTTTGGCCTCACCATCCCTCTGGCAGCAGCTGCAGCCACGCTCCCCGCTCAGAGCAGGACACAGAGAGGCACAGCCCTGCTCCTGCGAAGGCTCTCTGCGAGTCAGCACCTGGGGCCAGCCACCCCCAAATCGCTGCTGCTGGCCCCGGGGGCTGCTGCCTGGCCGTGCCACCTTGCAGGTCAGTTCTTTGCAAAGAAATGATTCAGAGCGTGTTTTTGGTTAGACACACCCCGAGAGCTTTGGGAAAATGCGGTATCTGCTAGCCAAATTTCTGATAAATGCCTGATCTAAATGCTACCTTCCAGGAAAAACCTCTGGGGCGTGGCCCAGGTCTGTGCAGAGGGAAGGGAAAGCACAGCCTGAGCAGCACCCAGGGCTGGCTCCAGCACAGCATCTCCTGGAACAGGGGCTGGAGAACAGCCCTGGGGGCAGTGGGTCACTGCCCAGCGCCGGGCAGGGACCTGAGTGGTCCCAGAGGTTTTGTAGAGCAGGGTTAGAGCAGCAGCAGCAGCACCCACCCAGGCTCACCCTCCAGTAAAGGGTCTGAGCAGGGTTTCTGCACCGTGGGCCAGCTCCACCCCCCGTGTAGCTGAGGGCAGCAGAGCCGAGGAACTGCTCTTTGAGCACCAAGGAGCAGCCCTGGATTGTTTGTGCAGAGCATTTGGCGAGGGGCTCTCCAGTCTTAAACGTGAAACATGTTGAACTGACACTAAAGCAGAATTAAGTGCCAAAGCATTTGCTGCTTCTACAATTACACTCCGGAGCGCTTTGGAGCTCCTGCTCTCCTTTTTATGACCCAACTTGGTCTTATTGTAGTTTGGCTTTCTCGTTTTAAGTTCTCCAAACGGAAAGGATCAAAGAGCTCTTTGTTGTAGAGGCAGGAGCGCTGCTCGGAGTGAGGCACTCCTGCCACGAACAGCTTGCAGCTCAGGGGGAATTCGCGGCCGCTCTGTGCCACCAGCCCGAGCCAAAGCACCAGCAGGTGCAGCCGCCGCCCGCACCTTCCCCCCGCAGCCTGCCATGCCGAGCCACCTGAGCAGCTCTTTAAGGCAGAGGGAGGCCAGGGCAGGTTTTCTCATTTATGCTTCACAAATCTGGCGCAGTGGGCACCGGCAGATCCAAACTCGGCTTTCACAGCAACAATGGGATCGTGCGAGCAGCTCGGGTAACACCGCGGAGCGGGGAGAGAAGCATCCAGGGCTGAAAAGTTTTTCTCTTTGCAAAGATCAGGTCACAACTTAAGCTGCTGTTAGCTAAGCTTAGGTTAAAACACCTCCCCTCCTCAAGCGCTGCTGCAATTAGGAGCTCTCTGGGTGAGCGACCGGTGATGTGCTGCAAATAACAACAAACCCCAAACGCCACCAAACGCGTCTGTGACAACCCCGGAATGTGGGCTTGGCACAGGGCACGGCGAGCCTCAGCACTCCAAGTGAGAGGGGGGAGAGTCTCTGTCTAATTATCACCTTCCTGCCAGCTCAGCCCCCAGGCTCCAAGTCAAACTGTGGTGACACCAGCCCTGGCGCAATGGAGAGCATCCCTCTGCGAGGGAAGCCTCCCAAAAATCTTGCAGAAGGGAAAGCTCCCACTCAAGTAAAAGGTTTCCAAGAGGGGCACACACCGAGGCTTCTACAAGGAAACCTGCTGCAAAGGAACCCTTCCTGCACCCATCCTTCTCTCTCCCTCCACAGACAGACAGACAGACAGACAGAGGGGGTTCCTAAGCACTGGCACCCCACCGTGCTGGGTTCCATGCCATCCCCCAGGTGTGAAGCACACCCACTGAGCTCAGCAATCATTTCAAAGGGCTGCTGAAAATTCCCTGGGACACTGACACTGTTGGATTCACCCAGTGCATTACACAGAAGAAATCCTGCCCTGTGTCTCCTAAATCTCACAGCAGTGACAGCAGGGCAGGCTTGCGTTCCCAGGAGCAGCACAGCTCTGCAGTCCCCGTGAGCTGCTCCTGCAGCTTGCCCAGCTGAGGACCCAGGGCTGGTGCCCCAAACACCACGGAGAAGCCCTGACAGCCCCAGAGCTGTTCACCCAGCAGTGCCCAGGGACGTGGGCCTTTCAGGAAGTTCCTCCTCTGCAGTTTCGCACAAGCTCAGCTCAGAGTCAGAGGGGCAATGCTCGGAGCCTCCCCCAGACTCACTCCACACGACTTTGAAAATCCCAGGTGGAAGGAGGCAACACAGGAGCTGTGTTAATGTCACAGCTTTAGCACTGCCCCTCTGCCCCCTGCCACACACACACCTTTTAAAGGCAGGTAAGAAAACATGACGGGGAGGTGAGCACAGCCCTGCCAGAGCCCGCAGTGCCAGGGTGGCAGAACCTGCTCACAGCAGCAAGCCTGAGCTCAGCCAGCGCCTGCACTTTATGGGCATTATCAGCACAGATCTGTCAGCAGCATCCTGATGCTCAGCATCCTGGATTTATGACAAGGCATCCTGACCACAGAGACACCTCTTGACCCAAATGCACATTCCTGCTCCTAGAGCAGGCTGTAAATCAGGGAAGCTGCATCCATAACTGCCAAGAGTCACTCAGCCTCATGTGCGTTTCCTCCAGCTCTCTGCCCTCTGAACCTGCACAATCCTCCCAGGAAAATACTTAGGAGTCATGATGGGCAGTTCAATAAAAGTGTCTGCCAGCACAGCAGAGAGGTTAATTATGTATACAGGACATCTAAGTGCATTCACGAGGCAGGGAAGTAACACAAAACCACCGGAGGAGATGCTCCATGGAGGGCACATCTCCGTCCAGAGGCCCCGTTTGAGAGCAGCGCTGCCCATGTTTGCCCCCACGTGCTGGGAACAGCCCATCCCTCCCAAAAAGAAGCAAAAAAGGGCACGGTCCTGCATGTGTGGGTCAGGACATCTAGGCTTGGCAGAGTCCTGTGCCTGTCTGTGCCAGACACAAGCTGCAGTAAGCAAGGAAGGAAGAGAACAGTTGAACATTTTTCTTTCCTTCTACCTTCCGTTCCAAAATTCCACTTTTTTAAGTTCAGTAATCCTCACATTTTCCTGGTAGAGCTTTCTGTCACAGGACAGACAGGAGGACACAGATGAAAGGAGTCTCTGTAGGCTGAACCAGGCACTGCTGGGGTTACACCAGGACAGGCCTCCTAAGCTGCTCCTGCCGTCACTGCCACGGCTCCTGCCAACACTGCAGCAGGGTGGCCACGGCCAGAATTAGGGCAAACCAGGTGGCTTCACCTGGAAAGATGCACATTTGCTTGACAGACATTCCCACCTGCACTGAGAGAGTTGCACGTACTTAGTGAGGAGAAACATCAACTACTTTTGAAATGGACATTATCAAACTAAGAGAAAATTCAGGAAACTTAAGTCAAAGCTGCAGGTTTCCTGGAGCAGGAGGCCACTGCTCTTTAGGAGATCTGAATCCCCAGGCAGGTTTCGGATGTGATACCTGAGCAGATCTATGGCTTCTCCTGTTACCTGCACCCATCAGGTCCAGTTACATGGAAGCTGGGAGGGGATGCACCAGTTAAGGGATGGGAAGATGTTTTTACCCCTGTGAACAAAGCACAGCCTGCAGCTGAAGGGCTCTGTTGGGCTTTGCTGGTAGCTCTTTTCCAGCAGTCATTTCCAGCCTCCACAGGACAGTCCAGAATTTTCTATAAAAGCCATCTAGGAGCAGCAGCATATTGCATGTGGGCTGAAATTCAATATATAATTGTAGCAAGATGAGGGTCACCCCTTCTCCCTGGGAACAAGGGACAGGATGAGAGGACAGAGGCTCAGGCTTGGGGGAGGCTCAGGCTGGACATCAGGAGGAATTTGTTATAAACATGGGAATGGACGGCCCAGGGGGGTTTGGAGTCGCCAGCCCTGGAGGTGTCCAAGGAGGCCTGGGGGTGGCACTCAGTGCTCTGGGCTGGGGACAAGGTGGGCATCAGGCACCTTGGACTCCATGGGCTGGGAGGGCTTTTCCAACATCAGTGATTCTGTGATATAGAGAGTTGTGCCACTATAAGAAATTTTTTCTTTAAATATTGTTTAAAACTCCAGGTGTAGATGCTGAGTGGAGCAGGATAATGGGACTAGAGCAGCTGCTGACCTCATAGCAAGCCCTGGATCCATCCCAGATTTCTTCACCTTAAACAAACATGACTGTAAGTTATCATTTCAAAGAAATGCAATCTCATCCAGCCAAGATTCCAGTAGTGACACCACTTTCCCTGGGGCAAGCTTAAATGGGGGAAATTTAGAACTAAGAATGCAGGATGGCATTAGTTCTCTTCATGACAAGTTCTATTACTAAGAAAAGAGAGAAATCCATCATCGAATCAAGGGCCATGCACAAAAAACAATCATTCAGATTTTTTCCAGCCTATAAATGGCCAACTTCCATCCCTATGCAACAAATGCAAGGCTTGAGACTCGTCCTCCTTCAGGAAAAGTTTGTATCTCTGGGTATCCAAAAGACAGTGTAAGAGAACCTCAAGAACAAAAATGTATTTAAGCAGGATCTACTTTTCTTTGACCTTAAAACTAGTTCTGTAACTGCCACATCAAATAGACTCTTTTTTGCTACTGTTAGAGCACAGGTTTTGTTCTCCACTGCAAAATTAGCCTCTTTTTTCTCACCTCTTCTCCAAAACCAAACTGCAAGCCAAGGAGGAACAGTCCTGGAATAGCAGGAGTCCCCTAAATGTGATCTCAGCTGCACCCATTTGAGAGAGACACAGCTGCACTGCTTTGTTCCTTCTTGCAGTTCAATACACCAGTGCATTTGCTAAGTAATGCTTAGAAGAAACATTACCCTCCTCTTAGAGATGCTCAAGACCAACAAAAAATTGCACTTAAGAGATGAGATCCTCTGAGGAAGGCAATTAAATCCACCTTGATAACTGTCAGCTCAAGATGCATTCAGCAGTCTCCACCCACACAAGACAAGGTGTGACCAGCCCTCAGGGATCCCCATCAGTAATTTTAATTAACATTAAACCTTAGGGAATTGAACTATTCCAACAGGACACACAGCTGCAGCCACCAGGAAGCACAGGGGACAGGATGTCAGCAGCTTCATGGTGACACCTGCTTCCTGAACACAGCAAGGATTAAACTAAATTATCACACAACTTTCAGGAAGATGGTTTTCTTCCCTGGAAGGGGATAGGCATCTTCCAGCCACGGGATAAGGAAAAGATTCAGAGATCAAGCTTACAAGCTTGGTCTGCAAGTGAACCTTGACTTTGCAAATCTCAGTCTGAGAGAGATCTGGGGCTTCTTAGGAATATCCAAAGGAAACATGACATTTCCTAAAGAGGAATCACAGTAGATCTGTAAATGTGTTACACAGCTCTCTGTGACCACACACAGCCTGGACACACAACACTCACATCCCCAGCAGGGCACCTGGGAGTCCTTATCATAAAAATAATATAAAGAAGATTTTTTTTTTTTTCTTTTAATAAAAGGACCATTTGCTTTATTTCAGAGCAAACACTTGAAAAATTGTGGCTGTGCTGAGAAGCTTAAGTTAACTGGAGATGTTCACATATGACTAAAAGGCAACTGTCTTATATTTTGGTCCCCCAAACTGCCCCAGGGCTGGAGGTGAGGCTGCCCCAGCCCAGAGCAGAGCGGGACAATCCCTCCCTGCCCCTGATGTCCCCAGGACAGGGATGTCCCCCCTGGACAGGGCATTGCTGACTCAGATCCAACTGCCCATGGACCAGGACCTCCAGGTCCCTTCTTGCAGCTCCTCTCCAGCTTCTCAATGATGTTTGGGGTCTGAGAATGGAGGAGGGTGGTTTAGCTTCCACTTTCTTTAGAAAAGAAAAGATTTCTTCAGAATCTCAGCTTCTAAATTTTGAGAGAAATAATTCAAGTTTTTTTCCACAGGTTGCAGGAACAAAACCTTGTAAACGCAGCAGGTTCTGATGGCCCAACTAAAATAAAAGTGGTTTTGTCATCTCATCGATTTTAAGACTTCTGCAATCTCACAGGCCCTGATTCCAGATTTTTGGACACTTGAAATGGTTCTGGATCAGGTCTCTCTGTCCAAAATATGGCAATGTCCAAAGTTGCTTGGCTTCAGGGTCATGTGTTTATTTAGATGACTCAAACAAGAGAGCGAAGACCGTGACTGCAGTTCCAAACGAGATCTGGCCAAGATCCAGCAAAAGCCAAGTCAAGTTTGGCTTTCAAAGAGATGCCAAGTCAGGATGGTTTGTGGCTGAACATGTCAAAGAGAGATCCACAAACCACGTGCTACTAAACCCGACACTCCACCAATTGTGCTCGTGGTTATGCTGCAAATTCAGCATTCAGCCCCAGAAATTGTTAGGTTTTACAAGCCCCTTTCAAGCAACCCAGATACTGTGCAACTCCTGGAAAAATTCGGGATAAGCATCAAACCCTGGTGAAACTTGGGGTTCTGCCCCAAATCCAAGATGCAGCGAGGTGTGGTTTTAAATACACAAGCTGAGGAGGGCAAACACCTTATCCACTGCACCAGAGTTCCAAACTGCAGCCCCCGGGGTGCCCCTGCCCTCCCCACACCTCCTGGCACCTTTGCAGCGTCCCTGGCTGCCAGGATAGCCCTGGCACAGCACCAGCAGCACTGGCACCCAAATGCCACCCAGGACTGGGGCATGGGCAGGGCACCAGGCTGGGGGCTCATCCCAGGGTGTCCTTGCCTCAGCCCCCAGCCCTGTGGAGAGGAGCTGGTTCTCCACCAGCAGCTTTTCAAAGACAGCTTTTCAAGAAAGCTTAACTTCACACCCAACCAAAGCCAACCGATGAAAATCTGCTCCAGGTGCAGCAGAAAGGCTTTGCAGAATCCCCGGGTGGCTCCCACCCAGGTGAGTCTCCTTCCCCACAAAGGGAGGCTCCCACTGAAGCCCCCGTGGCTCCTTCTCCCGTGGGGCCAGAAGAGTTCCAGGGGCCAAGAGCACTTTTACAGGCCAGGGTGGGCACCTTCACTCCTTGATGCTGTCAGAGTTTTTTAGCCAACTTTCCTGACTAAACCCACACATGCTTCAAGAAAACCCCTATTTTAAAGCTGTAATGTAAACAACCCCGAATTATTACTATCCCCTAAAGGCTACTGTTGGCAGGCATCAGTGATAAAGCTCTGCCAGAGCAGTCTGGCATCCAGCAACAATTTGTTTGTTGTCCTGCAAAAATACAGAGAGCCTTGCCATATGGTATTAGCAACTTTCTGGTAACATTAAGAAATATATTGGCTTGGAAAGCAGTTATCACACCAGCAAAAATGCTGTGTCTGAGAGGCAGGGCTCTGCTGTGAGTGGCACCAGCACAGTGGTGCTGGTCAGGGCTGGGAGAGGCACTGGGGGCCAGCACAGCCGTGCCACCTCCTGCCCCTGTACCAGCGACATGGCCCTGGCACCGGCAGGCTTTGGCTGGCACAGCTTTTGTTCAGGAGCTGGACTGTGCCTGGGGAGCAAAGCTCAGCACTGCTCGTTGTGAGTGCTGGGAGGGCTCCAGTGCTGCAGCCTGGAGTGTCAGGGGACACGTCCCCAGGAGCCACCCAAATTATCTGTCACTAGTCTGGAGATCTGCCTCGGGCACCCAGCTGCCCACAGCTTTCCACCCGTCACCAGACAGCTTTTCCCCACTGCTCACATTCAGCTCAGAGAATGGAGGAATACAATCAAACTCATTAAACTGCTTTTACAAAAATAACGCCCCTATACTAGACTGATTTTGAGAGAGTGTGGGCAGCAGGTCACTGAGGATTTTTGAGGGAAGGTGGGAGTGTGAAATTCCCTCCCTACAGACACCTGCTGCAGCCTGAGCACCGCCACCGCCCAGACTGCCTCATCCCCCGGGGGGAGGTCAGGGAAGCACAGGGAATTCCCTGGAGACAGTGCTGGGGTCAGGAGGGACCCTGCCCTGCTCCCCACACGGCAGCCAGCAGCCCTGGCTGTGCCCAAAGGAAGGGCAGGCTCCGGCCATCCTGGGATGGCTCCGGCTCCACAGAGACTGCGAGTGCAGCTGCTCTCCCGGCAGAGGATGGGGCAGGGCAGGGCAGTCTCTGCAGCCTCCTGCATTGCTGGAGAGCCTGATGTGCTGTAAGGACAGCCCAGCAAGAGCAGCTGGAGCCAAGCTCAGGTAAGAGTCCCCTGCTCAGCCCGGGCTGCTCCTCACTCTGGGAGACTTCAAAGCTTTACCTCTGCCAGCCTTCAGCAAACATGAAATCCCCACTCCACTGACGGCCTTATCTCAGTGCACCAGATAAGGGAAGCTGAGGCACAGAACAAAACCACAGAAGGACTCCCGAGGAGAAGCAGTCAGAAGCTCAAGGGCTCCTCCAAAGAGACCATCAGCTCCTCCCTGCCCCCAGCACTGAATTACTGCCAATATTCAGAGTTCCCACTTTCTAGATGACTTGTCTGTCACCTTGTCACAAGTGGACAAGTCACATTGGGCCTGTCCTTGGAACAAGAACTGCACCTTCCAGAGTCCTCTCCCCGCCATGTTTGTAAAAAGGCTGAGATAAATAAACAGGACTAATAATTAAAAAAAAAAAAAAAATTGTTAGAAAAGTAGCTGGCATCCTTGTTCTGAATTTTCATATGTTAATCTCTCTCCCTGGAGTGTGATTCCACCATAAAGCCTGGAGAAGAGAGGGCTCTAGGAAGAACTTACCACAGCCTTTCAGTATTTGAAAGAGGTTAAAGTGTGATGGGGACAAACATTTTAGTAGGACATGTTGCAGTAGGACAAGCAGTAATGGCTTTAACTAAATTGCTTTATCTAAACGAAAGTAAATTAATACCAGATATAAGGAAGAAATTCTTTACTTTGAGGGCCCTGACAGAGGGTGCCCAGAGAAGCTGTGGCTTCCCCTGGATCCCTGAGAGTGTCCCTGGGACAGGGGAAGGTGTCCCTGCCCATGGCAGGGGGTGGAATGAGATGAGCTTCAAGGTCTCTTCCAACCCAACCCATACTGTGATTTTATGATAAAGTTCAGTGGTCCACAGAAAATTTCAGGAAGACCAGAAAACTCAAGACCTACAATGTTTATGTAACACCAAAAACCCATAGGCAAAAGAACATATGGGCAGAAGTAAAAAGAAATAAAATTAAATGTTTCTTGGGCCTTCTTCAACACAACATGAAGAATCCACAAAAAACACGCTCCAGTTTGTTTTCCCCAGGTGCTGCTCACCTGTAACAGAGAAGCCACTGCTGTCCACCACCTTCCCTGTCTCATTTTCCACAGCAGCACCCGGAGAGCCAGCGGCCTCAGCAGCTGCTGTCACAGGGGGTCAGGAGCCTCCTAAAACAGCTCCGAGCCCTCTGCTCACTGCTGACTGTGAACACCACACACACACACAGAGCACCTGAGAGAGGCCAAACACACCAGCTCTGGGGCTCCTGAGCAGGCTCCTTCAGAGGGCTCTGCTGGGAAACTCTGGTGGAGGTGCAATTATCAGAAATAAAGACACAAAGGCTGCTCCTCTCACCCCTGGGGGTTAATCTGCTTCCCTGCTGCACAGCCAGCTCCACGGTGGGGAAAAGCCCCATCCACCTCTGGAGCTCTTGTGTTCATCACCAACTCCAGCTGAGAACAACAATCTGCTCCTGACCGTGGCACTCTCCACAGGTGATTATGGGACACAAAATGGACTAAATTCAAAGCAGGTTTTTTACTGGGGGGGAATCCAAAACTGCTGAGTGAGGAGGAGAAGAACAAAGCCAAACGGCATGTGCTGGTCTGGTTGGGGATTATGCAGTGTCAGGCAATAGGAAACGAGGAGAGGGGTTGGTCCCACGGCTCCTCTGCTGCCAAACGAGCATAGCAGGACAACCACGGAACAATCGCTCCGTGGGCTGCATTCCCTCCACCCCCAGACTGAACTGCAATATTTGTATAAGCCCAGGCGTAACTTTTATCTGATGTTTTCCTCGGGGTTCACTGGCTGTTTAGAGCATTCGGGCTAAAAAGCATTCCCTCAGACTCTCGCCACAAAGAGAACTGAAACTATGACGCTAATTAAAACCACACTCTGCTATCAAGAAGACATGCTATTGTTTTCTTTTGTTGCTCATGAGGAGCTGTTAATGTGGGCAACATGTCTGGAACATTTTCCTGCCCGGTTTCCCCTGGCCCAGGTCGACTGCTCTGGGGACTGGTCACAGGCTGGGTTGGGAGGACAGCACTGTTTCCAAGAACCGATTTATTTACTCTCTGTAACAAAATGTTTGCCAACTTAACACCATGAAAAGCACATCAGGGAAAAAAAAAAGGTGACAGAATGGTGACAAGCTAAAGAACTGTCCTGCCTCAGTGTCCAGTGGGACAAACCATGGGATGAGCCTTAAATACACACGCTCCATACAAATATTCTGTATGTTTGGAAACACAGGTGCTGACTTTGCCAGGATACTCCTGTGCAGAAGAGGAGAGGCCGTGGGCTGCCCTGTGCCACTGCTGACCCACCTGGGGCCAGGTCTGCTGAAGAAAAAGGTGAGATTTTGTGCTCATTTTACCCCATCTGAGTGCTTCTAAGGTCTCCATGACTGCTGTCAGCACCTCATAAACACTGACAAAATTATCCTCGTTACATTTCAGGGGGAAATGCTGTGATCACATATAAAGGATGGAAAATTAAGGCACAAAAAGATCAAAAGCAGGTTTGTGTCCAATGCAACCTTCAAAAGCATCCAACGTGGTTAAAATCCAGTTAAAATAGTTAATGTCCCTGTCCAAGACCAAACAATGGGGTGTCATGCCGGGTGGTGACACAAGTGCAGGCAGCTGAGAGAGTTGGCTGCTTTGCCCCAGGCCTCCTGGAGCACCCGTTCCCATTTCTCCCTGATTTTGAGCAGTGGCCTGGATGGCTCCTGCCTTCACAGGCAACTCCACAGCAGGTCAGGCCCAGGCCCTGACTGGCCACAAATCACCAGGGCTCAGCCTCCACAGAGCATCGGCTCCCCAGGGAAACACAAGTGGGAAGAGGGGGGATGCTCCAGGGAAGGCAGTGTCCCACAGGTGTCACTCCTGGGACCACAACAGTAAACAGATTTTCATCAGAGCCCTTTGGTTTCTGGTTTCTGTTTGGGAGCACGGCTTGCACTGCCTTGACTCAAAACAAAACTCAGCTTCCCTTCTCACAGCTACAAAAACGCTAGACTTGAATTCCTGCAAAGTGAGGGCAGCAGAGGTTTGAAGGCTGGAATATTCTACTTGACATTTATTTTTTTTGGTGGCACTTCAGCTTTGCACAAGCCTCTGCAAGCCTCCAACTTTGCCAACAACACAGAAGGACTGTGTGAGTTACAAAAACAAGTTAATACACAAAAAATACTGCTTCAGCACACAAGTTAGGCTGGAGGGGGGAACACACCGTCATTTGTTACATGCTTCCATTGTGGGGGCATCCCCCAGCGTTCAGGTTCCAGCCCTGGCTGTGCCACAGCAGTCCCTGGCTGGCAGGAAGGAGCCTTCTGCTGCCCAGCACCAACCACCAGCACCAGCTCTGCTTGCCCTTCTATTCTGAACTTCTCCCAAAAGGAATTCTGGGGGAAATCCCTATTTGAATGTGCCCCCAAAGAAAGACCAGGCGCGGATGGTGCTGTGGAGGCGGCTGTGGCACTGGGATCCTGGGGGGACATCCCACGTGAGGCAGCGCCCTGTGCACACCTGCAGCACCACTGCAGAGCCCCGTGAGGCTGCAGGGCTCTTTTTACAGGCTGGGAGAGCTTGGCACAGAGCTCAGGAGAGCACCTGGGACAGCAAGAGCTGCCCTGCAAACCCCACATCCCCCATCCTGCTTCTCATTTGAGGCTGACAGGCGAGGCTGGGACACATCATCACAGCCCCGAGGAGGCTGCTCAAGGTAACACTCAGGTTACAAATGAATTAATGGGAAACACTTACCTTCCCCACTAGCTTGCCTTTCCTGTTCATGCAAAGGTAGAAATCTGTCTCTTTCCCTTTGATCCGGACTTGACTGCCAAAAGTGTCTGTTTCCACTAGAAGCTGGGCTTGGAAAGGAAGAAGAAAAGAAAGCATTTACCAGTGAGGTCCCAGGCAGCGGCAGGGCGCAGAGCTCCCCAGGGACTGTGCCCCTGCCCAGCTGAACCACACCGCGGTGCTCTGCACAGGGACAGCCCCAGGGAGCCCTCAGGGGCTGAGCCCATGGCTTGGTGCAGGTCTGACACCTCCCCGCTCACTCCCACCCAGCTAGCCCGGGTTCAGAGCTGGTTTAGCACAGACCAGGCTCGCCCACGTGTGGGCTCTGTCTGTCCTCAGCAACCCCACCACTCATGAGCGACCATGTCAGTGCTAACACCGCCAGAGAACCGCTTATGTCGGAAGGAAACCTCTGAGATCATCGAGTCCCCCAGCACTGCTGTGGCCACCACTACACCCTGTCCCCAAGGTCACATCTACACGGCTTTTAAACACCCCAGGGGTGGGGAGGCCACCACTGCCCTGGGCAGCCTGTTCCAATGACAGCGCTCTCCTTCACACTGCAGGAGGGTTCTTGGAGGGTAAGAACACGGATTGTATTCTCACAAAGATGAAAGATTAGCATGATGACAAAGAAAATCCTTCCTCCACAGCCAGCGGCCCTCAAGCACTGCACACAAGTGGTTCAGCCACAGACTGCAGTGCAAAACCCCACAGTAATCTCCCAAAGGTCACCACGACAGCTAGCAGGGAGAAATTTGGCATTGCTTGTTCTGTCTGATGCACACCCACCCTGCAGATGTCCTCCCTGCCTGGCTGTGCCTCCAGGAGGTCACCAATTGCTTTCTGGCAGTCCAGGCCCAGGTCTCCCGCTCTAGCTGGGAGGAATGTGGCCAATCTCAGTGTCTCGCAGGGTACTGATGCTAGATCTGGTTTGCAGCACCACCAGGAGCTAGGGTGGAAGACAGATTCGTGCTGCACCTCCACAAAGCCCCGCTGTCCCACAGCTGCACCTGCAGAAGGGGCCAGGCTGCCACCCAGACGAGCAATGAGCCATCATCCTCATCATCATCATCATCTCAAAAATCCAGGCAGATCCAAATTCAGCCTTTTACTTCATCTCTGATCTAAACACAAATTCCAGTCATGCTCAAGATTCGGATTCCAGGAATTTCCCTGGAGAGGCAGGAACAGGCAGACTGGACATTTTGGTTCAGATCCATCTCTGAGGAGGAGGAGGAGAAAGGAGACATGATTGAAACACAGTGCAAGAATGTATGAGTGTCAGCAAGTGCAGCTCCACACTCCTTGTCTGGAAATACTCACGCCTGTGAGTTCTGAGCCCCACCATAGAACTACAGCTTTTGCCAAACTCTGGAGAATGTTTGATCTATGCTGCAAAAAGGCACATTCTTTTTGGCATTCATATTTCAAACTTTAAAGCCCTCTAAGAGCAAATATGTTCATTGTAAGGATTTACCATGGGGATAGAAATAGGAGTTTGTTTCATTTAAACACATTAATATTTTTCCCACTTGTAAAGTCAGCTTTTGGCTTCTGCAGCAGTGCAAATATCACAAACCTTTAACTCACACAGGCCCTAAACTGTTTTCCCCTCACAGCTCAGCCACATCTGTAAGTTCAGGGGTTTCCAGTTACTAGCTGCTTACATTTATTTAGACATATTTGTTAAACCTGTTATCACAGGGAATATTTAAATTATAACTTCTTTCTGACAGCAAGTGGGATAATGTCTGTACTACAGCAGGATATTATTTGCTATCATGCACAGGTATGGATATTTAGAAGTTTTTCAGAAACACAACATGGGGTTGGGCATCTGTGATGGAGACCAGCCTGAAGCAACAACTGGGTGCTGCCCACTTTGTGCCCTCAGCTGCCAAGGTGGTATCAAACCCGTGAGCACTCTGAGGAAGGGCCCTGAGCCAGAAATAACCCAGCCAAGTGAGGATATCAAGGCGGGCCAGCCAGGAGGGGATGATGGCACAGGGACAAGGAGAGCTCCAGGACAGGCTGGGCAGGGCCAAGGAGAGCTCCAGGACAGGATGAGCAGGGACAAGGAGAGCTCCAGGACAGGCTGGGCAGGGCCAAGGAGAGCTCCAGGACAGGATGAGCAGGGACAAGGGCAGCTCCAGGACAGGATGAGCAGGGACAAGGGCAGCTCCAGGACAGGATGAGCAGGGACAAGGAGAGCTCCAGGACAGGATGAGCAGGGACAAGGAGAGCTCCAGGACAGGATGGGCAGGGACGAGGAAAGCTCCAGGACAGGATGAGCAGCTTGGCTGGAACCCAGTGAGTGCCCACTGCTCCAGGAAGCTCAGGGAGGCTGCTCAGGGGCAAGGCAGTGCTAGCAGACAAGGGAACAGCAAAGCAGGAACTGTCTGTCTTTAAAGAGGTGACTCTGGAAGGGGTTCTCCCCACGTGAGCATGGACAGAAGGGCAGCCTCAGAGAGGGACCAGCAGCCAGCACACGAGTGAAGGCTGTGGAGCCAGCAGAGCCTGGTCCAGGAGCCATGGCCAACCCCCAGAGCACCAAGGAGCTGCCACAGAGGTGCAATGGCCAAAGCACCCAGGCACTGGTGCAGGGCCACCCAGAACAGGGGTCAAGGAGGGCAAGAACAGGACAGCACAGCTCCCTCTGAGCTGTGGGGCCTTCCCTGTCCCCTCCAGCCTGAGAGCAGCTCTGAGCATCGGAGCCACGCTCTGGCCAGCCAAAGGAGGAGCTGGCACTGACAAAGCCCTGCACCATGGGAGCTGTGNAGCTCCAGGACAGGATGAGCAGGGACAAGGGCAGCTCCAGGACAGGCTGAGCAGGGACAAGGGCAGCTCCAGGACAGGATGAGCAGGGACAAGGAGAGCTCCAGGACAGGATGGGCAGGGACAAGGAGAGCTCCAGGACAGGATGAGCAGCTTGGCTGGAACCCAGTGAGTGCCCACTGCTCCAGGAAGCTCAGGGAGGCTGCTCAGGGGCAAGGCAGTGCTAGCAGACAAGGGAACAGCAAAGCAGGAACTGTCTGTCTTTAAAGAGGTGACTCTGGAAGGGGTTCTCCCCACGTGAGCATGGACAGAAGGGCAGCCTCAGAGAGGGACCAGCAGCCAGCACACGAGTGAAGGCTGTGGAGCCAGCAGAGCCTGGTCCAGGAGCCATGGCCAACCCCCAGAGCACCAAGGAGCTGCCACAGAGGTGCAATGGCCAAAGCACCCAGGCACTGGTGCAGGGCCACCCAGAACAGGGGTCAAGGAGGGCAAGAACAGGACAGCACAGCTCCCTCTGAGCTGTGGGGCCTTCCCTGTCCCCTCCAGCCTGAGAGCAGCTCTGAGCATCGGAGCCACGCTCTGGCCAGCCAAAGGAGGAGCTGGCACTGACAAAGCCCTGCACCATGGGAGCTGTGGTCCCTGGGACAGCCAGCAGCTCACACCTCTCTGGCACAGGTCCCCCTGGCAGCCCGGGCTCGGATGGACAAACACAGGGCACACACCGGCTTGTGCTCCCCACCCCCTTGCTCTGCAGCCAGTATGAGTAATATCCAAGCTGATTTTAATTTGAAAAATATCACCTTAAAAAGATGCCGGTTCCCTGCTGTGAAAATTAAAACCATCTGGATGGAGTGATTTCAAATAATTAATCTAGGACTCCTTTGGCACCGCTACTAATTAAAATACGATACCTTCCTCCCCCTTTTTAAATAAAAAATTTAACTAAAGTTTAAAGATCTAATAAAATAATGTCATAATTTAGAACTAAATGGAAGTCACCTTTCCTGCGGGCTGCAAAGGTGACGGCGGTTCTGAGCCCCTCCCAGGCGAGTGCCACAGCACAGCCTGAGCTGCGGAGGAGGAGCAGGGATCCAGGGAGAGCTGTGTGCTGGCAAACACAGCAGCACCCACCCCAGAGCCCCGGGGACAGCCCAAAGCCCCCGGCATCAGCCAGTGCCCAGAGGGCAGGAGGTGCAGCAGGGGATGTCTGAGCCCTGCTGTGCCCTGAGCTGCCCCAGGACAGGTCAAGGCCTCACAGAGGTTCCCACTTGTGCAAAATCTCCGTCTGAAAACGTTGGAAACATCTTCATATTTCTGGGGATCCCTGACCTCCTGTTCTGCAAGAGAGATCAGAGCAGCTTTAGGGTGGGCTATAACCCAGTCTGCAGCACCCCTGCCAGCTGATGCTTCTTTGTGCAACAGGCTTCTCCCTAAATTCTCTCAGGAGCAGGGACAGGCACCTTAAACAACACATCTGAAATCCTCTGGGATGAATCCCAGCCCTGAAGGTTGCAGCAAGAGTTCCTGGGAGTGGAGGCTGACCCAGCACGAGGAGCTGCTCGTGTCTCCCTCCCCAGTCACACGCAGCAGGAGAAAGGCTCAGCTGCCATCAACACATTTCACATTAATTCAAACTGGACTTGGAATGGTGTCCTGTCCTGTGATAAATATGCCATGGCACAATGGAAGTGCCAGGGAAAATCCAAGAGAATGTCCAGGAGAGCTCAGGTAAAATGAGCCCCACCATGGCAGAGCAGCATCCCCAGAGCACTCTGCTGCTCAGCACACCTGACTTCCAGCCCCATCTGTCCCACACAGAGATTACAATCTTTACTTTCAAAGGCCCTGTACTCCAATCTTCAGATCAGGTGTTATTGTTTAAATTCTTTGACAGCTAGATACCCTCATGTATTTTCCAGGGGAATTTAAAAAAAGAGCAAAAGAGAAAATATGTCTTTAGAGGGTGAGATCTCCTGCTACATGTTTTGCCTTATTGGCCCATTTCACCTAAACCTTCCTGAAAACTCCCACTGGAACAGACTGGAATTCCTCACAGGTCTAGGTGAAAAGGATTACCTATATATATATATGCTGAAAAGCTATCTACCAGCTAAGAAAACATGAAGTCAGGGAGATATGTGAAGGTGGCAGAAAACATGCCAAATTATCTTTCAGATATTTCCTGGGAGTGGGAGGACAGGAGCCAGAAAAGCACAGGGAAGGAGAGGAGAAAGAAGGCACCTGAGAAGTGTGCAAGTGTTACAAGTACCAATCACAAAGTCCTCAGGTACAGATAAAGAGATAAAGGGGGAAACACAAGAAGGGTGCAGAAGGCCTGGATACTTCAAGTCCATCCACTGGTTTGGGTTTTTTTGCAGGTGAAACCTCTGCAAAAGGAGTCACAGTGAAAAGGAACACAGCTGTTTCCACTGTCCACAGGCAGCTTGGAGCCAGCCAGCTACAACAGATTTCCTGGGGGAAAGGATCTCAGAGGGGACGAAGATTTTGTTGCTTTGGTTGCACTGCTTTTTCTGAAACAAAGTGAGTACAACCATTGTCAGACTCGAAAGCATTTGCAGTGAATGAAGAGGCTTCACTAACACACTGAGGCTGGGAGCACAGCACCAGGGACAGAGAGCAGCTTTCCCAGTTTGTCTCCCTGGTGCTGTGAACCAGGACATTCCCATCATTCACAGTGCATAGGTCACATCTGATGGGAGAGTAAAATCCGCTTTCTGCTGAGACTGAATCTTCTCCTGAGACGCCCAGCACAGGCAAAAGTGCTTAAAATATTTGAAACCTGTTCAAACACTGCCTACCCCTACCAAAACCACGTGAATCCCTTCCACAACCACAACACAGGAGGGAATGATCCTGTCTCCACAGTCATGATGTAATGATGAGAGAATAACACCAAAATCAGGTAAAGTCTGGAGGGTCCAATGAAGCCTGCAGGCTGTGGTCCAGCGAGGGAATCTAGGCTGCATCCCTAAGTTTTGCCTGCACGCTTGCATGGCCCTGCAAACGGAATGGTATTTAACAGTTATGACCCACAGAACCCAACTCTCTTCTCAAATATTCAGGTGCAAATTCGGAAGAACCACCCCAATCAGTGGGGCCGGTGCTCGGGAGGACAGAGCTCTGACCCCCATACCACTGCCCTGAGCTCAGAGTGTCTGTCCTGGGCACAGCACGTGCAGTCAAATTACTGCAAGGAGAGTAAGGGCAGCTCCAAGGCGCAGGCTCCAGATATTTTCTGTTTTAAGCCACCGCATTGCCCAAGCCAGGGAAGGGCTCGGTGGCAGTGCAGGGGCTGCCCAGGGAGCAACTCCCAGCCCTGACCCAGCTGTTTGAAGATGCTGTGACTCTAAATGAGGAATTTTTTCACCGTACCTTTCACTCAGTCAGCACCCTAACTGTTGCACCGGGGGTCAAAGACCTTTTGGGGTGGGTCAGCCCCTGAGGGCATCAACACATGCACCGAGTGCCAAGTCCTGAGGCAGGATTTCCTGCCCCATCACAGGGTGGGAAGGGAAGCAGGAGCTGTCCTGTGTGAACAAAGGACAGGCTGCAGACACCACCTGCCACCCGCAGAACAGCCTCGGTAGCTCTCAGCAGCCAGACAGGTTAAATATTTGCATGGGAGACATCAGAAGAAAATCTATAATGCAGCAGGGACCTCAAAGGCACTTCCACGACAGCAACCTGATCCTGTAAATACTTCCACACAAAGGGGTTCACACACATCGGAAGTCCCTGAGTGCTGATAAAGATCCCTACACAGCTTCAGGGTCCCGCCCCTGCCAGCACCTGCAGGGTGGGAGCAGAGCCTTGGACACGGCTTTGGGGACAGCTTCTCCAATGGCTTCAGGGACAGCTTCCCCACAGCTTTGGGGACAGCTTCCCCACGGCTTCAGGGACAGCTTCTCCACGGCTTCGGGGACAGCTTCTCCAATGGCTTCGGGGACAGCTTCTCCAATGGCTTTGGGGACAGCTTCCCCACGGCTTCGGGGACAGCTTCTCCAATGGCTTCAGGGACAGCTTCTCCAATGGCTTTGGGGACAGCTTCCCCACAGCTTTGGGGACAGCTTCTCCAATGGCTTTGGGGACAGCTTCTCCAATGGCTTCGGGGACAGCTTCTCCAATGGCTTTGGGGACAGCTTCCCCATGGCTTTGGGGACAGCTTCTCCAATGGCTTCGGGGACAGCTTCCCCACGGCTTCGGGGACAGCTTCCCCATGCCCTCGGGGACAACTTCCCCAGAGGGCTGTGCTGCTCCGTGCCTACGGGATGGGGAAGGTGCAGGATCACGTCCCACGTTCCCTTCCTGGCACACCTTGCCCGGGGTTTCACCTCTGCCTTTGCCGACAGGAGCTTCAGGCTCCGGGCGCTCCCGCTCCCAAAGCCCCGGCTCACGCCCGGGAGGCTCCAGTCCCACGGCCAGCACACTGAGCTGTCCCTTGGCAATCCCGGGGCTCCTCTGCAGCACACAGGGCCAAGACCTGCAGAAATCTCCTTGTTGGTGCCAAGAACAGCAGCCCAAGTGCCCAGGCCAGGCCAGCTGGGCAGGCCGGACATGCTGTGCTGCAGTTAACCCCACACAGCCCAGGATGATCAGGCCAGAAAGGATCGCTCTCACACTGTTTGATGTCACTCCCCACTATTTAAGCCTGACACACCATCCATAGAAACATGAAATCACAGAATGGTCAGGTTGGAAGAGAAATTTTCAAGCTCAGCCAGGCCAAATCCCCTGGGCAGGGACACCTTCCACTAGACCAGGTTGCTCTGAGCCCTGTCCAGCCTGGCCTGGACCATTACAGAGCTCTTACCTGTAGGGATGCCCACCCAAAAGACTTCCCTACCACTTCAGCAGTGGCTGACAAAACACACCCAGGGGACAATTCTGAGCTGTTGGTGTTCCCCAAGCATCTCAGGGACCATCTCGGTCAGATTCTGCCTCCCTACCCTGTAGAGATGTGTTTTTCATGCCAGAATGGCACTATCAAGGTAAAAAGGAAGTTCTAAAACATACAAGTATCTTCCCCAAACTGCCCAGGCTCCTATAGGATGACAAAGCTTCCAAACAAAGTCTCTACAACCTTAACTCTATTCGCTACATCTTGGGAGAAGCTTAAATGAAAATGTGCTAATGTGTCTTTTATTAGCCCATGCATATGGAAATTGTTTGACACCTCAGCAGAAGTAAGACCAGAATCAGACCAGTATAACTACCAAGGTAGGTCTAAGAGATTTTTGTCCAACATAAATAAAACTTTACTAAATCCCTGAATCTGTAATTCTGTGACAAATGAACCAACCAAACACACAAACACCCACCCAAGAAAACCCCATCGGAGCTGTAAGTACCATGTTATTGGCCCAAGCCTGCACTCCTCAGAGGTTGGTCATCCCTTAGCCACGTGAAAAAGGAATGTAAAACTGAATGTAAGATACTGTCATTCTAACATGGAGACATTTACCCCCTTTTGTACATCTAAGAAAACAGGATTAAGCAGTGGGAAATCAAACTTGACCTCTTGCAGATGTTTTATACAGAATTCACCATAAGAGACACTAAAAATATTTTGGCAGTTGCTTCAACGGTGGTGAGTAAGCTTATCTAGACAAGATTCAGTAGAAGTGGAGGTGGGGAGGTTGTGTGCACTAAAAACGCCTGGGCGGGGACAGCTAGGAACAAATTCTGCCCTGAACGTTGCCACCTGCAAACTTGCCATGACTAAGAGACAAGCCTGGAAAGAGAAACCTTCAGAATGTTAGCGCAGAAATTCCTCCATCTCACCAGGGTGTCCTACTGCCTCCAAGCATAGCTCGAGCGGACAGTATTTCTACAGAGGCAGGAAAACTGCTTGACAAGCTGCCAGGCTCTGAGGCTGGAATTACTGAAGGATGAGCCTAAAAAAAGTTCAGAAGATCTGTTATGCTTGAAAAAGCACCTAAAATGAAAAATAAAGGGCCAAACCCTGATGTCTTTGATCGTTCTCATTTGAATAAACTCCTACTGACACAGTCAAGTCCAACAGACAACAACCTCAGAGCCTGGCCCTGAGTTCTTCTCTGAAACCCATCCAAAGCTGGAGTCTCTTGGGCTTGGAAGGAGTGTGAACCTTTCCCATCCCCACAGAGGGTTAGAATTACTGCAAGAACAACCCCTGATGAAGTTATTTTGACTCTCTTGTTCCCAGTCTCAGCTGGACCCAATGAAAGCACTGATGGACACAAAAACACAAGAAGGAGAGAATGACCAGCCCAGAAACGCCGTGTGTTGCCATGGCCCCACAGAGCTGCTCTGTTTGTGCCCAGGAGCACAGGACAGAGCCCGGGGACCCTGCAGCACTGCCCCCCTCCCTCGGGCAGCTGCTGCCGGCCTGCTCAGCCCTGGGGATGCACTAGGTGTGGTGTCAGCACCTCCATCTTCCCTCTCCAAGGAGTCCCACACACATAAATCTCTCCCACATCCCAACACAGAGATGGTTTCATACACTCCACAAGTCAGCCCAGCCAGGCTCCACTGCTGTGTTGGTGAGTGCTCCAAAATGGGGCTAATCAGGAGAAATGTGTAAATCAACTGCAGTACTGGTCAAATTAATATTATCAGTTGTGCCTGATACACAAAGATGTGAAGTTCTACCAAGTAGGATTCTTATCCTGCACCAGTAAAAGCTGAAATTAGGATAATTAATTTTACGGATCAGAATATAAGTGTATTTGTGCACTTCCTCAAAGGGACTCATTGTAACCTTCCCTTCTTCCAGCAAGTGAAAAATATGCTGAAAATAAAGTTGCGGGATGCTCTGGTGTTTCCAGCGCGATTCTCGTGGCTCTGTGTGGCGGCGGCGGGCTCTCGGTAAGGGCCCGCGACCTTGCAGAAGCGCCTCCAGCAGAGCTGCCCGGCGCCACCAAGGCTTCCCACGCACACGCACCCACCGGAGAGCTCTGTAACCCCGCCACGGGGAGGAACGGGAAGGGTTCTCCTGTGGAGCTGCGCGGGGTTTATTGCAGCCACACGAGAAGGGCGCCAGTGACAAAGAACCACAACAAGGGCAGCACACAGGGGTTTTGTCTGAGGGCTCCGGGGCGACGCAGGAGGGGCCAGGGGGTGTGGGCCGAGGGGGGATAGGGAAGGAGTGGCCGGGGGATCAACGGGGAACTGAGGAAGGGAGAAAGGGGGGAAAGGGGCAGGGAGACGCAGAACCCATCGGGGAGGTAAAACTGGGGTGCATGTGCCGAGGAGCGCAGGGCATCCCGGGAGAGGCCTTTCCCGTCACCACAAACTGGGGGTTGGTTCTTGCAGTCCTGCACGGCTCTGGAACCCAGAGGAGAAGAGGCAGCAGCACAACCAACCAGAAGAAAATGTTCTGGCACATGGGGAAAATTCCTCTCTGTTTCAAGATTTTAAGCAGGGTTTGCTCTTAGACATGGTCACAAACACAGTTTCAGTGATACCTGACTTCTCAATGCTTGTGCTGCTGAAGCTCCCTGTTGCCAAATAAAAGGTAACATTATTAAATGAACTACAGAAAATCCTTACTCTTGGGTAGGAGGATATGAGAGAGTGGGATTATTTTGGGGTAAGGCTTAAAAGACAGGGGCAAGAACCGATCTTCTACAGCACCTGGAGACATCTGGAACCAGCTACACCCTGGAGAGTGCCTCAGGGGAAGGAAAGTCCTCTGCACCAGCCCCTTTGGAGAGGTTTCTCCCTACAGACACAGCACAATTCTTGCAACTGTTCTCAGGGCAGGAGCAACAGAAATAACACAACCACCACCAAAAATCAGGTACCACATTAACTCTCCCGTTAGCACCTTTGGTTTCACATATTTATTTTTGGAAACATTCATCATGGGACTTCTCTTAAACTGTTACCCCTAGTCCTCAGCATATGTAAGACTATATACTTACCTTTTACTGCATTTTAATTGCATGAGAAGTTTTAAAAGTCTTTTTTTTTTCTTTCCTGGAGTCATTTGGGACAAAAGGCATCTGGCACTAGGTATTTAAATAAGACCTGTCAGAACTGTAAAATTAGTTTTAAGTTTTAATAAAGGTACTTTAAAAATCTCAAATATAATTCTGCATTCAAACCATAAGTGTTTGGATTAAGAAAAGCAGATCTCATGTTAAATCTTAATATAAAAAAACCAAATCAAGTACAGAACTAAGCCAGTCCTCATCTGTGGCATTACAAACAAGAGCAGCAAAGAAAAGAGGAAATATCTCCAAGAGTTTTGGGGGGGAGGCATTCTGAATTTAAAGAAGCAGCACTGACAGCATAAAATCTGTATTATATTATATTATTTGCTATTTATCTCAGTTTATATAGAGACCCAGGCACCTTTAAAGTTCAGACTCAGCCCCATGTTTCCATCCAAAATTCCCTCCACTCTTTCTGTCCTTGCTGTGCTGGAGCATCCTGGCCTCCTCTCCCCACCCTGAAGGGGTGGCCCAAGGACCTGCATGGCAGAAGATCCCTCGAGATGGCAGGTGCCACACAGGCAGGGGCCATCTCTGCTGCAGATGTGCAGCCCACACCCACCAAACTGGGAGTGACAGAGCTCCCTTAGCACGGAGGACTCTGTGATCAGCTCTGCAATCGCAGAATTCACTCTAAAGATCTGCAGACACACAGAGGACAAAGCCAAACCCTCCTTCCAACACTCACCACCCCACGCCAGTGAGCACATCCCTCCTCCCTGCCAGGACTCCTTCTGACTCCTCTCCTTTTATCTTCCCCCACAACCTCTGGAGTGCACAGGGAATTGCCCACCCCTAGCCCTACCCAGACCTGAATATTTGCAGGCAGCCCTGCTGGCCTCATCTCGTGCTGAGCCTGAGGACCGGGCTGTTCCCACCCTTGCCATGGGAGGACAAAGCCACCTTTGAGCCCTGCCCAGGTGACCACATCTCCCCACGTTTGCTGCCACCACCTGAGCTCAGCAGCCACTGCTGGGACACTCCTGGCCAGTGCCACCAGCACAGAGGAACCCACGGACACACCACAGCCATCAGACAAGAGACAGCCCCTGGCCAACACCTTCTCCAAGGGCTTCATGGCCCAGCACAGAGCTGCAGCCTGACCTGTGCCAAAAGAGAGCCACTCGGCCATCCAGGACCCCAAAGGAGCAAAGGAACCACAGACTGAGGAGCTTCAGTTCAAGCTCCTCGTGGGGAACCTGACCTTTAAGGTCCCTTCCAAACCAAACCCTTCTGTGACCCTGTGGAGTAGCTTTCCAGGTGCCCAGCAGGCCTGGCCCTCCCCTGGTCCCCGTGTGGATGAGGGGAGAGAGCAGCAAGTGTCACAGGTGCAGATGGGCTCGGGACAGCCGCCAGCCCCAGCCCTGCTGTCACCTCCCTGCCACCAGCTGCCCAACCTGGCACCGCCGCACAGGTCACCTCTGGTGCGAGGAGTGAGCGCTCATCCCCGGCAGGCGCGGTGAGAAGGAGACAAAAAGCAGGATGCTGGTGAATGGCAGCAGTGGGTGGCCCAGCCCTGCACACAACAGGCACAGCCAAGTGTGTCTGGCACCAGACAATGCTGGGGCTGGAGGTGTGCGGGGCAGCAGCGCCCTTCTCACAGCAGGGCACCCGGCCACGGAGCCTCTAATCCACTCCTCTCCTCGCTCCCAGCTCTTCCCTGGGGCTGGGTTTGCTTCTTCCTGTGTTGTCCTTCCCGTTGGAATATCTGCAGCTCTGAAAAGCAAGAAGCTCAAACCACACCTCCCCAAATGGTGTGTTTAGAGGTTCCCCTCGGGTTCCTGCGGCTTCTTTGCCGTTTCACCGCGAAGTGCAGCCGGATTTTGGATTCTGAGGCAGCAGCCTGACCCCTGGGCTGTGCTGGGCCTGATGTCAAGAGCTGCTAATGCATTCTGCTCGGGGGCAGGAAATCTCAACTTCCAGTGCCAAGGGGCTAATTATGATTTATATAGCAAGATCTCAGGCTGTGGGAATTTTTTTCTCCAGCTAATTAAGAGGTGCAATTACCTTTGAGAATCAAAGGGATATTCTGGTACCCAGCTCTGAGAAACAGACTACAGGCACTTAAGACACAAGGACGTCCTTGCTTTTCTACATGTTCTTAGTTTTTGACATTGATCATTAAGGAGAAATTGTCACATTTCTGATCCATCCTCACAATGTCCTGCTGACCACCCCACGGAAGCCACTGTGACAGGGTAACACAGAACACTGCTGCTCTGCCTGTGATTGTCTGTCCTTCCAGCAACGTGCTCAGCCGACCCATCACCTGCTGCTCAGGGCTCTGGGAAAACTTCCTGTTTATTAATTAACAAAGCTTCATCATGACCTTGAGGTGGGCAATATCCAAACAGCCCAGTCTGTGCTCATACCACAAGCTCAAGACTACTTACTCCCAAAGCAAGCACTTCATTGATGAATGTTGTATTAACTTAATAATAATGATTGTATTTAATTGTAAATATTATAATACATAATAATTATAAATGGATACAATAATTATAAAAATAATTGTATTAATTCAGTAATAAATATTACTAAACCGTCCCATGGCAGCCGCTCGGAATTGCCCTGTCCTGTCCAGTGCAAACAGGAGGACACCAGTTGCAAATCCACCCCCTCCCAAAAGCTCTGCCCGTCAGCTCCTTGCCTTCATGCTTGTGCAGAGGCTTAACAGTTCCAGCTCTCTCTTCCCATCCCTTTCGGAGGTGACTGCTGAGCCATTTGCGAGAGGCTAACGTAACTGAATATTCAGATGTGGGCAGAGGGGCGTTAGGGCTAAAGGCAGCAGTGAAAGGTTCTGGGGAGTGCTCCAAGTGCTGCTCCGGGGACTCAGCAGGGTTCCACGTGCAGCACGGGTTGCAGCCTCAGCCTAGCTCGGCACAGGCTGCACAAACAGCTCCTCAGGCGCTCACTGTGCTTCAGGGATGCGCTGGGCCATTGCGCTCTGGGAAAGGGAGCGCTGCAGTTGGACAGAAACGGATGCCGGGCCGTTGTCAGCAGCCCACACACGCTGCGGGTCTCACCCCGCCGCAGCAGCAGGCTCCACCCTGCCCCAGGCACAGCCGGCAGCAGAGGTGAGGCTGGCAGTGCCAGGAAGACCAACCCTTCCTTTGACACGGGGATTCCAAGAAGCAGCTCTGTCCCTGCGGGTTAGAAATGAAGCTCGTGCTGGCAAAGAGGGGAGCTCAGCTGCTGGTACCCGGCGTCAGCAGCTCTCCATGACCCGATTGTGCTGTGGCAGCTGTATCAGGCTGCCCTTTGGTGTGCTGACAGCAGCACATGGGCTGGGTCGAACGTGCGGCCAAGGAGGCAGAAGCACACACTCCAAAAGCACACCACGTGAAGCGTTTTGTTAAATGAGGAGGAGATAACACAGCTGACACCTCGGCATGGAGAGATGCCTGCTGGCACTGCTTGTCTCACAGGGAGGTCCAAGAAGCTCCTTTAGACCTGACAATTGGCTTATCCCCCAGGTAATGCCATCCCTGGAAGCCATCCTTTGGTAGGTGGCTGCCAGAGAAAGGGCACATCAATTATCATGAGCCGTTTTTACAAGAACATCTACAAAACCACACAGACCTGTACCAAGCAGAGCATTTCCAGTACAACCAGGTCCCCAGACAGAATAATCTGTTTCACTTCAGGAGACTAAGCAAAAATCAGGAAGGTTTTCCTTTGCAAAGGTTGAGAATAATCAGGGTAGAAGAGAGGATGGCAGCTTTCAGAGCATTTATTACTCTACACAGGAAGGTATCTTGCTCCCTGCTGGTGCAGGCAAGAGGTTGGGAAAGGACCTGGCTCAGCCCTGGAAAAAGGAGAGAGGGATTACAAAACTATGCTTGTAGTGTCAGCTTAACCCGCAAACCTGCACAGTACTCAGTGAAAAAGACTGTAAATGCTTCATCAGCAACACAACCAAGCTACATAGGAAAGGAAAAAAGAAAGGAAGGGCAGATCCAGAGGGAAATAAATTTACACCAGCATTACCTTTCCCTACAGCTTGCTATTTATTGAAGAAGCAGCAAAAGCTTCAGTGAGCTTCAGAATACAAACGCTGACACGGAAATTCAGAGCCCTGAACCACTTCCAACAGGGAAAATATACTGACCGCAGTCTCTTTGGAGGTCAAACAAAATCAATAGCCTTTCTCTTCAGTCTGTCTCTAAACTAAGCTTCTTTCAAAGACATCCAGAGAAAATAGATCATCTTTTGTTGTTGTGTGTGGTTTTGGGTTGGGTTTTTTTTTTGTTTTGCTTTTTTTTAAGTGGTCAAACATTCATAGAAGCATAAGAACTCCTTCCTCCCTAAGCACACTGAAAGGATTGTATAGAAGTCAACACTGCCCATCAGTTTTACTACACAATAGATGAGTTATCCACTTCTCGGGGAGGAAACCAAGCTGGAAGCTGCTTAGCGCTCAGTAAGAGAGGAAAAAATAAATCAATGCGTTGGCTTGATTGGGGTACGTTTAAAGCTGGTTGTCAATTAGTTCAACACAGTTTGCTGTTAGAGAGCACAACAATTTAGCCCCAGGAGCTGAAGTTCGCTGCATTTCCTCAGATTCCTCCTGCTGAGAGACAGATATTGGCCGCAGCCAGGTCAGGCACGGAGGAGGAGAAGGGGTGAGACTGAAGTCACAGCCACAGAGTGAGAGCCTGACATCGGGCACAGCCAGCAGTGACTGCTTCCTCCTGTTCTGAGCACGCAGCACACCAGTCTCGTGCCCAGAGAGGAGCAGAGGTGACAGCTGGTTCTCACCCTGGTACCCAGCATGGCTCTCCCCTGCCCAGCACAGACCTTTGTGCAGATGGTACCACCCTTCCCACACAAGGGGACCACCCCAAGGTGAGGGAAAGGCAGAAGGACCAAAAGGGGAGAATGAAAAACTTTGCCTATCTCAAATTTTTTAAGCAAAGCAAATTCTTAAAAATGTCAATACAAAAAACCCCAAATAGGGACAAACCACAAAAGTCACTTCCTAAGGGTCCCACTGAACGTATCTGAAGGAAAATCACTGCCTTCAGAGCAAGGGATCACCGAGGGCTCTACCTGCCAGTTCTGTTCTGACAATCAGTGTTGAACTACACTCTCCAAGGCAATAACTCAGGCTGAGAAGGCTCTCCAGAGGTCACCCAGCTCAACTCTCTGCTTCAAGCAGGACCACCAGGGCAAGGGACCGTCACTCCTCAGCTGTGCTCCAGCTGCCCTGCCACAGGGCACTCTCTGCGCCAGGGACATGCTGTGCTAGGCACACCTGAGGGTGGCATGACTGGGTCACAGCGTGGCTGCAGAGGGACAGACACATCTGCAGCTGACCCGGGCCCCAGCAGCACCGAGCACTGACCTCAGCAGAGCGAGCTGCCCTGGGCCATGGCCACGAGCCTCTGGTGCCCCCACAGCCACAGGGAGCCAGGTTTGCCATCCGCAGCCGCCCCCAGTGCTGCTGGCAGAACCTCTCCGGGCTCAGTTCAAACCACACCGTGTCCCACTGCCCTGCCAAGCTCTGCCCACCCCGTGCGTACACCGAGGGAAGGAGGGCTTGTCCCCCCAGCCGAGGTAAGGGGCGCCTCCTTTCTGAGCAAACGCATCTAGCATCCCATCACCAGGATCTCAGTCCTGTGCCCACACAGGTCTAATGGTGCTCGAAAATCCTGGGGAAGCTCAGGACAGGCTCCAGCAAGGGCGACCATCAAACACCCACCCCACTCCAGCAGCAGCAGAAACAGCCAAGGCGAGGGGCTGGAAACAAAAGCGCTGTTTCTTTGTAATGCTTTTTATCTCCCCTCCTCCAGCCCCCCCAGGTGGGACAATTTACCCGGTAACTATAAAACTCTTACATGTGCTTGTTAGCACCCCCAAATTAGTAGGTGTAAAGTCAATATCCTTTTGCCTATTTACTCCTAATCGGTCACCAGTCAGAAACTTCACTTGAAAAAAAACGGTTACAAATGCAGATGCCGAAGCAAATGAAATAAAGGCAAGAATCACAAACGTTGCACAAAGGCAAGGGGCTGGGCACACCACACAGCACCAGACCATTGTCACCGGCTCAAACCTAACAGCTTTGATTTGCCTCCCACCGGCTAAAATGGTTTGAAATGCAAGGTCTGAACAAAGGTGCAAGACACAGGAGGAATGGGAGGCACTGCTGGGCACTTAATCTCCTTTCAGTCTCACACAGGAGCTCCAGGAAGGGCTCTGTTGAAGTCGGTGGAGTTTCAGCTGAGTAGGAAAAAGGATAATCAAGCCTTAGCTGTAACAGAGATCCAGCCCTGTGACCCCTCCATGCAACAAGCAGAACCCATATTGGGGATTTATACTGCAGTTACCTTTAGGCAAGTTCCTTTGGCACTGGAACCGGGGCCTACATCGCTGATCCCAACAGGACAAGACCAGCCTTTGGGAGCTGTGGTGCCCTCCAGCCCTCTAAAGCAACCCAATATGTGATTTGAAACCAGGAGCCCAAAGTATCCCCCAGTCTGCATCAGCACTCACCCCTGCACGCTGAGCCTTGCAGCTGTCCCTGGCCAGGTGCTGGGGACACCTGGACGTTATTTTTTAGATTTATCTGGTGTTTATATGCCATACTATTTCTAGCCCTTCCCTGCTGATTCTCTGTCTGAGGTCTTTACTTCCTCCAGAGGCTGTGAGTGACATCCCCGGATGCTACAGCTCCCCTCTCACATTCCAACAGCCATTTCCTCTTGTGCTTGTCTTTCCAAAAGCCCTTGAGAATATCAGGTATAGACCAAACCTCACCGGCTCGAAGCCAGGATCCCAAGCATGTCGGCCACCATGTGGTCAAACCCCAAAGGCTCACACTGCCATGGAGCTGCCCTGGAGCAACATCTGCTCCTTCTCTGCCCCTGCAGCCCAGCTTTGGGATGAGGCAGCTGAGCAGCGGTGGAGAACAAGGACTCCTCTCCACAGGGCTACCCGGGGCCACACCCTGCCAGCCAGAACAGCTGCTGTCACTGCTGGAGAACACCCAAAGCCATCACAGCTGGAAGAGGCAGGGTCACAGTGGATTGTGGGATCCGTTTGAATTGCTTTGGGAAGAAAGGCACCTTTTTTGGCGGCTGTGAATGCAGAGGAGAAGGCTCTGGGCACGTGTTTCAGCTCACAGAGGCAAGGGCAAAAAAAATCTGAGCACTACCCAGTCATGCTCCAAGCTCAACCACTCCAGGCAGCATCAGCAAAGGAGAGACAGCCCCAAGGCAGCTACAGCACAGCTCAGGGACACAAAGCTCAGGATACATTGAGAAGGTCTCAGCTCCTACGTCACCATAAAAGCATGAATTGTCTGTTATGGGCATTCAGAAAATACCGAAAGTTCTTCAGGGACCAAAGTGGGCACCATTTGCTGCTGGCGCAGCTCATTAAAGGGATGCTGTCAGAGTGCAGCCATGTGCCCATCTCCCTTGAACCCAATACCCCCGCTCTTCCTCACTGGAAGAAAAAGTAGGCGTTTTTTCCTTTTTACTGGGACTCCTCACTGCCTTCACTTGCAGCTCGCCTTCCACTCCTTGCGAGCCCTGCGAGCGCAGACTGCACACGTGTTCTCCTCTGCATCCGACTGGCAAGCGCTCTGGAAAATGCCAGTATTGGAACGGCCTGTGTTCAGCGGTTTCAGAGTGCTGATCGGACACTATTCCGTTCAAGCCACAGATAGTCATTTTTGGGGGGTACTTGCAGCTCTCTTTCTCAGCGTCACGCATCAGCACTTTCTCCTCTTCACAGCTTGGTTATTTTTCACCTTTCTGCTGAGGTGCTTGGTGCAGTTCTGTAGGGCCCGGGCACTTCCCTGTTCTTGCAGATGGCCACGCAGAGCTACTGGCCTTGTTAATGTTTGCTGTGCTCCACCTTGCAGCTGTGGAAATTCCTGACTATCTGGTTTTTCAAAGAGCTGCAGTGAAATCCGAGACTGAAGTGCCTTATTTTTTTATAAATTTAACACCTTTCTTGAGGAAACCCCAACCTGAAAACAGGAACGGTCTCACAGCATCTCAAAGCACCAAATAATTACTTCTAACCAGGCTACAAGTGTGGTCTCCATTAGCAGTGTCTCCTCAGCATCTCTCCATCTGCAACACTTTCACCCTGCTGGCACAGCACGAGATGTGACCAGGCTCTGGGCTGAGGGAGGGACACACGAGGACACTGAGATGATGGAATTCACGCCGCTCGTTATACATGAGGAACAAAGTTCCTTCTGTCCCCACCATCTGGAGGGTCCAGCCCCAGTGTCCCACATCCCAAATGGCAAAGCGGACAGGTAATGCTCCAGGTGAGTGGTGTGGCCAATGCCAACACCACCATGAAGTCTCCAGAAGGTGACTTTAGGAATCTCAAACAGCCAAGTGAGGTTCCGTGGTACCATCAAGGAGAAGTGTAATCTTCACACCACGTTTTCCCATCCTGTCTTTAGTTAGGCACTTCTTAATAGGGTTATTGACATTTCTCATTTCTTCCAAATGGTTCTTATAAAGGAAAAAATCTCTTTGGCCACTTGACATCATGTGCAGGAACGTTCACCCAAAGCAAAATGTACAAGACCATTTGTTGGCAATGTCTTCCTTCCTTCCTCTCCAAAGAAAAAGCAATTAAAAACCCTTTTGAAAATGCAGACTGGCCTATTTGTAAGGTACTTTTAATTGCACCCCAAGAACCAACTTGAAATAGTGAATGACTGGCCAAATGCTTAGACATGGGAAAACCTCAGAGAGCATAAAACAAGGTTTGATAACAGACACCAACACAGAAAAACTGCAGTAAACCCAAAGAAGCTCTCAGCATTTGTGCACACAATCACTCCTGGTCTAGAAATACATTTAAAATTATGCAAATTTCTTCCAGAACTCCATCACAGAATCACAGAATTGTTTGGGTTGGAAGGGACCCTAAAGATCCCCTCCCAGTGTCCCCCCAGCAGTGCCCAGTACAGATTTCAGACAGAAGTAATCACTATTCTGACATGCACAGTGCATTTCCAGGGCCATGGGGGAGAAAGGAAAGCCCTAAGTTTGTTTCTGGGTTCTTTCATCAGAGCCAGGGAAGAACATTTAACAAAGCAGCTGCTTGACCTTCATGGGAAAGCACCATAAACACAGCAAGGCAGGAACAGATAACATCATATTGACCTGTCTTCAGGGGCTGGCATTCACATTTTCATAAAGTGTCTAAGAAGATAAATCACTATACTAATAATATTTGTATTGATTATCTAAACTGAAGCAGCAATCGACTCCATTGTCTCACTTCCTCTTAAATTGCTCACAGATGGGATCCCATTTCCTATTCTGCATTTCTAATGGGAACACTTAAATCGCAGTGCAGAATTATACACACACTCACAAACTGTTAACAAAAACCCTTTTATGACTTGCATGAAAATAAAGATTTTTCACTTTGTAGCTCACTTTCCACTCCACACAGAAATTAAAAATGACAAATTATCAGCAGATCTCTAAATTACCTCTCCTCACTATTTCTGGGTCCCTAATATTTGCTGACAGACAGGCCTATGCTTTCCAAACCCTGAACAGTGCTTATGGAGACTTGAAGTTTGGACACAGAGAATCTTTTTTTTTCCCCCATTAAAAGTCAATGCTCTTTAAGCTATCTCAAGATCCAGAAGCAGGGAAATTCAAAATCAGTGTGGTGTCAGAGGGAAAATAAACAAAAGGTTTTGCTGTTAGTGCAGGTACAAAACAAGGACTGCTGCAGAGAGACTGGCCTTCAAGTGTGACTCTGGCTGCAGCAGGAGCTCAGGACAGCAGCTACCAAAATCCAAAATAAAGGCAATTGGCAACAAATTCATTGTTTAAAATAGGTTTGTCATGAATCAAAAAGGAAAGGGCTTGGATTTTTCTGAAACTTTTGATCCTGCCTAAGCGAGGCTTTCCCCCACCCTGGCACAGGCACAGAACACAGCAGAATAAAAACTAAAAATGTCTTCAGCGTACAGATGGTTTGTATAAGATGCTTAGAGCGTGTTTCAAATGGAACGTTTCAGAGCCACCAGGAAGGTGAAGGCAGCCAAGAGCCTCACTGCCCGCAGCAAGCTGAGAGCCCCAACCCCAATCCCAGCCCCTGCTCCATCCTCAGCCCCAGCTCCATCCTCAGCCCCAGCTCCATCCTCAGCCCCAGCTCCATCCTCAGCCCCAGCTCCATCCTCAGCCCCAGCTCCATCCTCAGCCCCAGCTCCATCCTCAGCCCCAGCTCCATCCTCAGCCCCAGCTCCATCCTCAGCCCCAGCTCCATCCTCAGCCCCAGCTCCATCCTCAGCCCCAGCTCCATCCTCAGCCCCAGCTCCATCCTCAGCCCCAGCTCCATCCTCAGCCCCAGCTCCATCCTCAGCCCCAGCTCCATCCTCAGCCCCAGCTCCATCCTCAGCCCCAGCTCCATCCTCAGCCCCAGCTCCATCCTCAGCCCCAGCTCCATCCTCAGCCCCAGCTCCATCCTCAGCCCCAGCTCCATCCTCAGCCCCAGCTCCATCCTCAGCCCCAGCTCCATCCTCAGCCCCAGCTCCATCCTCAGCCCCAGCTCCATCCTCAGCCCCAGCTCCATCCTCAGCCCCAGCTCCATCCTCAGCCCCAGCTCCATCCTCAGCCCCAGCTCCATCCTCAGCCCCAGCTCCATCCTCAGCCCCAGCTCCATCCTCAGCCCCAGCTCCATCCTCAGCCCCAGCTCCATCCTCAGCCCCAGCTCCATCCTCAGCCCCAGCTCCATCCTCAGCCCCAGCTCCATCCTCAGCCCCAGCTCCTGCCCCATCCTCAGCCCCATCCTCAGCCCCAGCCCCCGTTCCGTGCTCAGCCCCAGCCCCAGCTCCTGCCTCGCGCCTGGGTCAGCAAAGCCCTGGCCCGCCTGGAGGTCCAGCTTATCCCCTCGTCTGCTTTCAAGGGACAGCTTCACCACGGCTCCATTACAGACAGGAGACGTTTCAAGGAGCACAAAATCACAGCTCAGGGACTGCTGGGCAGGAAGGGAAAGCCCAGAGCCACAGCACAGCAGCTGGATGGCTCAGGCAGTCCCCAGGATCCATATGACTATACAGCTGCCACGGTGAGTGATCATCCCCTCCGCTGAGGTCAGCTCTGCCCCCGGGCTAAGTAAGTGAAAATAAATGGTTTAGAAGATAAAAGGTCTTTTAAAAAATTTATTTGTCTTGTCATGATGTCAAAACTGTAATGGGAAGACACTGGAGGCAGCGATATGTCAGTTAAATGGGAAACAGCCATCCTGATGGGTCAGCACAATAAATTACACAGCAGATCCCAGCTCATGTGGGATTTGGGGCTGAGCTGCACCGACAGACAAACCCGTGCAAGCACCTGTTCCTGGCAAGAAAAGCAGCTTGGAAATACATGTGGAAAAATTGTGGCAATACAGTGGTATTTCCCAAATCCAAATTGCTGATTGGACTATACCTCTTATCTCTCTTGCAGATAAATTCTGAGCCTTCCAGCCACAATGGGTTTAGTTTTTCACTCCTGCTCTTCCCAGGAGAGGGATCAAAATTGATTTAAACTATTCCAGGAAGGGAAAGGGTTAATCAGATTTCCCAAGGCAGCTCGCATGAAGGTGCCAGAAATACTGTGGGGAAAGAATGACTTGCTAAAGATGGGACAATGGCACTGGTATTTTGCATTTGTTTCCAGGCTTTCAGATAGAACAAATGGGAGTCATTAGTGAAATGAGTTTAGGGAGTTCTAAATTAGCTGTCAGGCCGCCAAGCCCGAAGAAGTGTTATGTCAGCCATTAATTCTGGAGAGCACTGGATCACCCAAACCTAGCAAAGAATCCTGCAAAATTTAGAGTCAATTAACGGAGGCTATTTTGCTATAATAATATTTTCCACACGTTACACCTCCTCATGGAACAGAGCCCACTTCTACCACAAATGAAATCTCGGGCAGGATGGAGCGCGGCTGATGTCTAGACAGCCGTAATGTGCTCTCCGTGGGCAGCTCCGCTGGCATCTCGGGGCAGCCCCAGCCCGAGCAAGAGGTGGGGGCTGCAGGGCTCAATTCCCCGCCTGGAGCGGCCCCGGGAAGTGACACCCGTTTGCCTCAGCTCCCTGTTGGCCCTGTACCACCCAAAGGACACATCTGTGTGGGCCGTGATGTCTGTCCGGCCACGGCATGTGGAGCTCACACCCGGCATCGAGTGCACCCCTTCCCTTCCCTTCCCTTCCCTTCCCTTCCCCCGACCCCACTGACAAACCCAAACTCTGTTAAGCCCCCAAACCTCCGGTCCCACGGGGGTTCTGAGCTAAACCCACCGAAGCCGGGGAGCCCCAAGAGGCTGTCACGGCCCCGGTGCCCAGTGCTGATGCCCCACCTGTGCCCTGCCCCTGGCACAGGCTGTCTGCAGACAAAGCCTCCACGCTGGAGAGCTTATCAGTGGGAAGGTTGATAAAACACAGCGTTTGTAACCTCCTGGGCACCCGGGAGTGTTTTTGAAGCTGTTATGGAATGGATCCATGGACGAAACACCCCCTGGAAGTGCTGTTAGGGATGTGCCTCCACCCCGCAGCCCAGCCTTGGGGACACCCAAACACTCCGCAAATTAAAGTTCCCTCTCCGAGAGGAGCAAAGAGCTCTCACCCCTCTGCACTGATGGCTATCGCTGCTCACTGCCCCGCGGGACAGCAGTAGCTGGGGACAAATTAAACCAAAAATTCCATGGCTGTGAAATACAAATGAGGCAAAAAATTCCTTCAGCCGACCAAGAGAGCTCTGTCTGCCCAACTGCGCCGGATACAAAGATCGTGAGCAAACAGGATAGAATGTCTTCTGCCTTTTGTGAAATGAAAATAAATGAAAGGATCTAAGGTTTCAGGTCACTGATCCCTCTCTTCTCTATCTGTACCATTTATCGGAGGTAGAATATAAAGGTTCCAGGTCCTTTTTTTTTTTTTTTTTTTTTTTTTTTTTTGTCAGCACTTTAATGGTTGTTTTTTCTCCTTTGCCCTTTCATTTTCTGAATGAAGGGACTACTTAGGACTGTAAAGTAATAATAAGCTTATAACAGGAATATTGTTTTTCTGGGCCAGTGCAAACTCTTTCTGAATAGGTTGAAGAGATTAAAGTAAAAATGCAATTTTTAAATAGATCAGTCCTTTAATTAGTTTATAGTCTGTTAAGAGATAATGTTTTGCTCACATAGATCATCTGTTATCTAAAGATCTCAAAGCACTTTAGGAACATCAATTAAGCCTTAAAAAAAACCAAAAACCTTGTGAGATAGGTAAGTGTATTTAGATTAATTAGTGTTGCTGTGAGCAGCAGGCATTATTGTTAGATTTAATTTAGTCCAATAATTGACTTACCTGTTAATGGATTCTAATTCATCTGAGAAGGGATCAAATCCATCTGATTAAAACGATTACATCGACTCAATTAATTCTATTAACTGACTTAATTTGCCATTTAATAATCTGACACACGGGGCCAGATCTTGGCCCCAAAGAATGCATAAACCAAAAATTACACACGGGAATTGTTATGACAGCAGAATTATGCATTGCAGAGATGCGTTTTGCCTTGGACACGACATTTGCACACCTCGATAAAACAGTCAGGGGGATTCCTCGGATCTGGGTTTCCCTAGACCTGCAGTATCTTTCCTCCCTGGGCCAGGGCTGGCTACTCATTCTGCTGCACCTGGAGAGCAGCAATTCCCTGCCTGAGATCTGCCACCTCCCCTCTGTTCTGGGCCTTCTGTGCAACCAAGAGGTGAGAAGTTTTACAGAAGTCAATAAAACCTTGCAATAAAAGTAACCTCCCTTCAAAGGCAGGACAACACTCCCATTTGGAAGTTGGATGTGTGCAAAAAAAGAAAAAAAAAAAAAGGAAAAAAGGAAGGAAAAAAAGAAAAAAAGAAAAAAAGAGCATCTGGACGCTGTTGTGAATGTAAGGGAAGACGGGAAAGAGGTGCTAAAACATTATTTGCTCCGCTATCCTTGAAACGGGCTGGTGCTAATGGGCTGCTGATGAGCACCAGGGACCTCGCCCTGACAGAGCTTCCCACGCGAGCCCTGAGCCGGCGTGGCCCTTCCTGGTGCCACCTTCTCCTGACGGGACCGGGCTGCTGGGAGAATTCACGGCTGCAGCCAGCTCACGGGTACCTTTTCACACGTCTCAGACATTTCCCACACGTGGTTGTCCTCCCAAAGCCTTCCCCAAGCTGCAGTCCTCAGGCCGCCGACGCCCGTCTCCCCCGTCAGCAGGGCCGGGTGAAGCGGGGCAGGAGCCAGGGCCAGCTGCGAGGGTGGCACAGCCCAGGGGCCCGCGGGCACCCGCGGAGCTCCGTCACGCCGAGCCAGCACGGAGGCGGCCGGACAGGGAAGGACAGCGAAGGGGCAGGGGGACATTCAGCCATCTGCTGTGCGGGAGGAGAGGGGTCCTCCTCCAGACGCAGACCTGACCGCCAAGACGGAGACGTGCATCAAAAGTTTGCAACTGTTGAGATCCCCAGACCCGGTTTAATCCCCTCTCTGGTCTTGATCAAAGGTTACTCCATAATAATGCCTCAGGGGGAGGGGTTCCTGGCACATAATGAACCCTGTGTCATTGCCTTTGTGTCCAGGTTGGGCTGTAACACAGATGGTTCTCACTCCAGTAACTCCGACATCTCTCCCCGCTCCGTTATCCCAGACAGGAGCTCTGCGTGGTCCCGGCCCGCCGTGTCCCACCTCACTGGCTCCCCGATTATCATGCTCCGAGTGCTCCGTGCCGAGCAGGGCCAGGAGCAGATTCCCATAACCTTTCACGGCGCTGGGGGCGAGAAGGCTCCGCAGCCTCGGCGCGATTGCTGAGGAGGCTCCGGGCAGGGAGGCGGGCGGGGCTGCGGGGTGCAGGCAAACAACCCACGGCCAGGGCACTCCGGCAGCGGGCAGCGGGGTTTGGAGGCAGGCAGGGATGCGGGCAGGGATGCAGGAGCGGGTTTGGAGGCAGGCAGGGATGCGGGCAGGGATGCAGGAGCGGGTTTGGAGGCAGGCAGGGATGCGGGCAGGGATGCAGGAGCGGGGTTGGGGGCATCCCCGGCTCTGCCATGGCAGCAGGGACCTCCGCCACGAGCTCGCTCCTG
>WEKY01002071.1:81115-100939 GCA_013390045.1 Picathartes gymnocephalus | reverse complement strand
GGGTTTGGAGGCAGGCAGGGATGCGGGCAGGGATGCAGGAGCGGGTTTGGAGGCAGGCAGGGATGCGGGCAGGGATGCAGGAGCGGGTTTGGAGGCAGGCAGGGATGCGGGCAGGGATGCAGGAGCGGGTTTGGAGGCAGGCAGGGATGCGGGCAGGGATGCAGGAGCTTCCGGCCGGGAATCCCCGGCTCTGCCATGGCAGCAGCGCCCTCCGCCACGAGCTCGCTCCTGCCCGCGCGGGTTTGTTGTTCAGACACGATTGCATATGTATGAAGGGGACAAGATGGGCTTTGACACATAAATTAGCACTTGTCAGCTGCTCCCGGGAACACTTCCCTGCTGTACCCACTGTAAATGCCGCCTTCTTTCACCGGCAGGAAAACTCCATCACGGCACCTGACAGGCACCGCGGGCAGCAGCCGTCCCGGGCGGCCGCGGCAGCACCCAGCGACTCGTTTACACATCAAACCTCAGGAGGAGGAATGCCTTAAAATGACACAATAATTAGCAGCCAGGCGGCACTTCTCACTCCTGTAATATCTGGAAATTTGCGAGTGACAAAGGACGAGGCTGATGAGACCTCAGGGCAGGGCTCACTCTGCGAGAGGGGCTGACCGCACACAAGTGCCTTGTGGCGGTCACCTCCTACCTGCCAGGCGCTCTCTGGCTGTCGCTTCCCGTGGCACAGCTCACGCTGCTCCTGCTCCCATGCCGGCAGCGGCAGCAGCTGCCCTGGGTGCTCAGCGTGTGCCTCATCCCTCCTGAGGCTTCCTGAGGGAGCAACCGCTCCCAGACTGTGACCTGCCCTCCTTGTAGCTCAGCTCCAGCTCAGCAGTGCTGCACCAGACAGTCCCACAGGAGTGGCTGTGCCAGCAAACTCTCACACGCACCTCGGCAGCAGCTCCGGAATGCGCGGGGCTGCACATCCCCAGCACAAACAGGACCAGTGTGCTCAGCGGCCCTAAAATCCTCCCAACAACCGACTTCAGCAAAAGCATCTCAGCTGCAAACAGCTCAGATTGAACCAGAATTACAACGCTTTTCACAGCCCAGCCTCCAGCAGCATTTCCAGCATGGTGCTTGTGTGCAAGTCACAATAAGAGTTGAATGCATTGCTAGCACAGGGAAAATACTGTTTTTCCTGCAAGATCTACACACTCAGACATTCAGTTCGAGCTCTGGGGTACTCTCAAGGGTCTCCAAGTCTATTTTCAGTTCAAACCAAATATCCCACCACCTGAAAAGATGAGAGTGCTTCATTCAAACACTGGATTCACCCAAACATGAGCCAAGAGTTCATGGGGAAAGGACTTCCCCAACCACCAATTTGGGTATCATTTATGAATTGCAGTGAACACACTGTGAGCTCATGGCTCAGGCAGAAAGACATTTTTCTCTTCAACCATATACTAACAAATCAGGGCATGGCAGTACTGTGGGAGCTGCCTGCAGCTCAGAGGCAGCTCCAGTAAAACAAATCTCATGTTCTTAACCTGGAAAGGTTTGGTTTTTTTTTTTCCTTTTATCTTGGTTTTTATTGCTCTTATTATTTTTCTCCCAAGAGGTTCTTAGCACAACATCCTGGATTAAAGCCTTTGACCTGAAGTCTGAGGGATGCCAGTAAATATTCTTACCATATTTATCTCCATCTTCTCCTTTGGCACTGATCCTCCTGCCGAGCACTTGGATGTGCTTCCCGCTTGTCCTGCTGTAGAGCTGATAGAGCCGAAGCTGCTTCCTGCTCACATCGTCCCTCGCCCGTGTCTGGTTCTCCACGTGTATCCGAAAATCCACATTCTCCTCAGCAGCAAACATCTGAGAGGGGTGGGGAGTGGGGAGAGAACAGGACAGACCATGAGCACAGTGAGGCTCTGGGGCAGAGGGGGTGCACACCAGCCTGCCCAGAGCACGCGGCATCGCAGGGCTCTCATTTGTCTGCCCTTCCCTTGACACTCGTGTGCAATTCCACCCAGAGCTGGCTCTCCACAGGAAACCAAACTTGGGGCATTATAATCAAACTGGGTGTTTTTGAATAAAAATTTCTGCTTGTCCCTGCTTTGATTTAATCCTGGTCAGCCACGCTGACCATAAATGAGGTTCTCCACTGCATATGCACAGCCTTTACCAGGTTACATGGCACAAATTGGAGAGTGGGGACAGACAACCCCTTCTCAGAGATTTGGTGCACAACCTTCAGGAGCTGCACTGATTCCCTGCATTAATTGCAGGGAGAAGTCAAGGGAAAAACTCTTTGTGCTGCCCTTAGCAGACTGGACTTGAGCTTCCCACTGGCATAAAATCCATTTGTACACTCCTCAGCTTAACAGTTTGGCCAGCTGTGCTCTGCAGTGAAGCTACCTCATGGCCACCATCCGTGGACGTGCTTCTGTCTACCTCAGCAGGACCACGGGAGATCTCTCTTGGGGAGAGATCATGAGGAGTGGTGAGAGTCAAACCAGCTTTTCCACCAGTGGCCGTGGTCAGCAGGGGTCTGACAGCCTTAGCCACCTCATCTGTTTGTTCTGGCCAAGGGAGTAGATTAACCTTAGTTCACAACAGCTTAAAATATAACCATAAACTTTTTGTTTAGTTTCCTATCTTAGGTATTCTCGAGAAATACCAGAACAGGTATCCCACTTTTCCTTCCAAAGAGTTGTCCTGACTTGCTCAAGGTCAGAGGACCCAACAGCACCAATGTTCTCAAGATGCCCTCCCAAGGAGGAGACTGGGCAGCACAAACCCAAAAAGCACTTCCCACCCAAACAATAGGAAAGCCCAAAAACTGCTCCATGATCTGTCCATCTGCAACCTGCAGAGCATTTGCACCACAACATCCATACTGTCCACTCCAAACTCACAGATGGGCAACATTTTGGTGGCAGACTCCCTTTGCAGGACAATAAATCACTCAGAAACACGGCCTGCAAGCAAAAGTGTTCTGATGTATCAGTGTGGGGAGGGAACTGGCAGTGAAAATGAAAGAAGTCAATAAATCCTTGTTCAGATCCATTCCAGATAAAAACACATCAGAGCAAGTGGCCACAACACACAAAATCACCCCACTTCAGCCTCCTGCACGTCAAATCACACCAGCAAATACTGTGAAGCCTGAAAGTCAAAACTTCAATAGAACTTTGCAGTATTCCCAGTTATCCTGGGGACACCCAGGCCTGCAGCAGGAGGAATAGCTCAGGCAGGCAGTGCTGCTGAGCAGCAGACCTTCAGAAATCACCCTGAGCCAAAGCCCAAGTGCAGGACAGTGGTAACAGCAATGCGTTCCCAGCGATGCTGCAGGATCACCGTCCCTGCTGTTACTGAAAGCTGGGACTTTGCTATTTGACTTTTTGGAGAGAAAGTGATTTAGCTCTGATTTTGCTACCAGAAGCCCATAGGGAGCTGAAGGCACAGGCACAGGCTGGGCAAGGGAGGCTCAGGGCAATGCTGGGACATTCACAGCGATGTCAGAGGGGACGCAGAGGGGTCACAGCATCTCGCACTCTCAGAACACAACGCAGGCAGGAGCTGTCACCCAGTGCTGGGGATGTGAGGAGGAGCAGCCCCTGGCCAGGGGGCAGGGCAGGATGCCACAGCAGGGTGCTGGCAGAGCTCTGGCCAGCACAGAGCGAGGCTCTGCTCACCCTGCACTCCCCAGGCACCACAGTTACACCTGAGCACAGCACACAGGACTTGGCTTTTGACAGAAATGGCGTTAATTGCTTTTTTTTTCTTCCTACACCTTTTCTTGCTTTCTTTCCAAATGCCATTGTTGCAAAGGATGCTAAACTACCAAACCCAGAGATGTTCCAGTCATGCTGACAATCTGCCTTGTGCCCACAAAGCAAGGCTATTTGCAGCTAAAATTCTGGCTCCTTCATTTTAAGATTTAAAACAGATTTTAAATCAAGATGACGTCGTTACATTGCTTTCACCACATGTTAATAAATTGCACATTTTTCTAGGAAAAAAAGAAAACAGGTGGGATTTGAAGTGGGGGGAAGGGCAGGTTGCTTTCCTCTTTTGGAAACTCCCAACAGCAAATGCAATCTGTTTTCCAAAACATGTTTTAATTCTCTTCTGATTGTCTCTGGAGCACGCCGAGTGCAAAGGCCCCAGCCCGTAGCTGCAGTGCCTCGGTGGGCTCGGGAGCACCCATGGAGCATCCTGGACTGTGCTGAGCTCCAACGTGTCACAGACACACCTGTGCAGCTTTGTCACCACTGTCCTGCCTCAGATCAGCCAATTAAGTGCCCCTTTCTTTTGTAAGAAGGGCACCAGCAGCACAGGGGGTGACATCTCCTCCTGCCCCGTCCAAGGAGCTGGCTGGCATCACCCTCGGCCAGGCCCCGAAGTAGCTGATGCAGGTGATGCTGACCCTGAAATACAGTCATCCCAGCCTGTATCACTCCATCAGCCCAGGAAGGGCTCAGCTCTGACCCAGGGCAGAAATCCTGGAGGAGGAACATGCTACAGGTTCCCCCTGCAGCTGAGCTGTCCCCCGGCCAGAAGCCGTGGTCAGAGCAGCAGTGAAACCACTCGGATTTCGCCGCCTGCTTAAAGATAAGCTCACTCTTAACCACCCTGTGGAAACAGGATGCTCTGCTGGAGGGTGGCCAAGGGGAATTAACCGTGCCAGCCTGGGCTGCATCTGGCCTGCAGCAGACAATATCAATACCCAAAAATAAAATTTCACGCAGTGTAAATTTAATGAGATAAAACCTATTTGATCATTGCTAAAATCCACTCTCACAGGACCGCTTCCCTACAGGGGAAGTGTCCTGAGCCGGATGGGATGGAAGAGCACTGCTTGGGCGTGGTCCATTCTCTGGTTTAGGAGCATGTTTGGAAAACCTCTCCCTCAAGCAGCAAGGCTCTCTGAGATAAGGAAGTCCACGTATATATACCACAAGAGAGACTCTTCTATAAATCTCATAAAAATTAGTAACATATGTGTCCTTTGGCAACTGATCACCAACACTCAGTCAAGGAGATCACCTGAAACCAAGAACATCCACCCCCAAACACGCTTGAATGCAGGAATGTCTTCAAGTCCCTTAAACTAAAGGGCTTTCACTCCTGGCCACCAGAGCAAGTTTTCCTTTTTAATTCTCACTGTTGAAATGCTATTACTGCACATAAATGTATCGTACACAAAATGAGAGCCTGTGCCTTTCAGTCTGTTCATCCACACCTCTGTGCAGGCAGCAAAAGAGTCCAGAGCTCCACACCACAGGGCCCTGAAGGGAAGGGCTGCTGGCACCTTCAGCCCTGGGGGACATCCTCTGGGGACAGGAGCCAGGGCTCCTCCAGGGATTTGGGTTTGTATTATGGTCTGTCTGGCACCTGTCCAACTGGGATGAGCCGCTGTCTGTGCATGTGGATTTCAGCATCTCAGGATAGTGGTTTCACATAACTCCATCTCATTCTTTGGCAACAATTTATAACCTGCAAGATCCCAGCTGTTAAATCAGAGCATTGAATTTGGTTTCATTTTCACTCTTCCTCTCTTTCTTTCCTGTCAGTTCCTTATCCATTTATTATTTGTCACTACACTTTTCAGTGATTTCCTACAGCTACAAATACAGTTGGCTATCCAGAGTATATGGAAGGGTATAAACAGCATTTCTTTTAGAAATAACCATCCCCTCAAGCCACAGAAGCAGCAGAAATGCCTCCCTTGTCTGTTGTCCTTGCCCAATAATTTAAGGTGGAGCATTCAGTCCTACCTCCTTTTCCAACAGCCAAAGGAACCAGAAACTACATCTGTCTTCTAGACAGTCCACAACGGGAGATTTTCACGTGCTTTTTTTGCCAAATGATTCTCAAAGAAGAGTGGATTTCATTTTAAATGGCTTTACAACGATCCTTCAGCTTAAAGAACGACTCCCCTCTTTGTGAAATCCCAGACGGAGGGTGAGGGAAAGACCATTTTGCTGATGCAGCCTAAGGTTTCACTGTGCATTAATCCAAGAAAAGCTCAGGAACAGCACAAGCCTCCAGCAGCAGCGCAGTGATGTCAGCCCTGCACAGCTCGTGCCCCATCTCTGCACTCTCAGATGCCTCCTGTGAATGGAGCAATCCCAGCCCCGCCAAGGTCAATGAAACCCAGCCCGTGCCAAGCCACGTTTAAAGGATTTGGCTTTCCCCCCAGCTAACCTCCCCGCACTGTGGATTTTCTATTTTGAGCTTTCCAGTAACAGGGGATGTTAATCTGTTATTGTTCATGTCATAAAGCGTTACAGCATGAGATGTCCAAGGCCCACAGCATGGCCAAGTTAGCTGGGAGCTGGACTTCAGAATTTCCTGGTGTTTTGCTATATATGCTCCGGAGCACTCAATAGAGAACAAACCATATGTCATTCCCCTAGCTGAACCAGGACTACAAAATCCCTCTCACTAAGGGCCCTACCGTTACCAAAAGATAAACAAATCAGGCTACTCAAAGTCCTCTCAAACCCCATCTGATAAGCAGGAAATACTTATTACCTTTCAGCCATCAAATCATCAATATTAATGATTTTTTCATGACCTTCTAAACACATGAAAGCTAACTCTGTAAGGTCAACAAGAGGATATCCAAGACAGATCTCTGTCAAGCCCTCAAAGGCAGGTAACAAACCACTTTGCTTCCATGACTTTGGCAAAATTCCTGTATGCAAATCAGAGCAGGATTTGCTGGGTCCCCATGACAGCCACCCTCAGCACACAGTGAAACACAATGCACTCCTTCTTCCTCCGTTTAACTGCGAAGTCAATCCATCAGCAGGATGTTGTTACCTTCCCGTCAGTCCTGAGCCAGGCGGGAGGGGATGAGCGCTGCTTGGGCGTGGTCCATTCCCTGGTTTAGGAGCACGTTTGGAAAAGCAGCTCCATGCTCAGATACGCAGCAGGAGCACGGAGCAAAGGGAGAGGACACTAGAGTGAAGATCTGTGCATCCAACGGGAGAGAGGCCGTGGTGCAGCAGTGCCAGAATTCCACAAATGGAGTTAAGCCTTTCCAAATAACAGAACACAGAGCTCTGCTTTGCTGTTTGTTTCTTCCTGATATGCATGGAAAAATATTTTTTCTGGAAAAATAAATACCCGAAAAGCTAGGCTGCACTCTAAGCCTTGGGAGATGTCACAATGGATGGTGACTGTGAACCTTTGGGATGGGCTGTGAAAAGGGCATGGAGCACTGTGAAAGTGGTTGTTCAAAGTGATCGGATATGAGATTACAAAAAAGACTCCACCAATGGCATTTACAAAGTACCTCACTTAAAATGCTTTTCGGTATTTCTTTTTGGTGAATAAAAATATTTCACCAGATAATCATGACTATCCTGTTAAAAACCCAGAGGCAAAAGGATCATCTCGCTCCACAAGAGCTGTACTACTTTATAGATTGTTCATAAATTGAGTCATTAACCATTTTTGTCTCTGCTACCTTAGAAGGCTGTTTCAGAAACAATTCCCTAATATTCCCTGCCTTCATTTTCCACCTCATATGTTTACCTCCAGTTTGCACCTGTTTTCTCTTTGTCCTGGGTCCAGCCGGGATGAGGTTAATTTTTTTGCAGTACTGAGGGGGAAGCATGGCCAGGACCTCTGCTCATTGACAGGGCAGGGGAAAGGGACGTTCTTTGGAGGAGAAGGGTTCCTGCCAGGTGAGCCAGTGTGGCAGGGGTGCAGGCAGGGTGGCCCAGTGCTCACTGAGGTTTTGCCTGGGAATCACTGTCTCCTTCATACACTGCCGTTGTCAATATTGTTGCTGTCACTGTTCATTTTCTTATCTCGCTGCTGTTTCCAGTAAATTGTTCATATCTCAACCTGTGATGTTTGGCTTTTGTGCCTCCAGTTCTCCTCCCTGGCACCTGCAGGTGCTGCAAGGAAGCGGCAGCGGGATTTGGAGGGTCTTGGTGGGAGAACTAAAGTGGGAAAACCCATTCCTAAAGCACAACGCTCCAGTACCAGCTTGAAAAATGCTTTCCCCTCTTGTGCTTCTCCTTGCAATGCATTCAGGCTATCCCCTTTCCCTCTGCTCTCTTCCCAACCTCCACTTCACCATGCGGGGTGGGAAGAAAGCCCAGGACAGACCAGCTCCACTGGCCCTTGTCACAGAGGGCTCCTGCCCGCATGCAGGACGCTGCCAGGCTGTCCCTTGGCATGGCCTGTGCAGGAGATGTCAGCCCATCATGGAGAAAACCCCAGAACTCTCCCTGTTCCTGCACAGAGACACTCTGGGATTGAGCCCCCCATTCCTTTGACTCGAGCATTTTCAAGTTGCTGCCGTAGGTGAAATTCAAGGAAGCTTGCTCTTTGTTTAATGTGCTCTTAAGTGAAGTGCACATAGGGATGGAGCTGGAAAGGAGAAGGAAATGGGGTGATGAGGGGGTCAAACCTGCCCATCCCTTTGGATTTCAGAAATGCTAAACAAAACCCAAAGAGAACACATTTCCAGGGCTTGGAAAAAGGGACATGCAGCTCTGTGAGGTGACGCATACTTGGATCCAAAAGCTGCTCTGCAAGTGCAGCCTCCCTTCCTCCAGAGAGCTGCCTCGTGCATTCAGAGAGGCAGCTTGAATCTCCCCGGGCAGTGTCAGACTTCTGCTCCTTCTGAAACCCTCTGGGAAACGCAGCCATCGCTCAGCCACACTCCCCAGCACCTCCCGGGACCCTGCCAGCTGTCCCAGCCATGCACCACTGCAAAAGCAACGCATCTGTCGGCCTTGGGATGGCAGGCACCGAGTTACTGAGCCTGGTGTGGAGCCAGGAGGGAGGCGCGAGGGAGTGCCAAAAAGCTGGAACCTGAGAGTTTGAGGAAATGAATGTCTTATGGCCCATCAGTCAGAATTTGACCATTTTCTAGAGAAAGATGATGCCGCCTTCAAGAAAACAACGTTTCTCCTTTTGATGATGGTATGAGCCATAGCCAGAACTGTGAAAATGCACCATTGGTGACATGGTGACATTCTAAACTGGTTGCACCCTGGGAAATGGTTAATGCTGGGGAAGAGCAGGGTTTCAGCCTTGATGAATGACTTTTAGAAGCCCAGCTGGAGGCAGGAGGGTGCCTGCAGCCAGTGCTGCCCAGGGCACAGCCCAGCACCAGAGTGCTGCTGAGGTGCTGAAACACAGCTCCCAGAGGGACTCCCACGCCCCCAGCCTCTCATCTCCACCTGCTCCTGCCTTTTCTCACCAGCTCAGAACAGGTCTCATTGCTGCCAGCAGCCCCCGGGTCACATCAGTGACAATGTCACAGGAACAGCAGCAGCCCCAGCATCCCCCGTGCCCCTGAGCTGGGCCCTGGTGCTGCAGCACCACAGAGGCCAAGGCTGAGTCCCCTCCCAGCACCCAAACGCAGCTCTTTCCCAGTGGGACCAGTTCCTGCCACCTGTGTCCAAGCATACCAACCCCATGCACCTCAGCTGAGGGAGATCTGCAGGACAGCACAGCTTGCCTCGGGCTCTTGGCAGTTTGAATCTCCAGAAACACAGTTTAGACCTTAACTCTTTTTCTTATTTTTCTCCAGTTGTGATATATCTTTAATAATAATAATAATATTATTATTATTATTATTATTATTATTATTATTTGAGGGCTGGTATTATTTTACCACAGCTATCCATTCAGGCAAGGAGCAGGCAGGGCTTTTCCTTTCTTCCTTTCTTTCTTTGTATTTTTTTTTTTCTTTTTTAATGCTTGTTATATCTTTGCTATATACTTCCTCTTCACACAGAAATATCCCTTCAAAGCTTGATATTATTGAGCAGATTTCAACCATGCCCAGCAGAGCCATGTATTCTCTGCGTTTGTCTGGCCTTTGTTTCTAGGAATGAAATACCAATGGCTGAACAGTGTGACTGCGTTTCACTCCTTCATTCCAATACTTGTTCTATTTCTATCCCACTGGGTCAAACTCACCTATTGTGAGACCTCACCGATTTCAATTACATCAGGGATTAATTTGTTCCATTGCGTTGAAGCTGTTTAATACAATCCTGGCTGGCTCTAGATTAGAAAAGGCATGGTGAGACCTCCCTCGCAGGCAGTGTGTTTAACAGCAGTCTTGATCTTCAGTTTTGTTCTGCGGTGGGGTGGGTTTTTTCTTCCCTTTGTGCCCCTTTACCCCTCTTTTCACAATCTTCCCCTTCCTTTCTAAATTGCCCTTACCAGAACTGGGTGGTCCCTCTGACTTCCCCTGTGCCTGGCCAAGTGTTGCCTCCCCGAATCTCTGCCCAGGGCCAGAGCTGGAAGGTCTGACCTGGCACCACACAGAGCTGGCCACTCCAGCTTTGGCACCTCCTCTCCCCACGGGAGCCCTCTCTGCCCCAGGGGAGGTTTACCTGTTCATCCATGTCCCCTGCACTGTGCTGGCCCGTGGCAATGTCCTTCACGTGTCACACCGGACCCCGCGGCCCTGAGAGGCTCAGTGCTGCTGCCACCCCTGCTCCCTGCTCGCAGCAGGACACGCACATTTCTCAGCACCATTTCATGCCCTGTCCCTCCTCGCAGCACTGGTATTGCTGCAAAGAAATGCGCACCAGGCTGTGCAGAGCAGCCCCAGCCAAAGGCAGTGAGAGCACGGATCGGGGAGCTTGGCCTGCTGCAACTGCCTCCTCTTCCTTCATGGAAAAACAGCTTCTTTCCTTGATGGAGAAAGCACTCCTGCTGAAACAAGCTGCTGCTAGGCAGGAATCAAACCCCTCCTGCAACTCGGTCTGTGGCACGCAGCTGTCTGTTACTGCTTCTGAGCAGGGGAAACAGGGATTCGAGAAACAAAACCTCCAGAGGAAACCATCAAGGCTCATGAGCCCAAAACACACCAAGAGCACCCAGGGCCCCCAGCACAGAGCCCAGCATGGCCCCAGCACAGCGCCTGTGTGAGGCACAGCACCCCCCCCAGCCATGGAGGAGGAGGAGGAGGAGAAGGAGGAGGAGGAAGAGGAGGAGAGGAAGAGGAAGAGGAAGAGGAAGAGGAGGAGAGGAAGAGGAAGAGGAAGAGGAAGAGGAAGAGGAAGAGGAAGAGGAAGAGGAAGAGGAAGAGGAAGAGGAAGAGGAAGAGGAAGAGGAAGAGGAAGAGGAAGAGGAAGAGGAAGAGGAAGAGGAAGAGGAAGAGGAAGAGGAAGAGGAAGAGGAAGAGGAAGAGGAAGAGGAAGAGGAAGAGGAAGAGGAAGAGGAAGAGGAAGAGGAAGAGGAAGAGGAAGAGGAAGAGGAAGAGGAAGAGGAAGAGGAAGAGGAAGAGGAAGAGGAAGAGGAAGAGGAAGAGGAAGAGGAAGAGGAAGAGGAAGAGGAAGAGGAAGAGGAAGAGGAAGAGGAAGAGGAAGAGGAAGAGGAAGAGGAAGAGGAAGAGGAAGAGGAAGAGGAAGAGGAAGAGGAAGAGGAAGAGGAAGAGGAAGAGGAAGAGGAAGAGGAAGAGGAAGAGGAAGAGGAAGAGGAAGAGGAAGAGGAAGAGGAAGAGGAAGAGGAAGAGGAAGAGGAAGAGGAAGAGGAAGAGGAAGAGGAAGAGGAAGAGGAAGAGGAAGAGGAAGAGGAAGAGGAAGAGGAAGAGGAAGAGGAAGAGGAAGAGGAAGAGGAAGAGGAAGAGGAAGAGGAAGAGGAAGAGGAAGAGGAAGAGGAGGTTCCTTTTGCAGCAGGTGCAGCAGTCACCCTGCTCCTGAGCACCTGAAAAGCCTTTGCCCGGCTCTGCACAGCTGAGCACGGGGCTGGGGGGCTGCCTGCCCCAGCCCGGGGGCTGTCCCTGTCACCCTCTGCTGCTCACCCGGGGCTGGCCACACCACTGGGGCTGCAGTGGAGACTGGGGCAGAGCTCCCAGCCGGCTGCTGCTGGGACAAAAGCTTCGGCACCCCACTAAAAATACTCTACCAGCAATTTGTTCAACTCTTCAAGTGAGACCTGAGCCAAATTACTGGGAAACCTGCCAGGTTCAAAGCACTCCTGACCTTTTCTCCCCTGTCCCCAGGGCAGATGCTCCTGCTGCAAACCCGTTTGGCCACTGCAGGGCAGAGTGGAAACCAAGAGCCCACTCCCCTGAAACTGCTCAGGCATTGCCTAAACCCTGGAGAAAGGCAGAGTTATTCACCACAAGGACTTAAAATGTCAGTCTGAAGCACGGGCCCGCCAGGTTCAAGGTGACATCTCTGCTCTTCCGCTTGACACCAGCCCAGCTGAGACCTCCATACAAACAGGAGCACAAGCACAAGATGTGGAAAACCCAAGGGATACTCAGGAAAACCCAGCCATCAGAAGGAGATGGAAGATCACCAAAGACCAACCTCCCCGTAAGAGAATAAAGATTTGCAGGGGCAGCACCTCAGCAGTGATCCAGAGCTTATCCTGGGAGCTCCTTTCATCCTGGTCCCCTGACATCCTCCAGGAACACAGATCCCTGCTCCCACTGCAGAAAAGCAACTCCCTCTAGGGTAAAACACGGCAACTGCCGAGCAGTGCACACCAGGGCAGGGCAGGACTCACAAAACACCTTTGTGCCCTGCGTTTGCGAAGAAAACAGAGGTGTGGCCAGCAACTGTCCCCACAGCAGCTCCCAAGCACCGAGCCCACGTGAGAGATGGCTTCTCCAAAAGCTGATTCACAGAGCTGCCGAGGGACCCGACTGCATTATCCCACCTCACTTTCCTCTACCATGTGTCCTCTTTGGAAATCTTTCCCTGAGCTCCAGTCGGCTCCACTCCGGCTCATTCTGACAAGGTAACACCCAGTGACCCTCTGTGGGAATGGGACCAAGGGGAAGGGACCTCCCCAGGAGTCACACCAGCCTCGTACCTGCTACCACAAGGATCGAGCAGCAGTTGTCACCCTGATGTCCCTCTGTGAAAACCCTGCTGCCGCAGAGCCCCCTTCCTGAGCAACCACAGCATGAATCACTGCATGGCCTGGGTTGGAAGGGACCCTAAAGATCACCTGGTTCCAACACTCTGCCACGGGCAGGGACACCTTCCCCTATCCCAGGCTGCTCCAAGCCCTGTCCAGCCTGACCCTGGACACTCCCAGGGGTCCAGGGGCAGCCACAGCTTCTCTGGCACCCTGTGCCAGGGCCTCACCAACCACACACAGTGGCACTTTTCCTAATATCCCATCCAAACCTACTCTCTGGCAGTGGGAAGCCATTCCCCCTTTTCCTGGCACTACATCATCTTGTAAATTGTCTCTCCATCTTTTTTGTCAGCTCCCTCAGAGGTTCACCACTGCCTGCTCCTGTCTGAGGACAGACCAATTCTGCTCACACAAGTCACCCTCAATGCCAGCCCCAGCCTGCTGTCCCAGGCCAAAGGGCTCCACGAGCATTTTTGCTCCAAGTTATGAACTCTGCTCCAGGCTCTTTCATGGAGTGCCCACAAAACCCATCAGCACTAAGAGGGAGAAATAAAAAATATCCCAGTTGGGTTGGTCTGTAACGGCTCTTCCTCCAGCACAGCCAGGATCACCCCATGCCTGCCAGCAGTCCTGGAACTTCTCCTTCCCCAAAAGCACTTTGAAACACATTCTCAAGCCCTGTTGTCTCCCCTGTTTATACCACGCTGCCTCTATTATTGAGAAATCTCCAAATAATTTATAAGCCCACAAGCTCCTGCACTAACAGGGCCACAGGTGACATTTATATACCCCATCACCTGCTGTTCCTGGGGCTGTGGGCCAGGGCTGCAGCAGGAGGCCCTGGGAGCAGCTCCTGAGCCCTCCACCCCCGTGATTTCTGAGGAGAAGGCAGTTCTGCTCTGCACCAGCCACAGGTTTGTTTCCTAAATATGCAGAGAGGATCCCAGCCAGTGTCCTGCCTCATCGTGCTCTCCCCGTCCGACCCCAACACAAGCACACAAAACAGGGTTTTCTTTGCACAAAACCAGACCAGGGCAGGAGGATGGTTCTGGCCGTTTTCCTCGAGGAGAGAGGTTGCCCATCTCGTAATCCCTGAATGGGCAGGGGGTTGCTGGGTTTTCGTGTGTGCCTCCCCTCGCCGTGCCAGGTCACTGGTTTTCTTTTCCAGGGAATTGCAAAAGCCCTGAATAACAAGGTTTGTGCGCGGAAGTGCTGACACAACCCTTAACTACAGCATCCTGAACATGATACCAGAGGAAGGACGCTCCCTGTGTGGCCCAGCCTATGGATAAATAAAGCATTTCAGCAGCCAGTGCTGACAGATCATAAACCTCCACGAGCATAAATACCAACAACAACCCAAAAAGATTAGAGGGCTTATGGGTGAGGCAGGCTGGGATGATTTAGAGTTGGGGTGGAAGGGTCATTATTGCTGAATAGGTGGGGGTGAGTGGGCCACAGAAATCAATAAAGCATTCTGCTCCCAGGGAAGGAAGGGGCCGGGTTAATTGTGCAAACACACATTTTCCCTCCGAGGCTGGAGCTCTCCAGCACAGCCGGCACAGAGGGAAGCAGGGAACCCACAGCACTCGCTGAGGGACAAGGACCTCGCTTCGTGGCGAGGAGCTGTCACTCAGGGCACAGCTCACCTGAGCCCTTCCTGGGCACAACCTGCTGCTGGAGGCTGCTTCAAATGAGCGCAGATGTAGGCAATGATCAGCTCCATTAAGTCCATTTTCCAGGGAGTTAAAATACACCTGGCACAGGTATCTCCGTTGCTTTCAGCATCACCATCAAGCCAGAGCTTCTCCAGTGCCCAGTTCTGGCACTGAACAATCACCGAAGGCTCCTGCCAGCACCAGTTACCCTCAAGCACCAAAGACAACTCTGGGATCCATTTCATCCTGAACAAATGAGCCCATTTTGAAGTTTCCAAATTGGCCACAGAATGAGCCACAGCAGCTCCCAGGATCCTCCAGAGAGGGTAGACCCAAAGCTTTGTGGATGAGGCACAGAGGTCAAAGGCAGCGCGCAATTACTCCCTTGGTCCTCCCCATTCCCAAATTTTTCTACATTTTTCCCCCCACTTTCTTTCTAGGGAACACACTAATGACAAAAAGACACTGGCTTTGGAAAGTGAAGCCTATTTACAAACAGAACAAATCTACACCATACAAATACACAGCTGTTTGTACCCAAGGGGCCAAGGGTACCAAAGGCCATTTTGGGACACACTGAGTAGGGAACCAGCAGCCAGTGGCAGCTCCTGCTATTCCCATTCAGAAACCTGAGCTCACAAGCATGGACAGGTGCAAATGGTGGCAGTTTTTACTCACTGGTGCTGGTGGTAAAGCACAGGGACCTGCTCTGCTCCCCCTGCATGAGCCAGTCTCCTCCTCTCTGCCTTTCCAAAGGTATTTAAAGAAAACGCCCTCTAGATCAGTTAATAAAATAGCTTGAGTTTGCACAGCTCATGTCAAGCTTGCAGCTTGCAGTTAATGGATTTCAACTCCGCTTGGGATTTTAAGAGTTTTTTAAAAAAGTAATTTCATCTTCCCTCCAGAAATAAATTCCTCAATGGCTTCACTGCAAAAATATTCCCAGGAATGGACAATTCTGATGTTTATGTGCTAAAGACAGCCTGGAAAAAAAAAAAATCAGATTACTACTAAGCCTTATCAAAAATATGGCATAAACTATGTGTTGACTTTAATCCAAACCAAACTGTCAATCTGCCTTCAGGATCCCATATAACAAACATGTGAGCCTAGGGCCAGAAAAGAAAAGCAGGGTTTGTTTCCTAATAGAAGATTTGTTCTGATCTCTGTTAGCCACGCTTCTGCCTGGAAATATTTACACTGCAAACGCCGGGCAAATAGGATTTCTTATCTTTCTGCTTTGTTGAGTTAGGGAAAAGTCTCATTTGGCATTAATGAATTTAGATTGCAGGTTTCCCATTTTCAGGGAACAATTCTCAATAGTTTTGGAAAATAAATCTAGTTTTGAAATGTTTTAAATAGGGGATAAAAGAAAATGGTGTTAAAATCACTGAAATTTGGTCTGCAGAGCTCAGGGGTACCAGGGAAAACCCCACACATTTTGCTGCGCCCATCACCAGTCACCAGCAGTGGGAAAATGCTGCTGGGGGGAAATTCAGGCCAGAGATGGGCAGGCACAGAGAGAGACCTTGCAGCATGAAGCTGGGGATCCCCCAAGAGCCCTTCGAGCCCCCAGCACCCACACCCACAGCACTGGGACACTGCAAAGCCTCATCCGGACATCTCCAGGTCCCTGTCAGGTCTGGGGGCACCCACAGGTGCCACCCCCCAGGTCACCCCCAGCACAGGGCAGCTCTGCCAGCTCAGCCTTGCTGACCTCAGGTCCGATTTTGCACAAATTTCCTTTGGAAGTGAAACCCCACAACTGACCCTGGTGGAGCTCAGCATCCTGGCACACACGGGGATGGTGCACACGGGGGAAATCAGGCTCCCAGAAATGAAAGTTGAGCAAATAAATGCCATTTTCTTGTTTGCTACACTGAAACAGCAATTAAATTCCTATTACCTACTCTTTCAACATAAACAGCACAAAGCAAGACCTCTGCCTTACTGGGAGACTGCTCCCATTTGTTATAGGACAATGGGGAATGGGTTTAAAGTAAAGGAAGAGAGATTTAGATTAGATGTTAGGAAGAAATTAATTAATTCCTCAGAGGTGGTGAGCACTGGCACAGAGAATCACAGAATATTCTCAGTTGGAAGGTAAGCATTAGGATCACTGAAGTCCAACCCTGGCCCTGCACAGACACCCCAGCAATCCCCGGGAGCGGTGCCCAAACGCTCCTGGAGCTCTGGCAGCCTCGGGGCCCTGCCCATTCCCTGGGGAGCCGGGGCAGTGCCCAGCACCCTCTGGGGGAAGAGCCTTTCCCTGCTCTCCATCCCAACCCTCCCCCTGCAGCCGTTCCCTCCTTCCCTGAGCTCTGCCCTCAGCTCCTGGGCTGCAGCTGAACCAGCCCAGTGCCCTCAGCCGCTCCTCGGGTGGCCCCTCCAGAGCCTTCCCCAGCGCCGGCTCCCTCCTTTGGACCCTCTGGGACAGCTTTGGATCTCGCTGCTCTTGTGGCACCCGAACTGCCCCAGGGCTGGAGGTGAGGCTGCCCCAGCCCAGAGCAGAGCGGGACAATCCCTCCCTGCCCCTGATGTCCCCAGGACAGGGATGTCCCTCCTGGCTCCAGGGCACTGCTGACTCAGATCCAACTGCCCACAGACCAGAACCCCCAGGTCCATTTCTGTGGTGCTGCTTTCCAGCATCTCATTCCCAGTCTGTCTGGGCACCCAGGGCTGCCCCATCCCACTTGTAGAATCCAGCACCTGCCCTTGTTAAAACTTCATCTTGTTGGTGATTTCCCAGCTTTCTCATTAGTCCAAGTCCCTCTGCAAGGCCCTTCTGCCTTCAAGGGAGTCTGCAGCTACTCCAAATTTTGTATCATCTGCAAATTCACTCAGTATGCCTTCAAATTTAGTATCCTTTCAACTCCTGCATCCAATTGCAAATAAAGACGTTGAAGAGCACTGGGCCAAAGAATTTGTGGATGCTTCATCCCTAGAAGTGTCCAAGGCCAGCTTGGATGGGCCTTGGAGCAACCTGGGATGGTGGAAGGTGACCCTGCCCACGGCAGGGGCATGGAACGAGATGGGCTTTAAGGACCTTTCCAGTCCAAACCATTCTGGTTCTGGGACGAGCAGGGCAGACCCTCCGTGCTGGCCAGAGCTGCCCTCACTCCTCCCTTCCCACCCGAGATGTTCCAGCTTTGAGAACCCCGATGGGAGAGAGAACACACTCCTGTCCCCACAGCCTGGCTGGCACGGCCCAGGAGTTCCAGGATTAATTCCAGGGGAAATTTGCAGCACTGCCTGCTCCCCGGGATAAAGGTGGCACGTGCATGCAGCACCCAGCACTGCTGCTGCAGCTGCGCTGCTGCTTTCCTCCCGATTTCTGAGGGGCTCTTGGCTGCTCTGATCTCAGCTGGCTGGGATGCTCCCCAATCACCGCCAGGTCGTGACCGTGGGGTGAGAAACCTGCACTGCATCCATCCTAATTTACTGTACAGCTAATCAATGCTGCAGTGCCCCGTGCAGCCCTGCAGCGCAGCCCCACAGCCAGGGACAGCCTGCTCGTGTGGGATTAAACCCTGCAGCCTGGCAGGGCGAGGGGCTCAACAGCAGCTTCACGTTAGAGCTGGAGAACGTGTCTGGAAGTGGAGCACACGCTGCTCTCACTGACCCTTCCTGCATTCCTACAGCCCAGCCCAATCCCAGCTATGGTTTGAATTCACCGTGGGGAAGGAAATACGATTATGTGGTCAGGATTGTACCCTACACTCCAACGGGAGAGGCGATGCAGCTTCACCGGGAGGAGATGGCCCAAGGTGTGGCAGCAAGGAAGTGACGGCAGTCCGTGTGGTCACAGCACTGCCAGCGTCCCAGACCATCCCTCTCCTCGATGGGTCCAGCAAAAGGGGGAAGCAGCAAAATGCCCTTCTAGCAAAAATATCCCTCAATGCCACTTTTTAATCTCTATTCCCAGGGCTTCCCATTGCAGACAATGCCCACAGCCACCCAGCACACACACAGAACACAGACATTGACCAGGTCACCGCTGCTCCCTGCACTTTTCTGTTCATTCTGGATTTCTGTGCAAGAGCAGCTCAGCATATTCCAAAAGATACAAAAGGTTTTTAACAAGCTGTCCTTCAAAATGGCAGTATTCTCTAGTGATAATATAATATAATAATCAATAATATAGAAATAACAAATAATATATAAAATAATGCCTAATAATTATTATATTATATTATTATATATTTATATTATTATATATATTGATTGTGGTATAATAAAAAATAAATAATTGTAAATAATTATAGCATATTTTATATCATTAATATACAATATATAATAAATAAAAGACTGTATAGAATAATAAGTATAATATAATATAATATACTATAATATAATATAATAATAGTATTCTTCAAAAAGATAGTATTCTAGCAGGAAAAAAGGGATTTTAAATGCACAGCACGAGAAAAAGGAACTGAGAGGACTAAGGAATGCTGGGAATACCTTGCAGGAAGAGCAATGCATTGTTAATTGCTGCAGCCTGGTGTTTGTATCCACACACTATGCACTTCTCTGGGACCCTCAGCAAGGTTTAGCACCCACCCATTTGGATTTTAAAAGATGAGCAGAGCAATCACAGGGCGCTCTGAGCCCCTCACCACCCTGCTGCCCCTGAGTGCCAGCCCCTGGTTGTTTCCAGACCCAGCATCCCCAGCCTGGCCATCCCAGGGGCTCTGGCTCTGTCTGGGGCAAGCGCCAGCACCCCCAGCTTGCCCCTCTTCCATCTCCAGGTGGGCGAGCCCGTGGCTGGACCCAGCCCCGTCTCCTGCATCGCCAGGCACAGAGCACAGAGCAGGACGTGCTGGAGCATTCCCCACTGCCCACTGCTTGCCACAGAATCATTTCGGTTGGAAAAACCCCCTAAGACCACCAATGCACCTGTTAACCCAGCAGAGCCAGGCCCCTGCTAACCCACGCGCCTGAGTGCCACACCCACACATCTTCTGGACACTTCCAGGGATGGTGGCCCCACACTCGCAGTGCCTGACAACCCTTTTGTTGAAGAAATTTTTCCTGATATCCCATCTACACCTTCCCTGGAGCAACTGGAGACCTTTTACCCCAATGCCACAGCCTCAGGTCTTCCCCTCTCCTCCCACAGCCTCTAAAGCAGCGCTGACCTTACAGAGCACCAGCAGCAAACTCGGCAGCTCCAGCCCAGCTCCATCCCAGCTCCATCCCAGCTCCATCCCTGCTCCATCCCTGCTCCATCCCTGCTCCATCCCAGCTCCAGCCCAGCTCCAGCCCAGCTCCATCCCAGCTCCATCCCTGCTCCATCCCTGCTCCATCCCTGCTCCATCCCAGCTCCATCCCTGCTCCATCCCTGCTCCATCCC
>WEKY01002071.1:51085-72553 GCA_013390045.1 Picathartes gymnocephalus | reverse complement strand
CGGGACGCGCACGGCGAGGTCGGAGCGCCCGCGCTGCCTCCGCCGCTCCGCACGGCTCGCCTGCCCTCCAGCGGCCGCTCCGCCGCCCCGCACCGCCCGCAGCCCCGGGGAAAACCCTGAGGCTTCCTCCACCTCAGCTTTGGGGAGGTTTTGGGTTAGTTTTGGGGTTTGCTTTAGGTTAAGGAAAAAAAAAAAATCACACGCTGATAGCGTGTGGTAACTCTTTCCTCTTGCCTGAAAGCTCGTTCAGAGCAGACAAGACGCCAGGAACCGTTAACCTCCAGGCACGGCCTAACTCTCCAAAGAGCACCCAACGTCAGTTAACACCTTATTAAGTGAGAACATAGCCACAGCTCAAACTCGGAGCTTTCCAAATTATCCACTCGAATAACAGCGTGCATCAGTGCAGCGTGTCGGGCCCAGCTGCTGCCACCTCTGCAGGGACCAAGGTGCTTGTTCCCCTGGCACTCTCAGCCACAAACCAAGCAGCATCTTTAATCCCTGCAGTTCATCACTGGGGAGCCTTCAGGTATCAAGTCACAGGGTTTTTCGGCCCAAAGTTTCAGGCCCAAGAGGCACAGAAAACATTAAGTTTTAAAACAGTGATCAAAACAAGTCCTTATAAAACCTCTAGCACTAACACACGTCTGTGATGTATGTAACAGATTTCACACTTCTGGTCTTATGGATCTGCAAGTTAAAAAAAAAAAAAAAATAAAACCCAAACTGCTGTCAGTTGCTGATGTCACCCACATCAGAGGCCCCATGCATCCCTGTCCCGGCAGTCCCACAGCCCCACAGCACCTTGCCACAGCTGAAAGCTGATTTCACACATGGCCAAGAACATCAGAGCCACCATTCCGAGCCCTGCAAGCTGAGCTCACCGAGATGTCTACGCTGGAACAATACAGAATCTGGGGACTCACAAGATGACAGTATTTAGCTTAAACGTTTAAATATTCGATAAATCCCTAATCATCACCAATACCTCATTTCTTGGAAGCAGTTTGGGTGGGAGATGAGTTCGATCTCTCATCTCTCCAACCTGACTGACCCATTTACAACCTCGGCAGAGGAAGCCCAGCCTGTGCCATTTTATGCTGGTAGGTGCTGCTCAGTCCCCGAGGAAAGGCACCCACAGCCCAGCACTGCCACGTGCACCAGCCCCTCACCCCGCCAAGGCCAGTGTCTGCTGCCCAGTGCACACAGGAGTTCTGCAAAGCCAGAGGTGGTAACTCCTCCAAAACCCTCACAGTCACCTGTGGCAATGAACTTTGACTGCTCCTCAGGCTTTTCACTGTGGCAGCCCCATCACCTGCCTCCAAGAAAAGGCTCCTCAGATGGAGACTGATGGCTCTGCCCAACACCCGAGCTGGCCCAGGGCTGCTGCACCTGGCTGGAAGCAGAACAGCTAGAAAAGGAATCTGTGAAGCTGCTGCTAACATTTATCATTTTAATTGCCCCAACAGGAGGTTAAATTTACAGCAGTTACAACAGAGCTGTGAGCTACACGTGGAAAAACTCACCCCAAGTGATGCTGAGGAGCCACGTGCTGGCAGCACAGCTGTCCCCACAGCCATGACCCAAAGGACTTGAATCCACACAGGCCAGAAGGACCTGGACACCTCAAACAGCACAAACTGCCAGGGCAACACCAGGGGTTGTTTTAAAGAGGGCACATGGGGGTTTTCGTCTTTCAATTATTTCATTTGTAATCACATGAGTTCTTTATTTAAATTGGATCCATCCTTTGTGCCTCAGCAGTCTGGCAAAATCCCTTAATCTTTAATATCCAAATAGTTACCTGGAGAATAATGCCAATATTGGGTCAATCTCAGATTACCAGTCTTGATCAACACAGAGATGAGGGAACTCATATATGTCTCTGAGAAAATGGAAATGTCATTTAGCTGCATGCTGTTATGAATATATGTGAGTGTGTGTTTATATATATATAAATATATATATATAAAATATTAAAAGCTCCACACCCAGACCTGTTGCTCCACTGCTGAAGGCCCATGTGTGTTCAGATTCCCAGCAGAAATCCAACCAGAGCAGCCAATGCCCACTGGATAACCTTTAAGGCTGTTTATTTTTCTTAGAGTACACTCAGGGTGTGAAGGCTGGCTGTTCCTGAGGGATGTTCCCTACACTTTATTAAGCAAGACAGGGCCAGGTAGGACCATGCAGTGCAGGACACCCTGGGAGCTCCTGGGATTGCTGCCTTCCACTCACCCTTGCAAATGCCTGAATTGAGGCTGTGTCCCACAGTGCCCCGGTGGATTATTGGATTAGTGACCGCCCTTCAGCAGCTCAAATCAAAGTCTGAGCAGCCTGACCTTTCACTCACAGGGCAGGGAAGGTGCCCCCAGTGAAATGAGCTTCCCTTGCCCTGCTCCACTGGTCCATATCCCACCAGGAGCGGGCATTTCACAGAGCACGGAGCCCATTCAATGGGCCAAGGACTTCAGAGCATGCTGGAGGGGGAAGCCTTCCCACCCCAGACACCCCCCGGAATGTGAAAGAGAAGCCAGAAGGAATGGCCAGGATCTGGCCCTGCTGCATCTGGCACACCAAGATTTAAACTAAAATTGAAAAACCTGGGCTGATGTTTTACAAAGCCCAAGTTCAGCTCTACAGCCCAGCGCCGCCGCCCGTGAGCAAATCCGTGTGCTGTTTGCTCCTGTCACCTGCATCTCCAGCCTGCAGCTGTTCCAGTAAGCAAACTTTTCCTTACAGAAAATAAGATTGAAGAGGATTTCTGAATTGGAAAGCCTTGGTAAAAGGCAAAACAACTTTCAGACTGCCTGGGGTGCACGTTGTGGCTTTATCCAGTTTACTCACAAAAAGACAACTTCATCCCAAGGTAAGGAACGCTTCTGCCACGTAGTCTGGGCAGACAGGGAAGGAGGGGACGCTTTGCAGTTACTGCCATTTGACAGCAGAGCCACCTCAAAACAACCACGAACTGTCCAGGAGGACAGGACTTCAGCCTCAGCTCCACCACTCTCAGGCACAGTCTTGAAGAAGGAACATGGTGAGGAACAGCCAGGACTTGGATTCAGCCCTCACAGCCTGAGCTTCTTGGGAACAGAGGCAACCACAGCATCCCTGCAGCTCTTGACCACAGGGATGGCTTGTGGCCCCTTGCAGAGGGAGAACCCAGCATGGACTCTAATGTGTGTCATTACTTTATAAGAGAAAAGAAATCCAAGACAGGCAGCCATTATTCAGCAGGTGGGGTTTCAGAGTTTACAAAGGTTTTTCTCCACTGGAACACTCCTTGGATTTCAATGGGATTTGGGGTCTTAAACCTGAGTCTTCTGATATTTCCAGCATACTCACAAACAGATCCCAGTGCTTTATCAGCAGAGCAATGAGGCAAATGAAATCCCTGGCAATGCTGGACATCTCAAGCTGCAGGACAGACCAGTGGGTTGCTTCAATAGCCTGCTCTCCTGGGTATCCAGCCCCTCTCAGAGCCCAGGGCCCCTGGGCCAGAGCCTGCTCCCACCCTGTGTGCCCCAGCCCGGCCACCCTCTCCAGTGTCTGGCACAGGGGGGGCACACCTGGGCTTTCCTTGATCCCAGTGCCCAGGAGCACTGCAGCTCCCCTCTGGAAGCATGTGGCAGCTGCCAGAGTGCCTGTGAAGGGAGGCAAGAACAAGCCAACCTCTGCAGACAGCTCTGCACAAACCAGTGGGAAATTCTACTTTTCAGCCTTTGCACTGCATTAAATCCTAGGGCTTGGCTCCTTGGATTTATATTCCTCTATGGTTTCATTTCTCCCTAAAAAAAAAAAAAAAAAATTAAAAAAAAATCACAAGCTGTTAAGCTTCAAAACTTAATATTTCCTTAACTTGGAGCTTTTCAGCTCAACAGCTCTTAAACATAAACCTCTCTGACTGAAGCCTCCTGAATTAAGCTGTCTCCAGCAAGTCACCACCTCAAGCCCTGTCCGTGGGATGACCAGTCCCTCCCCCACACCACAGCCCTGCCCTCTGCCCCAGCTGCTGGCTCAGGGCAGGACCTCACACAACGAGCATGGCCACCCATGTCCCCACAGCTGGCACGTGCCACCAGAGGGGCAGTTCAGGGCTGATGGTGACACTGCAGACCTCTCAACGCCCTGTGTCACTGTCCTCAGTGGTGGCACAAGAGAATGAGTGACCTTGGAGGAACTCAGGGTGGGCTGTGAGACAGGACAGTTTCTGAAAACAATGCTAGAAAACCTGTTTTTTAACTAATCCTTCTGAAGAGGAACTGTAGTCACACTTTGCATCAGAGCAAGAATTCAAAAAACATAATATGGGTGGATTTACACAAAAATATATTGGAACATGGTATTTTCCTGGAAAATCAATGTCCGAGATCAGCAAAGAGACATCTCTGAAGTGCCATTCTCCCAGGGCATGCACAAGCATCTCCTACAAGCAGAGCTCCACCACTCAAAGCAGGGCTTTTATCAGCATTGTCCACCAAAGGGGGCCAAAACGAGGGCCCCAGCCACTGCTGGGCTCTCAGGGACACTGCCAAGCAACACAGAGAGGGCACAGATTCATGCAGGAGCAGCACGTTTGCAGTGGTGTCCAAGCTTTTCCCAGAGACAGGGAAGGGCCGTGCTGCTCCACCAGCAGGGGGTCGGGAAGGCTGGAGGAGGAACTGAAAGGGATCAGAAGACTGAAAAGTCTGAGAAGCAGAGAAGGATTAAGCAAGGAGAAGGTTGTGTGGCAAGATGTAGAATTGGGAAGGAGCTGGAAAGGACTGTTTAGAACCCTGAAGCTAGAGGGAACAAGTAGAAGCATCTCTCCGAATTTGAGTCCCTAGAAATGAAGCCAAGATCCCTCAAGCTCCCTGTCCTTCTGTGCTCTCTGGAGATAACCAGGACTGGCTGGCTGCCCTGCACTGTGGTAGTCCCATGCCATGTTACTGCCCTTAGCTACAGCCATTTAGTTAAAATCCATTTGCCATGTAGAAAATTGGAAGGAAAGGCTTGAAAGTATGGGACAAAGATTTGAGGAACAGGGAAGAATGTCCTGAGCATCAGAGGTGGCCTTCTTATGAAACTGAAAGCTTTACTCATTAGCTGTAGCTGTGCAGTGCTGTTGGTGTCCTCACACACATTCACACCCACGTAACAGCTTTACACCACTCGCAGCAGCGCCCAGATAACATTCACTGCCTCAAAATAGCACGATAAGGGCTGCCAGGAGCCCTTCATCAAGGACATTCCTGGGAAAATAGCACAATTACAGGCTTTGGGACAACCGTAAGGAGCAGTGGGAAAAGTTTCATGAACAGGCACGGATAAAGGTGGCTGCAGAGGTGATATGTCAAATACCTCAACAGCTACAATACACCTTCAATTCTCCCTGCAGTTATTACTCATTAAAAGAAACCCCAAAACTAATGTAAAACCTAAGGCTTAATTTGAAAACAGGCAAGCGAAACAGTTTTCTCTTAAATACAGTAAGTCAGCAGGATTGGACGGGGCACAGCAGGCTTCAGGCTCCAGCAATTGGTTGAGTAAGGCTGCAGGACCCTTCTGAAAAAATTGCCTTCAATTGAAACAGACTGTTTCTAGTACCAGCACAAAGGAATCACTTGAGGTGAATCAGGTGCAGCAACTCTGAGTGGCCCAGTTCTGCTCCCTCCTTTTGCCATTTTCAAGCAGGGTGATGGCCATGCCCTCGTGCTGGACAAGGCTCTGGGCAGGCCAGCTCAGTGTGGGTGGGCACTGTCCTGCTGAGCACTCCTCCCAGGGTCTTCACTTTTCCCATTCTCTTTTGACCCTCAGCCACCTTTCTCCCCTTCCTTTTATTCACTGCCCTCTCTTGCTTGTTTTCTCTTCTCCCAGGATCCTTTTCCCACAGAGGCTCCTGTAGCTTGGTCAGAGAGAGGTGGCAGAAGTGATGGAAAGAGAGAAGAAAGGTTTTGAAGAAAGTAAAGAGAGGAGCAAAAGTCATCTTCATACAACTGGACACAGGCCATAGATGTGGTCCCCACAGCATACATCTTAATTAATATTTGATATATTTGATTTAGTCGGTCCCAATTAGGCACTGCTTAAAACCCATTTACATAAGACATCCCAAAGGGCAGCCACTGAAGAGATGATCCAACACAGCACAGAACTGTTCCCCACAGTGTCCCTGCAGGTAAAGCAGTGAGCAGCCAGCAGGGTGTTCAGGCACACCTGGAAGTGCAGCATCACTTCTGCACCCCATCACACACACGCAGCTCTCCTTGCTCAGATTGAGAGCCAGGCTCAGACAAAGCAATCCTTAATCAATACCAGATCACAAAACCTCCCAACCTCACTCAACCAACTGCACTTGCTGCTGCTTGCCAGAACCTACTGCCCACTAGCCAAGGGCAGGAATAAAGGCACTGTGCTCCATCCAACGCTGAGCTCCAAACCACCCCCTTCTTTTGCAGCTTTTTCTGTGACATTCCTAAGCAGGATCCAGAGAGGGAAGGAAAAGTTGAGAGAGTTTGGCTGCTAGTCAGCTATGGCACACGAGAAGGAGACAGGACATGGCTTGGGGTATCTGGGTAGGAGCATGAACTTAGCCCTGAGGGACTGTCTGCGTGGCAAAGAGCCCAGAACCACCACCCATCCTGGCCCTGGTTTGCATTACCTCAGCCCACACACACTCCCACCCTCCTGCCTGCCACGCTCGAGTTGCTTCTCTCCAAAGGCTGCAACAATTGCTGGGCACGGGCAAAACAAGAATTTCACACTCATCAGAGCCCCTGGAGCCTGAAAGACCACTTTGGCAGATTTGCTGGCTCATAGGAGCAACAGAACCCCAGGACAGCCCTGAGGTGGCCACAAGCACTTCTCTCGAACAGCCCTAGGAGTGAGGCACAGATAGAGAGCTCCTGACAGGATGGTACCCTCCTGTTATCACCTCTTCTGCACTGAGATGCCAAGAGACCCCAGAGACTTGGAGACAAAGTAGATCCATATGGAGCAGCTCTGTCTGCAGCCAACCCTGCATGGTCACACCCACTCAGCTGGGTGCCTTCCCTTGGTCCCACTCAGGGGCACACCAGCTACCTGTTCACTGTAATGAATGAAACACGATAAAAGCCAGAACAGACAGGTTCTGCAGCAGGAAAGGCAGCAGTGGGGGAAATTCACGCTACAAAGGAAAGGGAAAGGCACTACTACCTGGTGTTTCACCATCCTGTAAAGGAAATCAAGTCGTTTTCCCATCATGGTGTGAGGAAATACCAGTGCATTTGGAGCTCCATGCTCCCAGATAAGCCCTCCTCGAGGACCAGGATCACACAGAGCCTTAGAACCGTGGACACAGATATCAAAACATGACAGCTTTGTTGCCATCATTACCATGGCAAGAACATGTTTCAGCTGTGCAGAAAGGCAAGAGCAGTACTTCAACAACCCACATCTGGTATTTGTCTCTTCTCTTCAACAGGTATTTTCACATCTGAGCTTTTTTTGAAGCTCTGTTCAAAGTGAAAGGATTGGCAGTTGCACGTGGATATCCAAGAGGATACAGCTGCATCCAGAGTGACGAGAGGGCCAGTCCCAGAGGGAGCCAGGGGTTGGAGACATGACCAGCACAACAGCAGAGGTGGGGACAGGGCCCTACAGCCAGGAGTGGGGCAGCACCCACCCCTCACCACTCCATAGCTGGCAGAAAAGAGTGGGGGACCTAACCAGGGCCAAGTGAGGTTATTTTTATGCCACGAGGGTGCCTCAAAGATGCCTCAGGACAATGACTTGACCTACATGATACCTCAGCACAAGCAGAGCAGTGATTTCCTTCAGAGCTGCCCATCCAGGCTCCACCTTCACCCTGCAATGCTTGTACAGAGTGGCTGTACCCCAGACCTGCTTTCGTCACCTACAGACAGACAACACCCTGGCTTTTCCTAAAACTTTAACTATCAGAATATTTTATTGGCTAGAAAGCCTCTTGCTGAAATTACTGTACAATTTTCACTTCTTTCAGCCAAAATTGAGGGCAATTTTGCTTAAATAAGCCTGTCTGTGCCATTAGTTCTATTTCACCAGGGAAATCTGCTCTCACTTGTGCATATGACATCATCTATTGACATAACCCCACCAAAACAGGCATTCCAAACCCTTATACTCTGCCATTTCACATGCTGCTATTATACTCAAGCTTAAACTAATCTTTGACACAAGACTTGCACCGTTTTGCTTTTCTACCATGCACTTCACTTGGCTTTGTCTTCCCAAAAAGAACTATTTGCTTCTGGAGACTTGCACTGCTTCCCATTTTGCCCAGCATCTCAACTATAGGAACTAAAGATTTTATAATAGCAAACTTAAAATAAATTCACTGGCAATTTTACAAGCCAAATTGTACATCCTACTTAACAGCTTGTGAAGAACAGTCAGTAGAACAGACCCCAGGCCCAAGCAGCACAACCCAGTGTATGTTCACAGGTCCTGCAAGGGCACCTGCTGCAGGACACAAGTGTGCAAGTCCTTCAAGTGGGGAAAACCTCAGCCTGCTAAAAACTGCTTTACTCTGCTGTTTGCTGCTGTGAGGAACGCAAGTCAGTTGTGTTAATCCTCAAACACAGAAACGATTAAAACCAAGTTGAAAAGTTACCACACAACTGTCTGAATGTTGAGTTTCTTCCAGCCTCCATCCCACTGCAGCAGTTACTGCGCACAAGACCGGAGAGTCAAGCTTTGGAGGTGCCACAGCTCTGGGACAGGAGCCTTGAGGAGGCTGAGCCAAGCAAGACCTCCGTGCTTCCCCTCACCTGAAAGACCTCACAACACCTGAGGTTTTTGCTTCACGTGACAAGAATGGCCCAAAATTTTACCTCTGCCTCAGGATCATGTGCAGACCATAATCAAGCACAGAGGACCTGAGAGGACTTCCTGCCCATCTAAACTCTTGGATTTGATGGAGATTAGTCTCAGCATTCCCAGGAATTTATCCACAGGCTCTGAACTGGCTCAGTGAGCTCTCTAGGCACACCCTACAACATTCAAGCTAATTCTTTTCTCCACAAAACCCTCACAGGAGTAATTACGTGAGGCAACCTCAGACTCTGCAGCTTCTCAGAGGAACAGCACAGCCAGCAAATCCCAAATCAAAAGTACTGCATTTTATAAGCGGAGTCCCAGGCCCCATAAACCCAGTAGTTAGAGAGAAAACCATAAACCAAAGTGCCAATGAAGCAGGTCAGAAACTGAGATGCAGAAGGGCTGTTTTAGGCAATTATATATTTAGTGGTCACTTCCAGACAGGAATAAAGCCCTGCTTGCCACTCCAGTCTTCTCACCAATCACGTGTTCAGTAGCTCCAAAGCTCATGGAACTGGAGTTGTTTTTGAAGTTGTCAAAACACAAGGACAGTTTATGGGTGAAGTAGCTAAAATACTCCAAGGTAGCTCCTTAGAGAACTTTAAAGCCCCACTATCTCTGGGTTCAGCATGCAGACTCCGCCCAGCCATAAAAAAAAGAAACAATAGTACTTTATTAAAATACTAAATTTTATTTTTTTTCCACATACATTTAGTCTCCCCACCATTTCCATTTGTCTGACCACCACCATGCCTTATCAAAACATTCCATACATACTTAAAATGAAGCTGAGGGTGGAGTCCCATCTTTAAAAACTAAACAGGCATTTTGGACAACACATTCTTGGCAAGGTAATCTGGATGACATTTATCAGACACAGGAGGGAAAGCTCTTTCAGCATTTGTAAAAAGAACAGCCAAATAATGGTTACAGAAATAAGACTGCAGATTTTAATGAACTCTTAAAACTGTTTTCTTTTCTTACAGAGTCTGTCTCCACTGCCAGAGAGCTTGAATGACCTGGAAGTGTACACAAGAAGTTAGAAATTTAAATCCATTTTAAAAATAATTTTTAGTTTACTATCTTCCACTTACTCCATAAAATACTGACATTAAATTATAGCAAAAATTACATTCCTTTCAGAGAAAATCAAGTTGAAAGCATGACACTAGGTCCTGTGCTCTGTTATTCACACTAGGTCACAACAGTAAGAATTCAGTGAAGGTGAGGGACAGGATGGGTGTGGACCAGAGAGGCAAATATTGCCTGAACTCTGCCTACCCTGGCTAATGCCACAGCAGCTCCAGCAGCTGAGGCTGACTGCTTTTCAACATTCCTTCAGGAACAATCAGTTTGTCCATCAGACAAGTTTACTCTGAACCACTGAGGGAACCAGCAAAGCATAAGCAATTCTGTCACTGGGAAAAAATTAACTTAAAAGGAATTTTGACAGGGAAATGTAAGACATTTTCAGCTGAGTCTGTGTTAAGTAATAATTCAGAAACTTGCTTCCTGATACCACCTTTTGGCTTGTGCTCTTTTAAGAGCTCAGTTGATTTAGGGTGAGAATGTAGCAAGAATGCCATAATCTCCATCACAAAACAGCTCCCCCTCCCAGACACCCTCCCCAACAAAAGGCTAAACACCAGACTGGCCTAGGTGGCCAAATTCAGCAGCAAGGGAAACCACAGCTCATTTCCTTAGCCAATATGGTGCCAAAAGGAAAATTCTGTGGGTTTAGTAAGCAAGAGATAATTTACCAACCATATAAAAGCTGGAAAAATGTAATAAAATATTAGCTTTCCCATCTTAGCCAACTAAACCCTTCAAACCATTCCCATTTATTTAATCTGAAGTATTGTTTGTGGTTTGTAGCCCTTTGAAACAGCCCAAAGCTTGTAAAGATTAAGAAGTGGAAAAGAAGCCCTAAGTCAGGTTATAAAAGTTTTTGGACTTTATCAAGCTCTGATGAATTCTGTTACCTTCTGGTCCTCCGTCCTGAAGCAATTCTTAACGTAGTTGGCAAATTTGGGCTCCAGCTTAGGAAGGGTAGTACCCTATTTGAAAAAAAAAAAAACCAGCTTTAGGGTCTGCAGGTCATTTAATGCTTCCCATAAACAACCTATGGAGCTGAAACCCTTTGCAACTCACATGGAATTTGAACTCACCTTGCACCCTTCCACAGGAATCTGCTTTAAACCATTTCAGAAAGTTTGTTTCTCTACCATAGCCAGGCATTTCTCACAGGAGTGGCTACACACTGAATTGCTGTCCAAGACTCTGCTGATGTTGAAGAGCACAACAGCAAGTGTTTGCTACTTAAATCACCTTGTTTGTAGTCAACAGCCCCATGCTACTCAGATAAATTAGACCTAATTCCATATTTATGGACTCTTAATACAGTACACACCCCGAGACCACCCTTCACAGGTCGTTTTTAGCTTCAGCTCTCTAAAGCAAAACACAAACTGACCTCCCACCTTTCCTTTAGAACTCACTAATACACTACCCATTAATACACTACTACTATTGCTTTAAAGAACCATTCTAGAAACATTTCCTTGTAATCCCCGGAATTCTCTTTGCACATGCTCAAATGTACAAGGCAGATTCAGTTAGTAATTCATAAAGGTTTATCATCATGTCTCCTAGTATTCCAGGGAAAATAATACAGCTATTTTAGGAGACAGTGATTTCCTTTCACATGTCCCAAGAGAAATACTTTCCAATTTCTCAGGTACATCAGTTGAAATATCCCTTGCCAATTAGGACAGCACACTTAGCTGCTACTCAACACTTTGCACAAGACAGCAAATTTCTGTTCAAAGGGAACAGCAACATGAGGAAAATTTTAAAGTGCAATACTGCAACCAAAGAGCTTGGATCTGGCCGCTGTTTTATCTCATGTTTTCTCTTAGCTTCCTGACACCTACTGAATGCAAGAGTTCCACTCTAAATCTTGTAAATGATTCTTTAAAAGCTGTTTACTTGCTGGCTGTCAGCTGGTGTCCTGTGGACACAATGCAGACACCCCCTCCCTTACTAAGGGATGCTCCTGCACCATCTTGATAACACATTAAGCTCCCTCCTACAGTGCTTAGACAGCATTTCCCAGTAGAAACCCTCTCCAGCATCAGATAATGTATTTTAAAGCTCTTCTTGCCAGTTACCTACTCTGCATGCTTCCCTCTGCAGGGACATGTCTACTATGAGCAGCTCAGCCACTTGTGCTCACACTACAGAAACAGCTGATCACAGCTCCTCTGAGTCACCCCAAACACCACGGCAGCATCCAGGGGTTACTGTGACCCACCAAGATGGGCCCATCCCTCACGGCAGGCTCACAGGCTGTGCATTTCCATCCTCATCACAGCCTGTCATTGCTCATTCTGCATCCACCCTGTATTTAAACACTTCTGCTCTTGTTCTGCATTCCTGGAACAAAGCAGCCTCAAAACACTGATGAGCTAAGCAGAAGATGACCCTAATTCTTCAGGTGACCTTTGTTTGCCATTGTATGGGGTTAAAAAGTGTACTATCCTGAACCCAAAAACTCCATCAGCAAACCAACAATGCTTCCTAGCACCCACATCAGCCCTTCTGAGCCAGCCAAGTACAGGCACAGCCAGGCTCTCACTCCCATCTCTTCTGAGTGCAGGGGTACTCAGAACACACCCCTTGCTGGCACATGCACAACCCTGGCTCAGGAGAACAATCACCTGCCACACTTTACCCAACCAGCCTACAAGGGGATTTTGTATTTTACACTTAAATAGCACCTAGCAATACTACTGACATGTGTGACCACCAAGTGCTGGTCAAAGTTGGTAACAACTAGAACCAACGACTGCTCTGCCACCTTCAGAGGGTGAAGCATCCACTGAAGGGAGACTTGACCCCACATCCCCCCAGAAAGCAAATGCCTTCAGGCCTTTAGCAGGGCATTAACTCAGATCACAAGCACCCATCTCCCTCTTCTGGAAGAGCTGAGCCTTACAAGCATCGAGACTTCAAGGCATTCCAAGCATTTGTAAAGTCATCTTTACAATAAATATCACCTAAGGTTTTTTGTGCCTTTTTTTAAATTTTAACTGAGACAGTTCACTAAGAAACACCAAATTGCTGATCAGCACTACTGGAGGAATACACAAAGTGGTTTTGTTTCTCACGAGTACAGAGGCTCTTATTTTCCCCAAATGTGTTTTCATTTCTCTGAACTTCAACATCAACACACATTGATAGTAACAGCACAGCAATCAGCAAAATTGTAACCACTTCTTAAAACATCCAATTCTTCTCATCTGTGGAAGTGTAAAAATAAGGCTGAGAAACCTCATTTCCAAAAACTCACCTTATCTACAGATGCTTGCATTTTTGCTTTTATCTCCTCTAACGACAGAGGGACTTTTGGTGTTTTTGGAGTTACAGTTTTATCCTTCTTGGAATCTGGAGTCTGAAAATTATTCATTTCATTAGTGACTTGCACATAAAGCTACACAGAATATGAAGTAAGTTTTATAAGAACAAGGTTATAGCAGATTAGAACCTATTGTAGATTTTATATGGAACAGAAGAACTAGCTATCACACTGATAGTCCATATCGCTTTCAAAAAGTCACAAAACCAAAATTCGTGTTTCCCACACATTCCTCAGAAGCACAAAAAAGAACCATTTTGAAGTCTGCAGTTATAGTTAGCATAGCTGGTATCTTACACTTCTGGGCAGATGCCTCCACAGCTCTTTCTCTCAATAGAAATGAAACCAAAACCAGCAGAAATATTTAGTGCTTCAGAATTTACTCCACATCTGCAGCCAGATTAAGTCATGTTTTAAAAGGCACACCTGCAGTGCTTTTCAGATGCTGTCCTGCCATGCACCCCAAGCTCATTTCTGTATGAACCTTCCTGATACCATGTTGGAGTACATGCAGCAAAGAAAAGCTGCACAAGGAAGCAGGACATGATTACACAGCTTTAAGAAGGAAACTGCCAGTCCTGCAGTGGTCAGTGCCATGAATGCCCCTTGGCAGCAGCAGCCTCCAGCTGCTCTCCAGTGGAAACACATGTGGCAGTCACCCTCTTCTACAAGGTACTGCACAAAACTAATAGACTTAGTGCTTCAAACCAAAGAATCAGCAATATTCCCAAGGGACAATATGTCTGATTTCAAATCTTGGCTGTTGCAGGTACATATTGATCACTGAAGAGTTTCACAGAGACCACGAAGCAGTGAGTAGTATTGTCAACACAATTCATATTAAGATTTAAAAACCTAACTTGAATGTTAGTATGCTGTTTGAAGTTACCATTAGGCAAGAAAACTGGCTTCCCCACCAGAATAAACCTTCATTTTACCCAGTTGTTTTCACTCACTTTTGATTTAGATGCTGGTGTGGATGGCTTAGAATCTTTTCCATTTTGCTTTGCTTTCTGCATATTTTTTCCTGCAACCTCACGCAGAGGCTGAAAAGAAAGCACACAAGCTCAGTCAAATGAACTGCAAGTAAACTCAAGATAGCATGCTACAAAGGCAAACCTCTTGGTACAGCACAGTAACATAGCCAAGAACAAGTTCTGTTTTGATACCATCCAACTATGTGGGACTTCCAGTAAATTTTCCTTTAATAGATCACCTTTCCTTATATATCAACATGCAGTCTTTGGGGGCAGATACTGCTTCAAGATTAATTTCTGGTGACACTGCAGTTCCATGACCTCATTCAGTGCTTTTTTCTGTAACACAACCATTACCTCATTTGGCATTTCATCCAGAAATATTGTCTGGGATGTGCATGGGACATGATACCACACACACAGGCAAGACATGGAGTCTAAGAATTTCTATATAAATCAAGGGACTGTTTTGTTCAGTCACCCTAGATCCTATCAGATGGCAGGAATCTGCAGTTCAGACTGTCTCTACCAGGCCATTGTGCACTTTCACCTATGGAACTCTAGCAGTGACAGAGCAGCACATGGTGAAGTAGAAGATTCAGTATCTGTTTTTAAACAGTAGATCTGAGCATAGAAATCCAAGCCAAAGTAGGCAAGAACAAGCAAATGCCTCCCTCCCCGCTGTGCAGCTGCCCTACCATGCATTTCCTGCACCACCAGATGGTGCCTGAGGGCCGCTGGAGTGGCCCCTCCAGGCACTGCCTGCCTGCAGTGAAGCTTTCCCAGAGCCTCACACATTTACAGCCTTTTGGTTTTTAAGTTGCCAAAGAAAGGTCCCTTCCACAGCATGCAGGACAGGACTGGAACTGCAAAGCACAACCTGCTCTGAGCAGGATTTCACTCGCTGCCCAACAGGCATCCAGGCCCACACCAGTCTGACAGCTGCATGCCTGTGCTGATAAAACCCAGTCACGCCTCTGCAGCCAAGGAAATAAAGCAGGGACTGCATGGATGCACATTCACACTGAGGTGTTCTCATGTCCTAGTGCAATTTCTTCACACAGTGAGCAAACTCCAACGCATCCCCGCTTCACACACTCCAGAGAGCTGTGCTAAAACTCCTTGATTTAAGGGACCACCTGCCCAATTCCTGTTGTATCACAGTATTAGCCACTTACCTTCTTTATTGGTGCTTTAATTTCTTCCTCATCATCCTCTAAGTCATCCTCATCACTACAATTAGAAAGGAAGTCACTCATCAGAACTCAAGATTCACATTAGAAATTGACCTTCCCCCTCCCTCTCAATAAAATGTTTTATTAATGAAGGAACCAAGTTTACCTTCTACCTTAACACATGGCTAAGTGCTAGGGCAAGCACTACGTTTAAAGCAGTTAAATGCATTCTCTCCTCTTTAATACTGAAGGGATGTATCCTAGGCACTTCCACTACTACTGTTAGAAGTTACTGAGTAACAGGAAGCCAAGTGTTATAACCCAGTATGACCTATCTGAAGAACATTAAATTTAGATAGCATTGTAGAGATAAATAAGGCAAGGATGCTTTTTCCCTAGCCAAGTTACAGGTTTTTCACTTAGCATCCAGTCATGTCACACAATTCACGTTCTGAAAGTTAACCCTCTATTTCAAAATACATTATCAAAACAATACATACTCATCATCGTCATCCTCATCTTCATCATCATCCTCATCATCTTCTGCTAATTTTGGTTTTTTCTTTAAAAAAGAAAGTTTCTTAAGTGTTGATACCATTTTGTGGTAATAAAGAGCAACTGTCATCCAAAACAATTGTGGCATAAGTACGAGGCTATTTTCTATCCATTCAGCTAAACCCCAGGAAGTTACAGCTGCCAAGCCCAAAGCTATTGACAAGTTTACTGCATATGCTCTGAGCATACAAACCTTTCCTCTGTAGTACAGAGCTTTAATCAGCATTTTAACTCTTGCAGTACACTGACCGAACTGCTTCCTCCTAGAGGCAGCACTAATCACTAATACCAAACTAAAAGGAAATGCTGTGAACAAAGTGACTGGAAGTCCATATACCTGTGGTGTTTTAGCTCCTCCTCCACTTGCTGGTCTCTTTGTTGAAGTATTAACAATTTTTGTATCATCTTCCTCCTCATCTGATTCTGGTTCTTCTTCTAATGCTGATAAAGTGTAAAAACCTCATTTAACAATAGGCAAAGCAAGACTGCTAGTAAGAAACAAAGAGCATTACACCCCCAACTGAGTAGGTTTGGTCTTGCTGAGGTGCTGAATGGATGGGAGGAAGCTTCCCACTAGTGCCCTAACTACTGACCAGAAGTTTTCCAGCTGACTCAAGCAGATACTACTACAGGGAAATCCAAACCAGGTGAACAACCACCACACACACTTGGAAGACTCCTCACACACAACAGACCACAGAAAGTCAAAACCGTTTTCTCCATTCCTCAGGAGACACATTTAAAAACTAGTAGAAATAAAGATCTCCAAAGGAGAAGGCTTGTCCTGGGTTAGCTTGGTTAAAAATCAAAACTATTTCATGGGCAGTCTCACACTCAGCTGACAGGCTGAAAGTCTACATGGGACACGAACACCCACTTCTAAGGGGAGAAATCAGAACTCAAATTGCAAGGCTGACAAATGCCCCCTTATCCATACAAAACAAGTGGCAAGCAAAGGCAAGCACTCATCTCAACTTCTGCCCTACAGCCACCACAAGCCACAGAGGATGTGCCTTTAGGATTCTGAGGGTCAGCACCAGCAAAAGCACTGCCTGAAGCATGAGCTGCACATGCCCTGGAGCTGTGCTAGTGCTGCCAGGGGCAGGATACAGCAGTGAGCAGCCATACGTACCTACAAGGTGCTGACCACTGACGTAAACAGGCCCTGAACCACATTTCAACCTCAGCACCACCGGGGGTGTGATCTCGAAGCCACCCAGAGAAACCTGTGGGACAAAACATTGCTACTCAGTCAAATATTCCAGGCAAAGTGTACTCAACAGACATTCCATCCACGTGGGAACAGGAGCACCAGCAGCTGCAGACTCCATGGCTAACACAGTTACTCCAAGTTCCCATTTGACCAGAGTATTCTGCAAGTGTTAAGAGCCAAGTCAGGGTCAACAGGCCACTAACAGGGGTTTACTACACTCATTGCTCATCCTAGGTAAAGTACACCAAGAGCAGACCAATACACATTTGTTTCTACTCCACTTGGCAGCAATGTCTATTTGAACATTATCCATCCCACTGCCCCAGCATTGTGTAGTTCTACTTGTACACCATTAGTAACTGAGTTAAACTACATTCCAGAAAGCAGAAATGACAACAGGGTGCTCTTAAAACAACAGAGCAGCAATCATTTTCAGAGTTTCCCAAGAGCTTGGGACCTGCAGAAAACACTAACTGTTCTCATCCCAGGTTTAGGGAAAGCAACACAGCCTGAAGATGCATCTTTGCTTGCACATGCCTAGACTTGTATATATACAGATGACATGCATAATTACTATCACTTAAAAAACATGTAATTTGAACTAGTCAATTTTCTCCAGATGACTCAAGTAACTCTACTAGGCACAAAAAAAAGATGTATTTACTACCAGTGAAACAGATGTTTGTCTGAACAGTTTAGTTTCACTAAAATTCAGCTGAACCAAGGCACAAAGATCACGTCTGTATTTACTACCAGTGAAACAGACACTTGTCTGAACACACAGGTCAGCTTCACTACAATTCCATTGACCGAAGCCATTTCTAACTTTTTTTCTCACTAGAGACCAAATTTACAGTAGATTTTCCCAGGTTTCTGCACTTACTGTAGGCTGCACAGACATTTTCAGAGATGCCAGTACTACTTTAGTAGGGTTGCCTTCATAGTCCAGTGCTTCTGCTTCTACAACGTGTAATTCATCCTTGGCTCCAGCTCCTAGAGTAACCTGTGAAGTCAAGAACAGGGCACAGTCTGAGCATCTTCCCAAATTCTTCAAAGTCTTCCAAACTCCATTCACTGTTCTGCAGCAATTAATACTGAAATTTGCATTTCTGACTATTAATGATCCCATCACACTCCATCCCAAGCTGACACCCTTTCTCCACAACAGTGAGACTTCCAAGGTGCACCTCCAGGCGTGTTAACGACGGTGAAATCAGGTCACTTGTTGCTGGTCACTGCACTGAAATGAGGCAGTGGCAAGTCCAGTCAGCACTATAGCTGGTCCAAGGAAAGAAGCACAAACACATTACTCTACAGAATCCCAGCCCTAGCCTTCTCCTCCCTGCCATATTTCATATGACAATTGCTTCCCTTTATCACACTGTGCACCTATTCCTGACTTGACATTCAATAAAGACTCAAGACCAGTAACAGCTCAGTTGACTACTGTGATTTAAGCACATGCCTTTTGCTTTAATTCACCAGGGACTGAGAACTGCTGTCCCAAGAAGGCATTTCTAAACCTGGATTCCTTACTCTGAGTCTGGCACTTTCTGAAGAGTGAAAACTCATAGCTGCAAGGAAACAAGGGAGTGACAGACACTGGTCAGGCCTGAAATTCCAGTTCACTGCACCTCTGGCCTCTCAGACAGGACTACATGCCGAAGATGCAAAAACCAAGAATCCCTTGTACTACAACTGTTCCCAACAGCAATGCACAAGCCTCTGTATTTCCTTTCCTACAGCTCAACCAAAGAAAGCTTTCCAACCCCCACAGGGGATGTGGATGTGAAGACTTAAGGCAGAGGCACACAAGTTTCCATTCTCCAATGAGCTTTCAGGAGGCTGCAATGGTCCTGACTTAGATGTATCAGACTGAAGGCTGGGAAATAGAATATTGGATTCACTACTTCTGGCAAATTTTGTTACTAGCAATTTAAAGAGGTGAAATTGCAGCTCTGATCTTACCTCTCAAATACGTTGTCAACAACACTGAATTGTTCAGCTAGTGGGACAAAAATTTTAGAGCATGCCCTCCCACCCCAATTACTCCTGTTACTTGCCCCAGTTCAATACTACAGCACTTACTCTACATTCATTTCCCGTGTCTGGCAAGCATCCACGCACGTGCTTTAACTTCTGCACTGAAGGTATGCACACTGAATAGGTAATGAAGCAGTGACCATTCCTGTTCTTAGCTGTCATTAGTAAGACATTTAGAGAAACTCATGGCACTTTTACTCCCATCATCCACCCTCCTCTTTTCACTTTTACCCCCTTTTCTTGCCATCCTGCTGTACCTCATGCCCAAGTCCATCACCACACTTGTATTTTAACAGGCACTGTCTTTACTCATCTGGGCTTTTATCAGGAGCACAGATCAGTCCCCAGGTATTTGCTACCTTCACACCATATGTTTTTTCAAGTCCCTCCTCTGCTCAACAAGGCATTTTCTGTTTGCAATCATGTCCCAGACCTTCCAAGTCTCTTAAACATTTCCTAGTTTGTCCTTCGTTATCTTGACCCCATTTCTCCTGTGCATCATCCCTTTTTATTCTATGAAAAGAGGTTACTGACATAAGACTTCATCCCCCCCACAGGTCTAACAACCAAGTAGTGGTGTGGATCGATCTGCTTCATCCCTCAAACTGTACAACACCACAGATGCTGCAGGTAATTTTGAGAAAACAATAAATAGAAAAGGAATTTTGAGAAAAACCATACAATTCAAGTATCATAAATTTTATCTGCATAACAAACATTCAGATACGAAATCTCTGCATGTGGACTTGTCCTATGCATTACTGTTGTATTCTTTCACAAAAGAAATTGTAATTAAAAACAAATTACCTATTGTCAAGTCCAGACTTACTTTTCATAACATACAAGGATGGGAAAACACATGACTCACAACACAGAAGTGCTTTAAGCAACACCATGAAGTGTTTGGAGATCATTATTATGCAAGTGACCTCCAGGAAGCAATTCTGCTGTAGGAATTAGTCCACAATTGTAAGACTCTCTTGCTTCCAGGTATCAAAGCATCTCTTTGCATTTAAATAAACACAGCAAAAAGCAATAGAGATGTTACAACTCTTCAATTTGCTGTCTGTTAAGATGGGCCATATTGTTTTACTACCCAAAATCAACATGGTCAGTCCAGAACAAAAGCCTTGAAATATTGTGTCTGACTTGTGAGGCATCAGAAAGCTCCAAGGACACATCCAAAAACTCTGCAGGAGTCTGTTAGATGATGGGGTATCCCACTTACATCCTTGGAGAGGGCAAACCAAGGACAATAAATCAAAACATAAACCTTCTGCTCTCTTACTTAGATTTACTTATTATGTGCTTCTGGGAAAGGAAAAGAACTGGAGTTATGCTTAGGAACACACTGAAATGGTTTTCAAAATCAAGTTTCTAGCAGTCTACTAAAGTGGGTCTATGTATGACTCTTAAAAATCCATCCTTCCCCCTCTGCTCCTGTAGCATCTGCACTATTTGCATTAGGGATACCTGAGTATATAGTCTGGCATTTAATTCCATTTAGTATATATTTATTAACCACTGGGAGTTGATTTTTAACCTTTTCCAGCCTTGCATTGCTTGCTGTCAACAATGAAACATCAGTGGAGAAGGTTTTTCAATACAGAAAATATCTCAAATTACAGAATATGCTCCATTGCCAATAGCAGCTGATTATTTTTAACAGATTTACATAAAATTATCACTAGACCTACGATTGGAGAAATAAATGCTTTTAAAAACTCACTTTTTGCATCACAGCATACCACTACATTTCAAATAGAAAGTGCAAAAATCAAACACTACTTGCCGTTCTCAGAGACAACTGATGTTCATTTTCTTCATCATCTACTTTAAACTGAAACTCCTTATCTGCTTTAAGCTCGCATCCTGTAAAAGGACAATTAAATTATAAGCCTACTATTTTATTAAAGACGCAGCTATTCGCTAACCAGTTACTTTGCAACGTGCTGCCCCCAGGCCTTGTACTAGCACAGAGAACTAGCGGCAAAGAACTCTGGGCACGCACGGAGCGAACACGTGGGCTGAAGCAAACCCCAGGCGAGCTCGTGCCCCGCTGCCGACCACGCAGCTCCCCGCGCGGCCCGCCCGAGCCCAGCAGCTCCGAGACCATCCCCACCCAGCGTCCCCTGCGGTGCCCGGGGCGGTGGCGGCTCCGTAAGCGCCCGCCGTGGGCGGCTGGGCCCGCCCCGGGGCGATGGGCAGCGAAGCGCGCGAGGCGCTCCACGTGCTCCGCCCGCGACCGCGCTGCCATGTGCTCCG
>WEKY01002071.1:13314-50662 GCA_013390045.1 Picathartes gymnocephalus | reverse complement strand
GGGTGGTGGGCGCGCGCGGGGCCGGGCGGGCCGCCAGGGGGCGTCGCGGGGCTGGGGCCGTGTGAGGGGGCCGGGACCGAACCGGGGCCGGGACCGAGCCGAGGCCGCGGGGAACCGCAGGGAACCGCAGCGTTCCGCTCGAGAGCCGCGCCACACGTGGGACGGCCGTGGGGGAGCCGGTGCACGGCGCCGCAGCATCTGGGGACAGCTATGGGGGCGCGGCCACAGTCCCGGGCCTGGCGCAGGGCTGGCGGCCGTAGCAGCCCGAGCGGCTCCGCTGGCCGGAGGGCCCTGCTGCAGTGGAACGTGCTCTCCTCACTCCGTGCCGGGAGCTGGCTGCTGCTGTCGTCTTTGACTAAAATAATAACTGAACGAAAGTAGCCCCTTTCCTGTGCATTACCTGTTAGGATGAGCTCCCATCCCGAGCTACTGCTACCTGTGCCACTGGCTCTGAAGGCCAGGGACATCAGCATTGTGGGAACCTCCTTTTCAGCTGGTGTGTGATGGGAGCAAAGCACTTTTTAATGTCAATTAGCAAACGGGGAAATCTGTCACAACAAAGTTAGAAGTCACAGAGGTATTTTATATTTAGAGCTACCAGCCCTGGAAAGACTTGTTTGCCTCAGCAGTGGGAGCCCAGCACTGGCCCTGGGCTGGGCTCACCATGCACACACTGCAGCCTTCATGTCCAGGCGCCGATCTGCACAAATCCCGTCCCTTGTGTGCTAATCTCACACTTACCTGAACACTTACTCTGCAAAAATAAAAATATTCAGGTTATTGGTGCTCTTATGTCTCCACTGATTTGAAATGTGTAACTTGTAGGCATGTTATAAATGATGCTGCTGAAAATGAGACAAACAGAAATGAAAAATAACTGATGCAGTGGGAAAATGAAACTTACCCTGTCAAAGATTGCCCTTCCTTACTCTTCCAGGAAGCCAGCCCCTTTGCAAGCTGCAAATACAGTTCCACAGAATACACATTCAGCTTAGTTTTGAGTGTAAAATTTCCTATTTGAAAAACACAATTCATTTTTCCAAGTCAGAAATTACCTGAGCGATGGTTTCACCAGGATATGATCCCTACAATCCTATTAACATTAAGGCAGGTTGTCCACTGAGGTGTTTCAGATGGACTGCCACAGGCTGACTAAAATTCAATAATAGTTAGATTGTGTGTGAAAACAAGGTACAGGAATAAATCAGAGTGCATCTTAGCACATGAGTGAGGACAGATATTCTGTGATTCTGTGATTTACTCCCCTTAAAATCTCACAAGGAACCAGAGAACAAACAGCACTTATTTCATGTTCTAACATTTGGTTTGGTTAATTTCTTATTATCTTTACAAGGTAATTACTGCTGAGGGTGGCCCATAGGTGGGAATAGTGGCAGCTATGGAGGAGATACACGGGGAGGAGATACACACAGAGGAGATACACACAGGGATCTGTGGAGCAGCAGAGGCAGAAATCCCACCCACCAAGTGCAGTGGCTGGTGTCCCTGGCAGGGAGAGGCATCAGACATCTCACTTCAAGAGCCATGCAGATGCAGATGAGGCGTTTGTTTGGTTTGGTCAAAAAAGGGGAACTAGTATCAAAATTTCAGATGGAGTTACGGCATGACCCATATGTGAGACTGGAGCTGGAAGGTGAATCCTACAGTTTAATAGTGGAAGGGAATCAATGACATTTACCTGGTGTAATGCCAACAGAAGGACGTGGCTGCTGGTCAAAGCCACCCAAATCCCTCAGGGCACCAAGAGGCTCACAAACACTGCAGCTCGACAAGTCCATCCCGCTCTGCTGAAGGGACCAGTGCAACCACAGCAAATCCTCCTGCGTGCAGAGTCACTTTTAATTCAATTACAATCCTCCATTACAGAGGAAATAAATGTGGGAGGAAACCAAGGACAGACACCGAGAAGCAAAACAGGGGTAGGAAGTAGGAGATATATACTTACTGTGTCTCATTTGGCTCCATATGGCTTTAGAAGGGCTGTCATATATCATGACATTTATTATTTCTGCCATGTACTAGGACGAGAAGTCCATTACAATATCGATCATTTTCCTTTGCTGGGGTCTGTGCTGTGTAATACTCGGCATAGCAGAAAAGGCTTACAAGGGATTTAGAAACAGCCATACAGGGACAACTGAGTGGAAAATCAGAGTTTCCCTTAATGGAATTCTCTTTTTAATGAGCTTTTACAAAACTTAGGAAATTGTATTTTAAGCATGATTAAAACCACAGCACAGTTGCAGCCAAGCAATCAGAAGCTACAAGGAGAGTAAAGATTTCCTATGAAATCTTCATTTACATGCTGACATAATGAAATAATCTTCAGCTGTCCTGCCTCATGGCTGTCACATAACCTCTCCACTGGGTTCCTCCTCCCTTCACTAGTTAACAGTTTCTGTCCCAGTGAACTAAGGGCCAAAATCTTAACTGGCATCAAAATACCCTTCTTGATCTAAAAGACCACTTGCACACCAGAAAATCCAAATGTTTCACTTTAGCCTGAAGTAACTGCATGTTGCCATCCCCAGACAGGGCAGCAAGAGGCAGGAGTTAGCTGTTCCCATCCCTGTGAGCTGGGGGTACCAGCAGGAGCAGTGCGCTGTCCAGGCACTGCGGTGGCAGCAGGGACAGAGCCGCCCTGCTGAGTGCCAGGCAGCCTGAGCCCTGAACACAGGTGAGGTCTGCATCTCCTGGGGCTGCTTTGAGAAGATTTGGCCTTGAATTTGTCATTTCCCTTCACCTCCAGGCTGGTTTGCAGCCAGCTCAGGACAGGGAGCTGTCAAGGAGGGACCATCCTTACCTGGTTGCCTTCTTTCTTACCCACAGTCTGCTTTTTGCTGCTGACCCTGCTGTAGGTGGCACTGGAAGTTTTCTTTGTTTTCCCTCTTTCTGTAGTGCCTGTTCCATCCCCAGCTTTGCCTGTAGCACATTATTCATGCAGAGCTGCATCAGAAGGTCCTTCAGCACCACAGAAAGCTGCATAAAGGCAGCAGGGGGAGGCTGGTGACCCAGCTTCTGCTTATGGCAGCACAAGCTGCTGCTGCTCCATCTCTTCTATGTTCTTGCATAGAGCTTTCAGGGGATCCTTCTCCTCTTAGGACCCAATTTCAGACATGCAACCATAAAAGGGAGGAATGACAGATGAGCCAGGATGTCCACAAGGAAGGCACTCAGGTGTCGCAGTGATGATAAGAAGTGAGGTTATACAGATAGATTACAGGTGTCAGTGTCACAGCAGTAAAAATTGAGATAGCCTGACATTTCTCCCATTTTTCTTCTTTTTTTTTTTTCTTTTTTCTTTAAATATCCAGTACAGAATATCCTCTAGAACCTGGCCATGACCTGTCCTGGCTACTTGTCCTAGGGTGACTTTATGATGCTTATATCCCCAGTCATCTGTCCTACTTATGTTGGATGTGGAGTTCTGTGCTTGTGGGGCTGGACGGAGAAAGCAAGATGAGCTGCAGATGAACTGCGTGCTGCTTCTCCCCTCTCTTGCTTTCTCCGTCCAGCCCCACAAGCACAGAACTCCACATCCAACATAAGTAGGACAGATGACTGGGGATATAAGCATCAAAAAGTCACCCTAGGACACTACTGCAAAAATTAACCCTGTCCTGAGTGGAACTGGGAGAAAAGCCAAGGTACTCTAAAACTTTCTGTGCCCTGCAGGTTCCAAAGCTGAGGCCACCTCCCTGCAGGAGCAGTAGGAGCTTGGAGTTGGTGAGGCTGAGATGCCTCAGGAAGGGGGATGACAGCAAAGAGCTCTAGAAGCCACGTGTCTGTAAATCTGCCGAGGCAGACTGCACCTAAATACTCTCCCCTACAATGCCAGATGTCCTTGTCCTGATGCCTGGAGTGGCTACCTGGAAACAGAGACTAGACAGGAGTAAGGGAATAAAGGTGGATATTTATTTGAAAGCTTTCAAAGGTACACCCTGGGGAGCCAGAGGCTGCCACTGCACCCTAAGATGGCCCCCCAAGATGGACAACAATCACGAGTTCTCCACACAGTTATAGGTTCTGGTCCATTAGCATATCAGCATAAATTCACCACTGAAAGCTTAACTACTGATGTAATTCTCCCCAGCTTGCCTCCCTTTCTCAAGATGTTGGTTTACGCATTTTGGGCTTAGGACAGTCTGAGTGTCCTTGGAGAGCAGGCTTGGAGAGGCTTTGTTATGTCTATCAAAGCATGAGAGAGCAGCACTAACAGGCTACAAGGCAGTTCAGAGTTACTGACTACTACAGGATTTGAAAAATATGGAAGTTAAAATCCAAGGCATCAGTCCCATGAGCCACAAGTCCCCCTACACTATCATTTGCTGCTGTGTACTGGTACTACACCTACTGCCAGCCCATGGCACTGCTCTGCTTGTTAAACTCCTTAACTTGATCCCAAAATGATGTTCTGCATCACTGCCAGGCTGCATGAGCTCTGCTGAGCACCCAGGGGCAGCCAGGGCCGTGGAGATAGGAGAGAGCAGCTGGCACTCCACATCAAAGTAGCCTCTTCTGGTGGTCACAAGCTTTGAAACATTGTTCCTGTGCCCATGGCTCTGCAGGATCAGAAAGAGCAGACACAAGGCCGTGGGGTGGGGCACAGCACGATCGTGTCCAGTTCCTGATTTTCCTGTATGTGTTATACTCCAATTCTACAGCTTCAGTGCCAGAGCCCGAGGGGCAGGGCCATTTGGTGTTTCAGTAACGTGCAGGATGCTGTTAGACAACCATAACTTTGGGCAGATGCTTTGGCTACAGGTTCAGGAAAGCTCTTCCGTCATCTCAGCGTGGTCAGTTCCCATTTCAAGGTGGACAGCACCATCTAGTGATCCCAATCCAGCTGCCTGCATGGCTGCCTGCCTTCTCCCGTTTCATCCATGCCCCAGGTGTCCCAGGTGAGCTTTGCCTGTCTCTGCCTACCTCCTACACCCTTCCTACTAGAGGGCTCTTTACTGGAAGGTCTTGCATGGGGAGGCTGAGTGCCCTTGGCCACAGACACAAATCTCAGAGCTGGGATGGTGCAACCCAAACTAAATCCCAGGCCAGGAAACGTGGCAGAGCTGTGTTCCAGACCCCCTTTGGCTCAGTGAGAACCTTACCTGTCCTCTTGGGCCGATACACAGCTTCCACATTTAAAATAAATCTGCCCAGGGAAAGAAAATAGCCCCTCTTATCCTTCCCTTGGTTCTCTGCTATGTTTGACTTCACTCAACATGTTGTATAAGGACCTCAAGCACACCAGTCAAAGGTGGGGTTTTGTCCCCAGTGTTATGAATGAGAGACCAGCTCTCCAGTGACTCAGCCAAAGATTTTATTGCAGTAACAGTCTGGGAGAAGGGGCCCGTGGGAAGGTGGATCCACACCACTGCTGCTCCCTTCTGATGGTGCCGAAGAGGAGGAGGTCTGATTGTAAGAGCTAGTTCGAAAATCCCTGATTTGCCTCACAACTGTCGTGAAGAGACAGAGGCTGAAACCCCGAAATCCTTGTGCACAGGAGGGTCTGGGCCAGGCCAGACTAAGGTGGGATGTTTGCTAAGGTGCTGCTCACAGGTGTGTTTGAGCAGGGGGCCGAGGGACTGGTTGTCCCCAAGGGAGCCAGTGCAGAGAGCAATGGGCAGGCTACGGCGGACCGACTGCGCCGTGCTGGCTGCAGAGTCGAGCAGAAACGAACAGCCTGTACCTGTCCCAACCTCATACATCACCTCTTGGACAGTTGCCACTTGCTTTGCTGTGTTTGCTGTAAAGCAACGGAAGATTTCCCCCCCCTTCTGGCCACTGCCCTCCCTGCTTTTGGAAGAACTATAAAAGACTCTCTAAGCCCACCGTGATTTTGAGATCTCCCCAACGAAGGAAGACCCGTCTATTAGGCCGAAGACTTCTCCAGCAAGACCTACGAGGGCGCATCTCTTTTGTTGGTAGCTATATTCTGTGTCGCCCTTTCCTGTCTCTTTATTCTTTATTTCTTATTTCTCTCCCTCTATCGCATCTGAGTTGGGTATTTTAATAAAGGTGTTTTGATTTTGATTTAAAGTTGAATTTCCCTTGTGACTTTTGCACCTTGGGGTCGGGTTACAAACAGTCACAAAATCTGCTTTTAAAGCGGATCGTGACACTGATCCACTGGTCGATGTGCTGGGCATGGTCCACCGGAGCAGGGTCTTCCTCCTCGTCGAAAGCGTCTACCGAAGACCCCGAGCAGGCTCGGACACGCCCTTTTAGCCAGTTCAGGGCCTGCTCTGACTGGTGGATTTCTGAATCCCTCACTGGATTGCCAAATCCGAATGTCAGTTCCTGATTGTCTCTGGTTCTCTAGGGACGTGCCCATCCTTGACAGAATTACCGGGTGGAAGGATCTGGAAAGGCTCGCTGTTCGAAGTTCCACCATCTTTAGTTCTTAAGGGGGTGTCAGTAGGGGAGCAGCGGGGGCAGTTCCACAGGGATCCTTAGGGATTTTACAAAGAACTTGTCTATTTCTAACAACATTTACATAGTAGCGTATTAGATAACCATACTTAAATGTAAAGAATCTGACTTCTTATTTATTACACCAGAGTGCCACTGGCACGCACAGCTCATAATACAGATGTCAGGAGAGTCAAAAGCTTGGCCAATGTTATTTCTGATCTCTCAACTTAGAGCACAGGCAGACAGGCAGCTCCACACCTCCAAAGCACAATGGGCCCTTCTGTTCTTCTCCCCATCACACCCCTGCAAAAAAACCCACAAAAAAAAAATCTGCTGGATCTGGAGACAAACCTGGAGAAGCTGATGCGTTGTTATCATCCCAGCTCCTGCACTGCTGCATTTCACCCTCTCCACAAGAGTCTCTGGGCCCCTGTGGTGGATGAAAAGGCACAAGAACATCATGTTGATGGCAGTATCATTTTATGACTCTACTTTTCCTGGCCAGGACAATGTGCAAACTTCACTGCTGGATTCTCTCGATTCCTTGGCTCTTCATCAGGGCATCTTGCAGGCTCAAGGTGCTGCAGGAGAGGAAAGAGAAGGACGCCAAGTTTCTGACTGCTCTTGCTAAGGAGTTTTGATGCATCAAGCACCTCCACCATCAACTTGGCCAGGAAAACTGTCATAAATGGACCTTGGGGTTGGCTTTTGTAGTTCAGTTTAATTGTTCTAATGTTAGACTATGGGTGTTAGACTATGGGTTCCAATTTGTTCTGTTAATTGTTCTGATTTGTTCAGTTGATTGTACACTGGTTCAAAGTTATTATTGGGAGGTTCCACAGTTGACAGTTCAGTTGGATGGAACTTGGGGGTTGGGATGTTATGAATTTTAATGAGGCCGGTTCTAAGTATAGACCCAGGAAGGAGGGATAGGGACTTCCCAAAGGGGTGTCACCCGGAGAACATGATTGACAAGAAACAACCGAACTATCTAGAAAGGAGGATGTCATCCCAGATTTACATAAAGGGATGATCTGGGACTCCCGATTGGACCATCAGAGAACCTCTCACTGGAGGCCCAGACATCGCCCTGCCCTGATTGTTGATAATAAGCTATCAACACCCAATCGAGATGTCTCCAGGGGGAGATCTCCCGGGAGGAAGGTGGGACTCTCGGGAGGGGTATAAAAAATGGTCCCTCGGGCAAGTCGGGGGTGTGTCTGGCCTATCGACCTCAGCGAGACACGCGGCCCGCTCCCTAGGGCTATGCCCACCGGCCATTTGGAACCTTAATTGCCTCATTTCTTTGTTGGCTCAATAAATCCTTAAAGAGGATTATTGGCTCAGGTGTTTACTTCAAACCATCCTATGTAGGAGACATGTGGATACTCTATTTCTCCTTGCTCATTAGGCTAAAACAGTTCCTTGTTCCCAGCTTGTGCTAAAGGGCATTCTTGGAAGCCAGGAATTTGAAGTCTATGGCTATACACACAGATCTGGATCACAGCTCTCAAATTTGCAGAGACAAACCTGGGAAAGGTCTCTCAAAACCACTTCAAAGCCGTGCAGAATATGATGTATATTTAAAGCCATACATATGAATCAATTTATTTCCTGCACTTTCCTGAGCTTATCTCATGTGAGCAACAGTAGGAAACCACTCTGCAGGCTGGGTTGAATGTGTCCAGCTGGGGCAGCAGGATGGGGTTTTATCATCACAGCAGCATTCCAGGGTGGGTTACAGGCTTCTGCACAAAAAAAACCACCCACAAATCACTTTATGTGATTGTATTTTTATGAATATGTGTATATATATATCTACTTATAGGCTTCAGCAGGCTTTTGGACAAAGATATTTACTGAGCAAATGAACACGTATCACATTTTCAAATGACAGTTTTGAAAATTTTAGAGAGGAAACAATGGGCTCTGGTTCGATCTCTGATCACAAGTGTGAGTTTAGAGATATAATACACAGCTCTATGATCTATGTGAAGCACTGCAAAGGTCAGAAATCAAATTGAATGGTAGGAATCTCTGGGAGACATAAACAGAAAATATCATCAGGTCAGTGTATCAGTGTGGGGTACAACCACATCTTGACTACTCTAGGTAGCAATAGTCGTGTCGTGAAAAAAAAGACAAAATAAAGGGCTATTCAACAACAAGAAGCAAGGAGAACAAGAAACAACTGTGTGATGTCTCCCCTAATACAAGAAATAGAGGACATAAAATGAAACTTGTAGGTGGCAGATTAAATATAAAAAAATAAAGAGGCAGATCCTCAGCCAAGACATGGCAGAGCTGTGCAAGGCACTGCCACAGGATGCTGGGGACATCAGGACTTTGTAAGCGTCAGACACGCTCATGGGACAAGAAAAAGCAGCAAGGCAGAATAGGCAAAAGACACTGCTCTGTGGCTCAATAAATTCTTGAACAGCTTGGGGAGATATTCTGGGGAAAAGATCACTGCAATCTTAATTTGCTCTCACACGTTTGTTCCAGGCACTATGGGAGGCACTGGGCTGGCTGAGCGCTCAGGGTGACCTGATGTCACAGGGACAGATGTTCCTGCAGCCCTGGAGCCCTTGTGCCCAGGCTGGGCTCCCGCCCCACAGTGCTGGGTGCAAGACAGAGTCCAGAGCCGAGTCCAAGTTTGAGGCTGCTCACACAGAGCAGAGGTTTAGGACATTCTGGCCATTTCCATCCAGGTGCAGCCAGCTCATACAATCCCACAGTGGAGGAAGTTCGGTGATGGCAGGGGCTCCTACATGCTTGTACTGTCACCTGCATTGGAAACCTACTTCGGGTGAAGCCTCTGTTGTACTGCTGGTGCTAATCGGTAGCAGGGAAAGACTGAAAGGTGACAAAGTATTCACACAAGTATCTTAATGCTCAACTCATGACAGTATCCTATAGTGGGGAAAACTAATCCCTGTGGGAATGTTACCCGCTGCCCTTGTTCCTGGATGATACAAAAGAAAAACACACAGACCCCATATTTAATTCTCCACATTTCCCAAACCACTTGGGAAGCTGGTCGGGAATGGTGCGTGTCTGTGAGATGTAGTTAATTATATGCTATTCTGAGAGCTGATATACCACAGGCTAAACCCACCTTTTTGAAGTGGCTGGTGGATTTAGCCTGTGGTATATTAGCTCTCAGAATAGCATATAACTTCCTTTCAAGAAGGAGGACTTCCTGCTTCCTCAAGAAGAAATTCTTCAATTTCGTCTAAAATTTGGAAGTCTGAGTGCTGACAGCAAATTCAAAATAAGAGTTCCTATCTGTGTTGTACTGCACCCACGTGCTGCCACTGTGTCACACTCACCTGCATCATCTTGTATGTTCTGGTCTTGGCATGTGGCAGAACACCTCCCATGTGCCCAGGCATCCCTCAGAGTAAGTGGCACCTGGCAATGCTGGAGCTGAGCAGGGCACCAGGTGGATCAGCTCCTCGGGGTCCATGAGGTCCACAGTGCCATCCCTCCATGTGCTGTCGTCGTGCTGTCCACCACAGGTTGCATCAGACACAACCTAAACAGATGCAGTTGCAAACCCACAATGTATATGTTGGCCACAGGGGACCAAAAGTGAACTGAGGGGGTCTCTGACACTCCCTTGTTAGACCTGGCACACTTCATTGCCACCTGCTGCCAGCATCCAGGTCCCTGCAGAGCCATCGTGCTCCCAGAAACATCCCATAACACGCCTGCTCCTCCCTGTGCTGCTGAGGCCTCTGGCCCATGGAGGTTCCCCTGGTTTTGTTTTACAGGACATAGCATTGTTGGAGATTTATGTTTCCAAAACTAACAGACCTTAAAAAAAAAAGTCATTTCATGTAATGAAAAACAGATCAGACTCTCAGCTAATATAAATGTCATTAGTCTGTGTAAGAATACCATCCTCCAGATAAACCCACTGGAGGTAGAGCAAGGATGATTATGGCTAACTTGTTTCTTGCTGATGCTTTGGAATACTTGGATCAGTTCTGCAGCCACGTTCTGCTCCAGGATCCCCACTGAGCAAGAGCAGTGTCATTGCTGAGACAGCCCCCTGCTCTCCAGAGGCCCATGCTCCAGGGCTTCCTCTCATCAATGGCAACACAAAACCATTTTCATCACCGTGCTGGGCTCTGATCTCACCATCACATCAGAGAACTCGTCCCTAACTAATGCAGAGTCTGGGAGCTCCCAGGAGCCCAAGCAGAGGTCATTGCCGTGCGTTTCAGGCTAAGGACTTGTACCTGCGGCCCCCTTGGGTCTGGGGGTCTCTCGTGGGTCTGGGGACGACCTGTGGGTCTTCGGGTCCCTCCTGGGTCTGTGGTCCCTCGTGGGTCTGGGGGGTCCTTCCTGGGTCCGGGGGTCTCTCGTGGATCTGGGGGATCCCTCCTGGGTCTGTGGTCCCTCGTGGGTCTGGGGGGTCCTTCCTGGGTCCGGGGGTCTCTCGTGGATCTGGGGGATCCCTCCTGGGTCTGTGGTCCCTCGTGGGTCTGGGGGGTCCTTCCTGGGTCCGGGGGTCTCTCGTGGATCTGGGGGATCCCTCCTGGGTCTGTGGTCCCTCGTGGGTCTGGGGGGTCCTTCCTGGGTCCGGGGGTCTCTCGTGGATCTGGGGGATCCCTCCTGGGTCTGTGGTCCCTCGTGGGTCTGGGGGGTCCTTCCTGGGTCCGGGGGTCTCTCGTGGATCTGGGGGATCCCTCCTGGGTCTGTGGTCCCTCGTGGGTCCGGGNNNNGTCTGTCTTGGTTCCAGGGCACCCTCCTGGATGGGGGTGCCCTCGCAGGGAGCGCGGGGCAGGGCAGGGCCGTGGCGGTGCACGGGCGCCAGAGGGCGCTCTGCAACCACAGATGGCGCCGGGAGCGGCGTCCGGAGCCGGGGCGGGACGGGCGGGAGCGGGGACAGCGATGGGGACAGCGGTGGGGACAGCGATGGGGACAGCACTGGGGACAGCACTGGGGACAGCGATGGGGACAGCACTGGGGACAGCGATGGGGACAGCGATGGGGACAGTGCCTGGGGACAGTGCCTGGGGACAGCACTGGGGACCGCGATGGNGGGACAGCGATGGGGACAGCGATGGGGACAGCACTGGGGACAGTGCCTGGGAACAGCGATGGGGACAGCACCTGGGGACAGCACTGGGGACAGTGCCTGGGGACAGTGCCTGGGGACAGCGATGGGGACAGCGATGGGGACAGTGCCTGGGGACAGCGATGGGGACAGCACTGGACACAGCACCTGGACACAACACCCAAACCATGTCCCCACGGGAGTGTGACTCCCAAACACAGAACCCTGTGCTAGAGAAACAGAATGTTGTGCTGACAAGACACTGCTGAAGTCTTGCAGCATTCAGGTTTTGGCTGGATTTACCTGGCTTTTATGAAGGTGTGACTTACCAGTGACTGTGCTGCTGTCAGGCCCATTTAATTAACGTTAAATTTGGCCTTTAAGCTGTTGCAGATGACTCTTCTTTTCTGCAAAAACCAGACTTCACAGTGCCATCATCTATGCTGGGAAGCTATGGAAATGTATTTCCATACACCTGAACCAGGCAGGGAGCACCAGGAAATTCCTTGGTAAAATCCCTGTGCTCTCCAGGCAGCCCTGAATAAATAAATGGCCACGGTTGCAGGGACTGCAGCAGCCGGACCTGGCAGTCTCTGCAAGAGAGCAACAACAAAAACACACAGGAGGAGATGAGCTCTCCAAAGCCTCTGCTTCCAGCCCTGGAAACCCTTCCTGGAGCCCAGCATCGCCACCCTCGGCTCTGCCAGCGGGCTACTTCTCTGCTTACGAGCACAGTGTCCCACACTGCCCACCAGTGTGAGCATTTAAGATGATTTTCTGCTTGCACGCAACAACCAAACCATGGAACAGCAAACCCACAGCAGGGGAGGTCTGGGGAACAAACCCAGAAAGGATTAAATCTTTTTGCAGGGCTGCCCAGTGGGTTCGGGTGAGCCCTGGAGCAGGTCGAATCCTGCAGGTTTCCTAGGGAAGGGAATCCTGGAGCTAGAGGGATCTCTCTGTGTCATACCGAGGATCCCAGCTCAATAACAGAGAGACAGATAATAGCATTTGAACGCTGTCTGCTTCAATTCAATTGTATTGATTTATTGCCTGTCCAATGAAGCCATCAAGTGTACAAAATGGTTAATCTTATTTTTTCCCCCTGCTGTCTGTTCAGAGGAGTGAAGTTGTAAACACTGATCCATGCACGGAGGGTGGCAGGGGAGATACATTGAACTTTTTTCAAGGCAAATGCTGATTTGTGTCCTTGCAAAGCGAATCCAATTTTAGCACAGGGCAAAGGAAGGACACAAACCCTTCCCACTCCGGACTGCCAGTGGAAAGCTGCTCCCCCTGAGTGGTTTGGACCCACCTGGCTGACCCCTCTCCCTGGCATCACCACACCAACTCGACCCGTGGGAGGAGGCAGGAGCCCCAGCATCACCAGCTCGGGCAGAGTGACCCCAAACCCGCCCGGGGGCTGTGGAGCTGCAGGGCCGCCTCCCTCCTTTTGATACACAGCTGACCTGCAGGATTTCCCTAATTCCCAGCCTCCCCCAGTGCAGGGAGGGAAACAGCAGTCCAGAGCAGCCGAGCAGACCTCAGGCAGGCAGGACATTGCTGTTGCTTGAAGCAGCGCTGCAGAACAGAGAGTGACATGCACAGCGGGGCTAGCGGGGCTGCTCCAGCGCCTGACACCCAGCAGAGAAGGAAAATGAGTTATTTTTTTTTAAAGTATTTTCTTTCAAAATGTACATTTGCAATTAAAGGCTGAGTATACTCTATATTTTATTAATGATGTGGGACAGCGAGGCATTTTAAAGCTCTTCTGTTTTGATGGTATTTTTTTGGAGGAGGAGGGGAAGGAATTGAAATGGAAAACTTAACACTTATGATTTCAAAAATTTGGCTTATATTTTAGGTTCTGGTAACATGCAATTACAGGCACTTAGAAAGAATTCCCTTTTTTATACTATGCCCTAGAGCATAAAATTAAGAGGCCAATTCAGGCTTTGTACTGCTTTCAGAGGCAGTTTGCTGCAGCATAGATCAACATGGAGACTGACTGTCGCCTTTCTATTGAATTAGGTCTATATTTTTGACAAGTATGGCAGCAATATCATCACTTTAATCACTAACAATCCGTTGTGTCTCTTTATGCTAATAAATAAAACATTCTGTGTTAAATATTTCCCAGTAAGCACTTGAAGACGTGCAATCACCACTCCTCCTATATGTTCCCAAGTAAAATAATATAATGGTAATAAAATCAAATGATGTCTAGGAGTTTTATAGACAACTAATAGCAGTTATTGCAAAGTGCACATCAGATACCAATTGAAGGTTACATTTCTCTTTAATATAATATAGCATGCATATTTCACTAACTGTCTCTGGACATCTAATGAATGAAGCAGTAGGATGATATCGGTCAAAAATGGAGTTCTTTAGGTGAGGTCTTTAGGCAGAAGAGTTTTACTGGAGCTGTGTGTTAAGAGTGGGGGCACTGGCTGCAAAATATGGAAAAATCATCCCAGGTTACTGAGGAATTGCCAGTGAAACCTCCTGACACTTCCAGCCTGCCCTGCCCATGCACTGGGGCTTTGCTCCAGGGATTGATGCCTCAGCAATCGTCCTGGAAATGGCTACGAGGGACCCCCACCCGTCACCCTGCCCTGGGCTCAGCCCAGGTCCTGGAGCCGTGATGGCAAAGCAGAGGTGAAGGTTTCGGAACAAACCCAGCCAGACGGAGGGTGAGCATACGAAGGCACCCGATCTCCTGCCGTGCTTCTCCAGGGCTCCGGCAGCAGCTCAGCCAGGGCTCTCAGGGACGGGCTCCTGCAGCGCAGGGCGTACCGTGGGGCCGCTCTCTGCCCTCTCCCGTGGCAGCTCTTCCCTTGCTCCCACCATCCAGGGGCCCTGCGCCGCCCAGATCCTCCCCCCGCTCTCTGCCTGGCCATCTCAGGGCTCTCCCAGCCCCCCAGCCCCTTTGCTGCTGGAGCAACTCCACACCAGCACTGGGCACAGCCTGGGAGCCCCACACAGCTCCAAAAGCACACCTTGTCCTCAATCTCCTTCATTTCCCTGGCTTCATTCCCATACGCCGCTCCGGAGTCTGGGAGCCTTGCAGTCACCCTAAAGGAACCCTTTCTAAACTTCAGATCTGCTTGTTGAGAGATTTTTTTCCCATCCCCATTACCAATATACCTAATACATTCAGGGGGCCCCGCCTCAGTCAACATGAATTGTAAACCCTTTCTCTAATCCCCTCAACAATACCCTTCCCCAAACCTTTTTTCTATCTTAATTAGATATTCTATCCCTTCGGTTTAAAATAGTATTTAATTTCACTTAATGATTTCAACAAAAAATATTAGGATTCCCCAAACAGACATGTTCCCTCTGAATTCTCATTCTTTTTTCCAAGGGCTTCAGTTTCATCTTTTTGTTGCTTTGTCAAAACACAGCTAATTGACTGTCCTGAAAGTACAATTTTAGTAATTTCTCTCAATGAAGCATCGCTGCCTCCTCTATTAACACTGCCTAATTGGACTTTGAATCCCCAGCCAGCGACTTCACCCATGCTACAGGCCCGGATCACTGCAACAGTAAATATCAGCATCCCAGTTAAATGTAGGTTGGCTCACATTCCCCCAAAATTGGCTTTCTGCTCCTCAGAGTCCAATCTGATGCAATATTACATTAACCATTTTTTTCTCGAGGAGTTGGAGGGAGGGAGGGAAGAGAAGCTGCAGCGCCGATCTGCATTTCCTCTGCTCGCCGATCCGCGTTTGCTCCGGCGCCGGCGGGGAGGGAGCGCTGCGGGCTGCGGGGAGCTCGGCCGCCTCCCAGCCCTCCTTTCCACCTTCTCTTCCAGCAGGTCCAGCCGCAGAGAGCACGGCAGGCGAGGAGACAGCAGTGCTGCTCCCCAGGGGCCCCGCAGCTCCAGAGGGGTACCCACCACCCCGTTCCATCACCCGGAGATGGACCCCGGGACAACTCTGCGTGGGCGGCAGAAACCATTTCTCTTTTTCTTCCCTCCTTCTCCAAAATCCAGGCTGTATGGCACGTGGCTTTCAGCCATCGAGGGCTTGGCACATCCTGGGGGGCTGGGAAGGTGGAATGGCCATGCCCCACTGCAGCAGCAGCAAACCACCCCCAGGGTTCATCTGCAGCCGCTCTAATTATCTCAGAGCATCTGCCATTAAAATGCAAGATCAGGCCAGCTACAAGTAGGAAACAGAAACAGAACTCCTCATTGATGCCTGTAATAGGCACCAAAGGCGTATAACTCTGCATAATTGCTAATTGTTATTACTTTTGCAGTTGATGCCAGAATTGCCCAGAGATGCCTCTTGCTCTCTGTGCCCCTGCAGGGTTTGGGAGGAGGCTGAACCCCGCCACGACCAGTGGCAGTGTTCCCAGCAGAGACCCCCACAGCGAGGATGTCAGAGCCACCTCGGGAGCCTGCAGAGCCCTGTCAGAAGCGCTCAGCACCCGCCGCACCAGCAGCCAAAGTCGTGAGGGACAGAGCTGTGCGCGAGTTGGAGCGGGCGGGGAGAGCGTGCGAGCCTCGCGGGGCCGGCCCTGCGGGCGCTCCCGCCGCGCCGCGCTCCGCGTCCGCCTCCCGTCGCGACATCCTCCGGGCCCTGATGAAGCCACTTGACCTCTTGCTACCCCCGTTTTCCCGTCTCCAAAGAGGGAATTAATGCTCCTGACACATAGGCAGTCAGGGGGTGGGGGTGGGTTTGACGAGGGCTGGCAGGGCTGCTCCAGCCCTGCTCACAGCTCCGCAACAGCGCAGCCTAAAAACACCGTTAGGGTTCCCCATTCTGTTGTGTTTGAAGAGCTCTTTACAGTACACAACACTATCAGATTTTTTTCCCCTTTGCCACTGCATTCCTGTGCCCTCAGCAGGGTTCAGCTATGATCTAATTTTGTATTTGTGAACTGGATTTCCATTGCTCATGCTCAGACCACTTCACCACACACACTGCTCCAGGTGTGAAGCCCTCATAAATCTGACCAAGCAGCCCCATTTCTGCTCTGTGCGAGCACAACCCACTTGTAAATGCACAGCTGAATGATCCCTCTGCTCCTCTGCAGTGACTCACCAGCTGCTTCTCCTTGCCCAGTGCCCTGTGTGGAGCCCCAAAGCTCCAGGGTGTGGTTTGGAGCCTGCTCCAGATTTGATCCCAGGACCAGGCTTGGAGCAGAGTGGGACCCTGCTTTCAAAGACGTTGAGATCAGTTCTTTCCATATTGCAAGCAAGCACTCCAGCAAGGAATGTTTCTTGTAAACATGCCATAGATGGAGGTAGAAGCCCGTAAAATGGAGATGCCAGAAGCTTTTCATCTTTGTGATTTAGTTTCTTATTAGAACATGCTACTGGGGAAGAAAAGACATAATTGATAAGACTGACATAGAGGTGGCCAGTAAAATTAAAACTCCAAGGAATAGCCTGGCTTTTTCTTGTCAGACAGGAATACAGATTCCCTGCTGAACACTTTAAGATACTCATGAATGTTAGGGACAAAACTTTCCAATAAAGAAGAGAAGGGCTTCTGCTCTCTTCAGTTTTGGCAGGCCAGTTTCAGATGCTTTAAAGGGCCTGGCTTCCATCTGAGCACTCCTTCTCCTGCCCCAGAAGAGGACCCAGCCCCAAGAAGGCACCAGTACACCTGGTTTTAGGGCTGGAGCATCTCAGGTTTCTGCCTCCTTCCACAAGCTTTGCTCTAAATGATGCTGAAGAAAACCAGGCTCAGAGCCCCACAATGAGCTTGGAGCTGCATCCAGAACTCAACAGCTTGTGTGCACAGGGAGTTGATGGATAAAACCAGTTCAAACACATCCCTCCAGACATCTGCAGGCTTGTGGAGCTGGAGCAGGAGGATTCTCGAGCCCTAAGCTCAGAGGTGCTGGGAGTTTTTTTCCTGGCCAAATCTCCAGTAATTTCTTGGAGCTCAGAGAAATGCTTTGTCTGTTCTCACTGGCCTGATTCTCTCCTTTCATTTTACACAGAGTACACCTTACCTTGAAAGCACATTTTTGCACAATGGTGAACAGCCCATTCTGTGTCTGGGTCCTTTATCTCAGGGCACAGAGGATCAAGCTTTTAAATTCAGTTGTCTTGTCCCCAGTGCTGCTCCCAGCAGCGTCCTCCAGCTTCCACCAGCCTGGCACAGACAGCCCTGCTGCCATGAGCACCATGCCAGCCTCGGGGACACCTGGACATGGAAATGGGGACCTCCGTGTGCACTGCTCACACATGGATCTGACTGAGCACTGCTGCTTGTGCTTCCTCATTTTAGGAATATGTTTATCTTATTTATAAGAAGATAATAATCTTACAACAATCTTGCGGCAAGCATTTAAAATAATGTTACAAATAAGCCGTTGTGTATGTGTTCAACCCTAAGAACAAGGGAGGTGAGGTGACTTAAGTCCACCTCTGGTTTTGCAGTACCAGCCTGTGGCCGCACTTTGGGCTGGGAAGCAGCAGCAGAAGCTAGCCAGGCTCGCAAGAGGGTTTTCCTAATAAATTCAGATTAATAGAGAACAAGTTCCTCCTCCCCACCCCTTTCAGAGACTCTAAAACCAGACACTCAAACCCTCTCTGACACGTGCGTACCACCTGAGCCTCACACCAACATTGCATGTCATTAACAAAACATAAACCAGCGGTCACATCTGAACGGGAAAAGTTAAATCTCTTTATGCAGTTAAATAAAGATACCTTGTCCAGTCATTAAGAAGTGATTAACTTATCTAAGAAATAACAGCACTAGGGCTGTCAGACAGGCACACAAACACTAAAAAGAGCAGGGATCAGATATCATATTAAGCTAATTATAAAGAGAAGAAGCATAAAATAGCCATGTGGACAGTATTTTGCTGGAGGTTTTTTTTTTGCACAGAAAAGGCTAAACACATTCTGCAAAAAAGAAATATAAGTATTAAAACAATTTCCCTTCTGGTTTCATTAACTTAGTGCCGTACGTGAGAAGGCATCGTGTGTTCAGGCAACCTCCCAGGTCGTGTGAAGCAGTGGCCAAATCCTCATACAGACCAAGCTTCTTCAAAGTAACAGAAATCCTTAAATCTCTGCACAACCACCCTGCAGCACAATTCCAGGTCCTGGAGGCTTTGCAGAGTGGAAGAAGCAAGGCAGCACAGCCCATCCCACCCACCTCCTGCTCACCCCCTGCTATGGCCACGTTCCTCCTCTGGAGCAGCCAGAGAAGGTCCTGAGCATTCCTGGAGCCTGGGTACCCTCGGTTTCTACCAGCCTGGAGTGTTCATCAGAGCCACCTCTCCCAAAGTCCAAGGATGCTCCATTTCCCTCAGCAAGAAACTGAGTGTCCTTCCTGCGATTTCTGCCCTATTTATACTCCCAGAAATGAAGCTTACCTTTCTGCCCCAGTTTTGGCCAGGACCTGGAGGTTATTCCATAGCACCTCAGGTCATTGTTGGGGTCAGGGAAAAAGAACACTCTGGCTTCTGAGAAGAAGGACATGGCTTGCAGTGGAAGAACGTAGCAGCATTGTGCACCCTTGTTCACACCTGCTACACACACCCAGAGGGAGGTTACCTGTGGCAGTGTCTGAGACCTGCCGAAATCCTGGCCCCTGAGAGACCTGGGAGGTGCACAGCACTGGGAGGAACCTCTAGAATTAAGTGGGGATTGTGAGGATCCCAATTTTAAGTTCAGGCTTTAAACATCAGTTTAGTGGGAGCAGACAAGTTGCAAACACATCTTTGGGCAGGAGGCTTCACGCTGTGCTCCAACACGTAGCCAAGCACAGGCCTGCCCTCCCCTTCCAGCCCCCCCTTCCAACCACGGACACCAACAGCCCCAGCTCTGCAGGGATGAGCTGGTGCTGAGGGAGAGCCTTCCCCTCATCCCATCGTGCAGGACATCATCCACAGCAAAGCTTCCCAGCACAACCAAAGTTGTGACCTGAGAGCTCAGGACCTGGGGCTGAGTGACTAGGACAGCCAGAAGTATCTGATCACTGTTCAGGGAAGAGGGAGGTGGGTTTCCATTTTTAACACTTGCATCTTCCTTAAAGCTTTTTTTTTTTTTTTTTCACTAAAACCTAGTATTAATAACGATGACAGATCCTACTTTCCTTGAGGTAATGCCAATTTTAATGCATTTTTTTTTAATATAACTATAGTGTTATTGAGGAACAAGTAGTAAGTGATAGATACTTTAATGTAATATGAGTCAATATGTATTTGTATGTGCTTTATGACTTAATCAATATTGCTACATTAGCAAGAATAAATATGGTGTTTCCTTTTCTGGCCTTGGAAAGAACAAATAAGGAAAGTCACATTCTAAAATTTAGGAATGAAAAAAATCTCTGGATTGCCCAGACAATTCAGTAAATCTCTTGACATTCATTTGTTCTCCAGAGCAGAGCAAGTACATCCCCAGGCTGGACATGCAACACTGGGGGCTCAGCCTGAGACTCCAGTTCAGGTTTTGCACAGGGCATTTCCTAAGAGGAATTTAAAAAAGAAAACAGGTCCCAGCAGACAGTGTAGATCCACTCCAGGATGCTGAGTACCAAGATGAAGGGCTTGGCATCCTGAGCAATGAAGGGTTTTACTGCTGAGGAGCAAGAGGAGTTCACCAACCCTTCCTGAGCTGTGCCTGGCCCTGCACACTGGTCAAAGGAAATGGCAAAGTGCTCCTGGTTTACTACGGCTCAGCCATTCACTGCTCCAAAAGCAAAGGTTGTGACAGGGATAGAACATCCAATTTTGCTATTGACACTAACTTTTCCATCAATTATTTGCTCTCGAGTCCTGGCCTCACCCAATGCAGCAAGGAAGCCCAGCCCCACCAGCAAGACATTCCTCTTGGGCTTGATGATCCCAGAGGTCTTTTCCAGCCTAGTTAATTCTGTGATTCTGTGATCTTACACATTTGACACATTCATGCTCCAGTGGCAGGCCTTTGACAGGAGCAAATCTATTGGGAAAGCTCATCCCCAGCTCCCCTCTGCCCCTGCTGCCCCTTGGGTCAGGGTCGCACTGCTGGCTCATGCTGGTACTCAGCCAAGGTAAGGCATTCCCTGTGCACAGTGCAGTGGCTCTGCTGCTGCTGGACCCACGCAGTGCCAGGTTCTGAGCCCCTTGGGGGGATGCAGCACAGGACCTGCTTTGAGTATCCCCAAACTGTGCCCAAAGAGTCCCACTCCTGTCAGTACTGCTGGAAGACAAATCCAGGCAGCATTCCAGAAAACAACAGAGATCACAGCAGTTGTTCCTGCCCCAAAATCCTCCAAATCCAAGCAAGCAATAGCCATTTCTGCTCTGAATCTTCGTGTTTTCTGCATCGCATTTTGGGGCTTCATCTTGAGGACACCGGTGAGATGCCCAGCCAAGCACATTCTAGAGGGTTTAAGGCAGAATCTTAATTTCTCTTACCTAAATGCCCTCAGAGCAGGTCTCAGCAGTGACCAATGTCCCTCAGTGTCCCCCCACACAGCTCCTTCCCCAGACCCACCACCCATGCAGTTACAGAAGGTCTCTCACTTGAAGTCCTCATTCCAACATCCAGAGGCTTGAGATGGGTGCTGTGGTGCTGTCCCTCAGCAGCCCAGCTCTGCCAGGGCTCCTCGGTCTGTGCCACGGGCTCAGCCTTTGGCAGGGGCTGCCCCTGCTCCCCACGGGCAGAGCTGCAGGGTGCACCTGGGGTACTTGTGACTCGAGAGGCTTTTTGGTGTGCTCCTCTTGAGGAAATGACCTCTGGAAACTCAGGCGCTGCTTATCGCGTCTGCCTTTGACTGGAGCCAAGCTGGTTCTGTCTGCATCCTCCACCACTGGCCTCCTGAGCCACTTCAAACGCGGACTGTTGTCCTAGAACGGGGCTAAAAGGCTGTGCCAGCGGTGCTGGGGCTCTGCTAAACCTGCCTGGCGCTGCCTGGGCTTGGGGTCTCCCCAGCAGGAGCTGCTGCTCCCAGCCCAGTGGCACCACCTGAGTCAAACGCAGCCTCTCCCGTACCCTGGGCGTGTCCTGCCCTGCCGTCACGCAGGATAACCCCCCCGGTTCTCCTGCTGCCGGTCTGGATCTACTCCGCTTTCCGTGGGGTCACAGCCTGACCCTACTGATCGCTGAGCCAGGACTCACATAAGGGCATGAGAAGAAAAAAGTCTCCTCTATCCTCAATTTGGAGAGTTGGGCAGCATTTGTTTATTTTTAAACGCCACCACATTTCAGCCCTTTTCCTGTTGTGATCATTAGAAGTTTTAACTGGATCATAAATCTTTTATTAACATTTGGTATTATACTAATTAAAACTGTTCCATGTATGTATTATTCATTTCTCCAGCACTTCTTGTGAGGGTGATGGTTTTAGCTGGCTTAGCAAAATTCACCATAACAAATAAGGAGAAACTCATTTCCAGGCAAGTAGGCTTGCAGAAAAATAAGTTCCTTAATGAAGAGGACAATCATTACAAATTTTACCTAAATAAACAGGGTTTCTTAATGGTAACTCTTCAAGCTAAGTAAACAGATTGGTGTGGTAATGTCCTAAGCAATACTTAAATGTAACTGTTTAATAAATTGGTAAATTACTCATTTCATCTTAGAACAAAATGGTAATACTGTAGTAATAACCTGGTATATATTCTGTAAATATGAAGCATTATCACTTTAGCTCTGAAGAAATCACCACAGTGATATGTCAGCATTGATCTAAAACTGCAGCATTTTATCTCAAGTTTATTACCCATTTTTGAGAATCGCTGAGATTTTCAGAGCATAATGGCAATAAAAGAAGAATTTAAAAAGCGCTTAAATGTGCATAAGTTAATCAGAGGTATCCTCAGGGGGAAAAGGAAATTTGGTAAAACATGAATTATAAGCATCATTTAAACTTACTTTGGACACTAGAGATAATAAATGGCACCATAATTTAGAAATAGCTTTTAACATCAATGACTGTAAGAGGCACTTTACTGTTCATAAGAATTGCAAAGCGACGGTGCTGAGGCCAATTTTATTAGCCATTTTTTTCTTTATAAAAGCAATACAACCATTTCCAAACTGAGCAGAGAGGAACAAGAGTTACGTGTTAATATGCAAAATGCATTTGAGTTTTTTGGTTGGTTTTTTTGCTTGTTTGTTTGTTTGTTTGTTTTGGTTGGTTTTTGGGTGGGGTGTTTTTGTTGTTGTTGGGGTTTTTTTTATAGCCAGCAATAAATTTACCAAAAGACACAATCTGAAGACAATTGAATGATCATTGAAGAAGAATAAAACCTGCTCAGAATTTGCATATTTGGGAAGAGCGGATAAGAGGAGGGAAAGCAGGGAAGGAGAATCGTTCATACATCCCTATTTAGTGGCGAATGCCGCAGCGCTTCCGAGCGCAGGGAAGCCGCCGTGCATCAGCGGAGGCAGCGCGGCTGGAAGGAGGCTTCTCCTGCTAACTTCTCCCAGCCCACAAGGCATGCCGGGCTCGGGGGGCCCGCACGGTGCCCCGTTCACGCGCCCCTCGCCCGCGGCTGAGCCCCGCAGTGCCGCTTTCAGAGCCATCCTTTATCAGCCCTCGCACCGATGAATTTTGGCGAGGCAGGACAAGAGCGCCTTTGAGGAGCGGCTGCCCGGGCGTTACCGGGGTCCGGCTGCGCCGCCGCCGCTCCCGGGGAGCACGGACCGGGCCGGGCATCGCCCCGAGCTCTGACCCCGCTCCCGGGGAGCACGGACCGGGCCAGGCATCGCCCCAAGCTCTGACCCCTCTCCCTGCCTGGCCCGGGGGCACAAAACAGCCGGACTGGCTTCACCCTGAGGCACTTATGGAACTGGCAAACAAACCCAGCTCGAGAATTAAAATTTAATTTAATTGGTCTCAGACTAACCCCGAGTCAAGAGTAAGAGCGATGAATATTCCTGAGATTTTCCGTGTCCGAAGCATCCAGGATCCCTGACACATGGAGTAGCCCTGCTTGCAGAATGGGCTGTTAACGCTGAAGCTCAGGAGAAAGCAAATATCTATATTTTAATTATTTCACTCCTAGCCACTTTAGCATAATCGAGATCTAACTACAGTTCTTATCCCACATTGCCAAAACGACTCTTTCATGCTCTCAGAGCTGCTGGGAGGAGTCTCAGCTCTCCAGTTTGTCTCCCACTAGTTTCTGGGTTGTGATGTGGTTACACACCATCCCAAGATAAAATAAGGTGATTTGTATAATTTCCTGGGGAACCAAATTCAAGCCATCCTGGTAACAGACTGTTGCTAATTTTGTTGCTAATTTTTCGATGTTGGGAAGAATAATTCAGCCACTGGAAGAGCCACAGCACAAAACCTGAAGCTGTTCAACAGAATATGTGAGGGGCAGGGGAGCATCACACTTATTCCTGAGAGCATCCCCTGCTCCAAGACTTTGCCTTGGCTTTCAGCAAAGCTCATTTCCAGCGCGAGAGATCCCTCTGGAAGTAAAGACAGAGGATCGGAGCAGTTTGTTAAGTTGAACAGAGAGAAACTAGGAGGTGAAGTAAAACTGAGTGTCCTGAGTAGGACTCAACAGCATTGAGCAAACAAGTGTGCCACTGGTTCCAAAGGCTAGAAAATAAAATGATACAAATCCAGGCCAAAAAAAAAAAAAAAAAAAAAAAAAGGAGTAATATATTAATTTTTACTGTGGCTGTGATTAAGTACTTAAATTTTGAATCGATTCTTCGTCATTAGGGATATTCATTCAAGACTGGATTACTTTTTAAACGAATTATATTAGCTCAAATAAGGCCTTATTTGGGAGAAATTTAATACCTGTATAATTAGACACTGAATTAAGATGACCTTGCCATGGAACAACTACATTTTAATTTACTCTTCATAATTAAAAGCAAATCTCTAAATACCTTAGGCTGATTTTTTTAAACACCCATTTAAATCTTCCTGTTTTTCTAAGCGAACATATTAGAACGCCCGAGGCTGGTACCAAAAAACTGCTAACCCTGAGATCCCTTGAAATCTGGCAACATATTTTTAATTAGAAAACTCGAGCGCTGTGCTCCGTGAGCTGGGCAAGCAGGGCTGAAGCAGCGAGCCTTGCAACCCTTTTTAAGACCAGTTTAAGAGCGGAGGCTTGGGGGGACAGGAGGATGGAGAGCCAGGCTGTGCCCCCCGAAAGGAGCTGCAACCCCGAGAGCTCCCAGCAGCTGTTCCTGTGGAACCGGCTCTGCCATACCGGATCTGGCATCAAAACCAGCAACGTGAAGCTTGGCTTCTGCACGGGGACAGCAGCATTTCCAGCCTCCCTTTCCCCTCCCCGCTAGCGGCTGTTTTGGCTTCCGCACCAGAACCAAGCCTGCTACTTTAATGCCACCGTGGAGGAGGGATCTGCGCGGTCGGGTCTGTGTTTGCTCCCTGCAGCTGTGCGCAGCTCAGCCCGAGCGCATCCTCCGCAGCACTGCCCTCGAGGGGCCCCGGGGGGGTCACTGCAGCCCCGGCAGCCCTGGCCCCGCCGCCCGCCCCCGCACGGGGCTCGCTCCGGACCAGCCTTTGCACCCACAATCGGCAAAACCAAACGCACGCACTTAGGGAGACGAAAACTCAAACTGCAACGTGCACTGAAGCATTTGGCAGCCAACGGGATTGTGAAATGGGGCCCGTGAGGCAAATTTTCTGTAAATCAGGACAGCTCTATGAACGCTCTGTCCCAGCGTACGAGGAATCGTCGAAGAGCTCCGAAAAGACTTGTGCAGCAAGTATCGAGTTCCTCATGCTGCCCCGGATCTGACAGACCTTACTGTTCCTGGCACTTACACAGAGAGAAGGGGGAAAATTCCCTCCTGGCTCTGCCTGGGCTGCGGCAGGGCTGATCGGGAGCGAACAGCCCGAGTTTATTGGTGTTGTTCAGAATTGACTTTGGCCTCTAAACCAGAGCTGACTGTTGCTCGCGTACTTACTGAGCTCCGTGCAGGAGGCTGCGTCCTCGGCTGCTTCAGTCGGTCTCAGCCCATTCACTCCCTGGCAAGAGCGATGCCAATTCCGATCAAACCCCATTGTACACTAATGACATTCAGGCGGCACCAGCCAAGCGCTGGGAGCAGCTGAGCTCTCCCACTGCCTGGTGGGTTCAGGAAGAGTTACAGGTGTAGGATTTGGCTTGGCTGCTTTGTTTTTGCCTCCTCTATTCTCATACATGTTTGAGCCTTCCGTGACACGTCACTAATTTCCAGACACAAAAATGACCTTAAAGGAGATTTATTATTTTGGAATGAAGGAAAAAAAAAAATGCTGCTCTCTGTGAAAGGTAAAACCTCGACCCTTCCACAGCTACTTTAAGAGCCCCCCTCCAGCACAGCCCCCATCGCGGGGTGTCAGCCTCCCTCCCTACCTGGGGGCAGCCCCGGCCGCCGCTCCGGGGGCTGGGCCGCCCCTCCGGGGCTGGGATGCCGTGGAGCTCCTGCGTCAGCCCCGGGGGACGGGCACGCAGGCGGCCGAGCAGGTGGCTGCACACGCTGCCTCTCCCACCTGCTGCCCCGTGCCGAGCCACAATGAACTTGTCAGGCCGTGCTATTGTCACCGAGAGCAGATGTCGGCTGGGCAGCCGCGGCCCCGCTCCGCCCGGCCGTGCTCGCTGCGAGACGCTGCTGGAGCCGCTCCTCGGAGCTCCCTGCTGTTCTGGGGGGTTCGCCTGCGTTTCCTCGGGCCCCATTTCTCTCTCTTGCTTCCACCCACTTTCTTCAGCTGTTCTGTAACCACGGCTTACTGCACTCTGCAGGATTTTCGGTTCCTTCTTGCCGTGTGTTGCCCTGTTTGCTGTTTTCTATCTTGCCCGCGGGGCTGGTGATTTCAGCACGGAGCTGTTCCGGTGCTCGCTGTCCAGAGGGACCCCAAAACACTGCACAGTGCACTGTGTGCTCCCTCCCTGCCCCTCAGCAGGAACTCACGCTAAGCCATTTCCATTTCTAAGGCAGTTTCTTGCTCGCATACAGCCTCATTGCACTGAGGTTTTAAACACAGCAAAGATCCTTTTCCAGCTGAAAGTCCAGCAGGACCCCACGGCAGAGCTTCCCACTGCTCCAGGCATCCTCCTGTTTCTTCCCCACCACTGCAGCTCTGCACAGCCTTTCCCCTGCTCTCTCCCAGGTGTTCCCATGGCTCCCACCTCCAGCTTTGCTCTTCTCGTTCATTCCCAGCTTCCCCCCTCCTCAGTTTTCTGTGCATGCATAGAGGTCTGGGATGTCTCCTTTCTCCACTCGTCCCGTGCAGCTTTCCCACTTGCTGCATTTCCATCACTTCCTGCCCTTCAGTCCCACCAGCTCGTGCTCCATTTCCCCTCAATCCATCGGAGCTTTCCCACCTCACTCAGTGCCACAGCCAACACGGCCGGAGTGTGGATCACACCTCGAGCATTTCTGCCTCTGCCCCACTGCTAATTTGAATTGATAAGAAGGAAAAGTCTTGGCCAGAGAAAAATCTTGGCCAGAGAAGAAGACAAAGAACAAAGCAACAAACACCACTGAGAAGATGAGCCAGAGCTATGGGAGGTGCTCCAACTGCAGCTGGGGAGCTGCAGACTGGCATCCAAAGCAAGTAAGGAAGCAGAAGTAAACAGAGATGGACAAGACTGAGAGAGGGTCTCTTTTTTCCATCTGAACTAGCAAACAGTGGTTTGTGTTGTGCACTTCAACCCGGTTTCCTCTGGTTTAGCTCCCAATCACGGAGGTCTCATCTGAGCTGTAGGACCACAAGCCTGGATGGACAAAGGGCTGACAGACTCTGCTGTGAGTGGTGTGACAAAGGCAACTGCCTTTGCAGACCTGTCTGGGGACCCTGCAGAGCAAACGGGGAGAACCAGTTGTCCATGTGAATCTTGAACAGCACAGGAAGGTAAAAGCTTTAACGGGAAACAGGAGATTTGTCCCCGAGGGATCTCCCTCAGAGCAGTTCGGCAGTCAGTCACACACAGGTTGGAAGCCCCATCTAAGAATGTTTTTAAAAAACTGCCTGCAGTTAGAAGGGAAGTCCTGGCATGAAGAAGGGACTCAAGCTGCTTTATTTCCCCTGCCTTATTCCCTATGATAGTGAAAAGGAGTGGTGGTTTCACCCTAGCCCCTCCATGCAGCAGAATTACATCCATTCCCCTCTCAGCACTTGGCTGGAGACAGAGAAGGTCAACTTCACAGAGATCAATGTAGGAAAGCCACAAGCAGAAAAAAACCCCCTAAACCCCTACAATCTCTACCCTTGATGATTTAGAGGAGGATCACATTTCAGATGTCCAAAAAAGGTCCTGCAAGTGTTTTTATCCTGAGCACTTCAATTATTCCCGGCACTCCAAAGTATTTCAGTCTAGAAGGGGTGGAAAAGGCTTTTTCCCTGCTTAGACTTTCAGAGACAATCTCCTTTTGTCACACGGGGAGGTAGCACAGGGCATGGATGCACTGGGCTTGATGGCTCTGAAATGGAGTTTCAGAGTGAAACCACTCGCCCTGATGTGCCAATTCAGCAAAGCAAAGGCTCCTTCCCCACGAGCCCCACAATCGCCGTTGGCCTCCTGCTGAATAAAGGGGACAAATTTAAGCTGAAAGCATTCCTGATGAACAGTGTGAGGACAGGGGAAACTCCACAGTCCGTGAGGATCTGGAAGCAATGCTGGGTACAACAGCTGCTCCTCTGGAGCACGGAAATGGCAGAGCTCCCCGGTGCAGCGCGACAGCTCCAGCGAGCACGTCCCCGACTGTGCAAACTGCTTTCAGAATCAATTACCCAGCTCAGCTTCTCCAAGCAGGACGAAACAGCCCACTTTTTTTTTTTTTTCCCCTGCAACAAGGAGACATACAAAAAGAAGACAGAGCAACATGGGGGTGCCATTTGAGCAGTAAAATGCTGAGAGGTCTCTTGACTCCATGTTGAGAGCAACCATGCACCTGTACGGAGACGAAAGCTGGGAGCAGGGGAAGCCTGAGAGCAGGGGCTCAGAAGCTGCCAAAGCTGGCTGAAAATAAAGTCAGAGGAGCTGCACGAGACCAGAAATAGAGAGGCTGTGACCTGAGAGACAGCAACACGTGCCTCAGCCAGGAGCAGAAAGGCAACATGGAGACAGGATGCCCACAGAAGACATGTCATGAGCATAAAAAAGAATATTTTTAGAATCTCCAGGAAAAGCATGACTAAGTACTGCTTTGAAGTTCTCTTCAGGAGCACAGATTAGGCTAATCCATGAAGGAGGGTGTAGGACTGCAGCTCCCCAAAGAGGTTTTTAGGTGCCAGAACCAAAACAAGATGAATTACCACAAAGTCTCTGCTGCCTGTGAAGGAACCATCTCCTACACATCACCCTGCTCACGCACCCGCCTGCCTGCCCACGTGCCAGCCTCAAGGCTAGGAAAGACATAAGAAAAGGGACTTGACGAAAGATCTGGAAGGATCACTGTTTCCTCCTCCCAGGCTGTGAGAGCTAAAGCATCCCCATCTTCTCTGCTTCCCCTGCATCCCCAGAGCCAGAGTTGGGCACATCTGGGGGGACGGGAGGAGAGCTGGCCTGGAGGAACAACACAGCCTGCAGCCTCTGCCTGTGGGCTGCACTCAGGAGGCTTCGCCCCAGGCTGCTCTTGGAATGCCTTTCGTCCAGACCTAGAAACATTTTCTACTGTGGTAAAATTCCCTATTTTCCAGATTTCCAAGGGAAACACAGCTCAGGCCATGGTTACTGCCATACCTACCTGCAGCGATGGCATGAGAGAAGCTGCTCCCCCACCCACTCCAGCCTCATGCCCTGCTGCCAGGGTGCCCACCTGGTGAGGCCACAGCACAAGCCTGGCCCTCTCAGGTGCCCTCAGAGCTCCTGTTCCATCCCACCAGTCCAAGGGAGTCAAAGGCTTCTTTAATTATTAACTGCTTTGCTTTGCTTTCCCTCTGCACTTGAGAACATGGGCTCTCTGGAGGCAGGAGCAGCCTAACAGAGCAGCAGCCCTGGTGGGAGCAGCCCAGGGCTGGCACCAGCCATGCCCACCGGGGCTGGAGTTCCCCTCGGGCTGCTTCCATTACCCGTGATGTGAACAGCGTGTGTGGGGCAACAGGAGACTGTAATGTCTTTATTTTCTACCACCAATTATGTTCTCAAGGTTGTGTCCTCCGCTGATGTAAAGTAGATGAGCTGCACTGAAGTTAATGGATCTCTGCTGATTTACACCCTCTGAAGGGCTGGCCCTCTGGCTCGTGTGGGAACAGCCAACCATCCCAGCAGCCCTGGTGTTTAACAGCTCCATCCTGAGCCAGCCTTTTCTACCACTCCAGTCCATAAACCACAAGCTTTATTAACTAATAATTAGTCCTTCGGTTAAGTTTCAGGGTCATGCTTTAAGAACTGCTGCCCTTGGAACCGGAGTTTTGAAGAGACCTGAAGCAGTGGAGAGAAGCAGAGCAGAGGCACTGCCAGGCTGCCCTGAGGATGAGAGGGTCTTTCACAACCATGTTGGCACCTTCTGCCCTGTGGAAGTACCTGGGAGTTCAGCACCTTGAATTCAGGCTGAGGCATCACTCTTGCAAACACAGGGTTGATTTTAACCACGTAATTTCAACCAGGCTCCCGAGCTGTGCAAAGATGAGTTTGGGTGCAAGTTCCTGCCTGACGAGGGCACAGTGAAAATGCTGGGGGCCACCAAGCCCCCAGGGTCAAGGGCACAGAGCAGTTCTGGCACAGGGCAGGCAGGGTGGTTTGAGAGGACAGAGCAGCAGCTCCCCTCGTTTCTTTTTCTGTTGTACATAATCAGTGGTCAAACAAATGCTGAGGAGCTGGGTCACATCCTTCCCTTGTGTGCTGCTCTCTGGACACCCCGGTGCCACAAGTGTCCTGAGAGGGGTTACACACTGTTGGGGGGCTAAGCTTGGGAAGAATGGTGGATTAAACTATACATAAAATAGGATTTTTCTAATTATAAATTAAAACACAGCTTCCCAAACATTAGCTTCAGCTAATGCTCCTCTTCTTCCTTCTCTGGATTGAGTGAAGAACATCGAGTGCCTTTCTGCCACCAGAAGGAATAAAAGTTCTATACAGAGCTGGGGAATCACGACAGCCTAGCACACAAATGTTCTCAACAAGGAATGTAATACGGGCAGCTCTCACTGAGACGGTTCTTTTGCAATAACTTAAACAGTACCGATTACTGCTTGGGGAAATAAAAGACAACATAACTTTGAAACTTGAAAAGCTCTTTCTTCCTTGTAAACAATTGCAATAATCCATGTCAGTGATTTAGATGAAGATCAACTTTACCTTTCTTTGCTGATGACACAAAACTAAGAGCAATAAAAAACTTAAGTGCATTTGTGCACAACTAATGGATTGGATGTGGCATGTGCCAATGGAAGTCGGTATATATAATGCAGCATATACTGGATGCCAAATTAATGGGATCATTTGGGCATTCTGGAACACTTGTGGCATTGAGTTTAAGTCATTTAAGGAGTCTGACAGGGGTTGATGACCTTCTGTTTTCAAAAGATTGAAGAAGCCTAGTACTTCTGTAGGCAAGCCATGGTATGAATTTTACCCCCTCCATCCAGCTGCTACTCAGTCCAGAGATGAGAGATAATAAACCAAGGCAAGGAGATCATGCCTGGTGTCCCTAATAAGAAATACAGGAGTGCAGATCCACCTGAACAGAGAGGTGGAGGTTCAGGCACACAGGTGATGGACCAGACAGTCCCACCTCCTGCTGGACATGAGGACCCTCAGCAGGCCACGGCACTGCTTCCTACTTGGATTAGCTCATGAGGGAAACTGGCCACAGCACGGAGTGAAAGGCATCTCCCTGCCAACCTGTGACATCCAGGATGCCCTGATGAGGTGCAGAGGTTCACTCAGGGAGCTCTGATGTACAGTAGAGCTGGAGACAGGGCGGTTTTCTCCCACCTGCCCATCCCAGCAAAGCGGCCCAAGCTGGGGTGAGGCACAGGCACAGATCTGTTGGACTGGCTGACACAGGGACAGAAGAAGCTGGGTCTGATCCCTGTGGTCCTGCCCCTGAGCAGAGCAACAGCAAAGGACCTGGCAAATTCCACATGCTGGTAATAACAAAGATCCTGCTCTCTCTGCCTCTTCATGTGGAAGTGGGAGATGCTCCAAAGAAGTGCAAAACCACTCTCTTGAACCCCCAGGAGGTGAATACTTGCAGGCTCAGCTCAGAGCATTCACCAAGGACCAGCACAGCACCCTTGATGTCTGTATAGATGCTGCAGATGTTACTGGGAGAGCTCTGGAGTCCACTATCCACAGGTAGATTTCACTATTTGCTTTATTTTTATCTTTGGAGGAGTGGCCCAAGGTCTGAGCTGCTGAGGGTGTTTAAAGCCTGCCCCCTCAGCATCCCAGCAAGCTCAGGCACAGTCAGAGGAGCACAGTCTATGGGCACCCAACATCACCTGCACCAAAGTGTCCAAGGCTGGGTCGGACAGGGCTTGGAGCAGCCTGGGACAGAGGAAGGTGTCCCTGCCCATGGCACTGGATGGGCTTTAAGGTCCCTTCCCTCCCAAACCACTCCATGATTCTGTGCTCACACAGTTTGTGGGGCTGAGGCAGAGCACAGCTCACACCCTCCTGCAGAAAAGTGGAACCTTCCATCTGTGCTTCCCAAAGAGCACAGATCCCTCTCAAATGTCTCTGCTTGGCAATGCCAACGTTTCCAGCTTTGGGCACATCCTACAAAGGGTACTTGGACATCTCTGAATGCTCAATGCAGAGATGTCTTCAGGCAACTGCCTCCTATTGTCACAAGGATCTGGGAAGAAGATTTTATTTCTTATCCTTAAATTAAATTCATGCGAGTACATATCTAAATACCATTACTGCTCTGACCTTAACAACAGATTTTTAAGATACCTGAAAAGTCTAGAAATGCTGAGACGCCCTCAAAAAGGGGGGAAAAGCACATAGGTGCCAAACCTCCACAAACTGCACTATAGCTCTGCCCGGCAAAGTCACCTGGGTGCCTCCGGGAGGCAAACTCACATACCCAAAACCAAAGGGACACCAAGTAGAAACATTTATTCTGCTGCTGAGTCCGAAAAAAGTTAGGAGCTTAAAAGACTCAAAAGGGTAGGCAAGGGAAACACTCATTGAAGGGAAATGCTGCAAGTAGCCCAAACCAAGGGTGTAAATAGCTCTCCCTCGAAAAATGCCCACCTGCACAGAAGTAAACACTTCACCCACCTGGCCCAGCTCGCTCAGGCAACACATAAGGAGGGAATCTACCGACTGAGGAGGACCAGCTACATGAGCAAGTGCTCCCGGGGGTGAGTCACAGCCCTTACATTATTACTGCTGGGCAGTGAGGATGATTTTGGTGCAGAAATACATGCTTCGAGGAAAGTTCAGAGGTATCATGTAAATCTCAGTATTATTTATACCACCTATAAATGAGCTAAATTATGACCTAGCTGAGCAAAACACTTTTGTAAACCAAGGTGTTGAATATCGTGTAGTTTGCATGTTTAACAGGACCAGGCTTTCATCATGGAGTGGACGAGAGCTAATAACCCATTGATTTTAGGGCCCATTTAGGAAAAGAATTGCCTATACAGATTTGATCACCACGCATTACTTTGTAACATCTAATACCCTGGGCACAAAATAATGCTGAGAGAGGCAAATTGTGGAGCCATTTTTATCCAGAGAGGGTTTGTGAGGAGGGCATGGCACAGGGGCTGCTTTGGGCTGGGGCATAAAGCAAAGCCAGGAGAAGCTCTGAGGAGATGGTCCATGTTCCTCCAGTTATGCTGAGCTCTGCCCTGTGCATCCACCCACAGAGCTGCTCAGCTCTACCTGGGAGATCATTCGCACACACAATTAAGCAAAGCTTGGAAAACGACCTGTCCGAAATTAAGTCCCACCGACAGTTCAATAATCCTTAATTCTTATGGCGTTTTTCCATCCTTGTTCAATAAAAGCAAGTTTTTCTGGGCTTAAAACTTCCAAAAAAGAGGAGTTTGGGCACATAACATGGGCTTTTCAAAACATGAATTCACAGAGATATTTCACTTGCAGATTTAAGACTGCTTTGGAAAGAGCATCCAAATGCTAAGAATTACCAGCATCAAGCATCAACAGCTTAAAACTCAGCTTGATGGGCTGTGCAGCATCTTCAGCACTCTCAGACCACATCTCCATCATGACTTTCATTGCCTACACTTAAAAGACTTCCCCTGAACCAGCTGTGCTGCAGTACAGCTGCAGGAGCTGCTGCTGCCCTCACCCTGCCTGCACAGCACTGATCTCCTCCTTGGCTGAATGGAGTGCTTTAAGAGGTCTCCCAGGGAGGTAAAGGAGCATTAAGTGATGAGTGGAGGGTGAGAGAGGAACCATGCTCCCCCTCAGCTAGCCAGGGCCTGTTCTGCAAGAAGGGTGTTTCAGAAATTGGGAAGTCAAACGGCTGCCCATACCCAACAGCTTGACTTAAGTTGTTCACCCCGCAGCCCAGGTGCAGAATATTAACAGAACAATCAACAGGATCATGACAACAGCCAGCCCACCCCCAAAATGTGTCCTCTCCTCCACCAGGCACCCACATCCTCCTCAATTACAATTCCTGGGACGAAAAGGCTCAAGCTGGTAGGGTCTAAAGTCCGTGCAGGCCCCTTTAGGCATCTCTCTCTGTTGACAGACCTTGAGAGACAAGGCAGGGACCATCAGACAATCCTGTCACACCTGACCCAGGCTGGCAGAGAACACTGCTCTCATCCACGGGGAGAAAACCCGTGTGTTTGTTCCAACTGGTGTTTCCCTGAGGCTCCTGTAAATACTGGATTAACTGGGCACAGTAACTGGAGGTAACCCCCACTCGTGTTCCCTTCAGCACACGCCAGTCCCCCGGCATTGCCCACGCACTCTTGCTGTACAAGACACGGGTGCACGAGGCAGCCTGTATCCCTCGTCCTCAGCACAGCTCAAAATGCATCTCGAGACAGCTCTTCGGGAACAAAGACACCAGCCACAGACACCAGCAAGCCCAGGCAGCTCCTGGGACATAAATCCCGCTATTTAACGACTACTCAGATGCTTGAAATGGAAGTTTGGTTGTGGTTTATGAAATCCTTGGAAAAATTGGGGTGCCCCGAGGCTCTATCCCGCTGCCTGTGGCACAGCCCACTGGCAGCAGTGCCGAGGGGACCCCCTGGGCTGTCCCTGCTGAGTTCGGACCCTCTTGGCACTGCCGTTCATTAAGGGCTGTAAGCACCCCATGGCTTTGTGCAGGATCCTCGCCCATCACAAAGCCAGTTCCTGCAGAACGCAGCAGCATTATGCTTTCTGCAAATACACTGCTCCTGGCTTCAGCAGTGTTGGAAAAACTGCAGAGAAACAGGGAGCATAGGGGTTTGCAGTTGTGGGGTGTTGAACAGTTAAAGAACAAAGATATGTTGCACAAAACGCACTTAACGGGTGTTCGACGGTGCAGGTAGGACGCAACCCCAATACACACGTGAATATGTGTGCCCGTGTATTTATTTCATCCCCATTCAGAGCTGGATTCTTCCCCGCTTTCACTGGCACTCCGGTTTCTCGGGGCTGTTCTGGGTACGGTACCGGGGGATTCTCTCCCTCTCCGCCCCGCATTCAGTGCTGATGCGGAGGCGAAAGCCGAGGGCCGGCAGCTCCGGCATCGCCGCGCTGCGAAGGGCGGTGGGAGAACGAATGCACCAAACAGGGCCGGGCTGGGGCGCAGCAGTGCTGGGGCGCTGGTGGGGACAGAGGACCGGAGTGCCGCGGTCCCTCGCACCCTGTCGCCCGGTATACGTTTCCCCGTTGTTTTTTCTTCCTTCCCTGCCGGAGACCTTCCGTGGATCGGTGTTTCAGCTTAGGCTGCACTTTGTGGCTGGTGAATGGCACCGGTCTGACGGCTGCACGGCCCCAGCACCATCACCCCCGTGTGACTGGATTTGGCCCTGCCGTGGGCCCTCAACAGCGTGCCCCCACAAACCAAATCGACCGAAGCCCGTGCCCTGGTACCGCTGAGGGAAGAACCAGTTAGGGAAATATTTTCTTCATCCCTCGCCCTCCGTGGCTGCCTGCCCTTGAACTGCCCTATGCCGCAGCCAGGACCGGCACCGGCGAGCCTGGGAACGGCGTTACGCTCCTGCAGCCTCCCGGTGACCGGGGCCGGGCTGCGGCCGAGGCAGCGGCAGAGCCCCCTCCCCGGAACGCGGCCACGGGAGCGCCAGCTCCTGCTCATGGCCGGGGGAAGCCCGCCTGGCCGTGACTGCTTTCTAAAAATGTCCGTTTTGCAGCTTCCCCTGTTGTTGGAGGTCGGGGCACACGGGCCCGAGAACTACGAGAGGTTGTTCTTAAAAATCCCCCTACACAACGGTGCTGGGGGCGAGCATTGGAGCCTCGGCCTCAGCCACAGCCGTCCCGCTGCCGGCGCGGTGCGCGCAGAGAAGGCAGCGAAACAAAAACCGCCGGGCTCCGCCGGCGGGCGCGTCGGGACCGCGGGGCTGGCGGGAAGAAATTACCGGGACCGGCGGGGCCTGCACCGGCGCCCGCTCCGAGGAGAGACGGTCCCGCACTCCTCCCGCCGGCCCCCCCTCGCTCCCACGCAGCGCTGCCGACCGTGTTCCAAGGCCGGGATCGCTCCCGGCCGCTTCCCCCCGCACCGGCGGAGTGAGCGGCAGCACTGCACACAACCGCGCCGGCCCCGCCGCCAGAGCCCCTCTCGAGTCCGCCCGCAGTCCCGGCCCCACGCCCTGGTCCTCTCGCCGCCCCCATTTCGGCTTCTGTCCTCCGTGTCAGCCGAGGCTCCGCGGCGGCCGCCGGCTGCTGCCCAGCCCGCAGCGCCCGGCCCGTCGCGCTCGGATCGGCTCTCCCCGGCGCGGCGGCAGGCAGGGAGCGGAGAGACGTTTGTAAAGAAAACGTTTATTTACACGTCTTGGCAAGTACAAAGTATTATACATGGTCTGTGTCAACCCCAAATCTTCTTTATTATGAAACATAAGGCGCTTTCTCGAAAGCCGGTGGGGCAGGGAGAGAGTGCTGTTTCGGGGCGCTAAAGCTCATCGGCTGGGAGGGTGAGGACAGAACAGCGTGTGATGCCTGGAAGGAGCCCTTATTACTACGGTGAATAAATTACAGCTGACATTAACTTCACCTGGGACAGATGGGAGCTACCGCTTTTCAGTTTAATAGGGTTTCCGAAGCTAATGAGTCATCACCGGCTCCACCGAGTCCCCTCCGCTAAGTGATAGGGAGGTATTTTTTTCTTTACACTATCCTCAGAACAGGAAAAAAAAAATAGCCTTTTGTTCCAAAGCCAACACAAAATACCTATGTTCAGATTTCGATATAAATAATCGAGGTTTTATATAATTCCATATTAATAGTGCCCAAAATCTCGATGCATAAATAAATTAAAGTATTAACACTTCTTACAAAAAGTGACATATTTCCCTTCCTAGTGGAACATCGACACAAATATACAAGCGGCTCTGCTCCGCGCCGGCCTCGGGGAAGCGGTTCCGGTCGGACCCGATGCCGGTGTCAGCCCCGCTGGCGCCGCTCACCGCCCCGCCACCCGCCCCGCCGGGGGAGCCGCGATCCCGAGGCAGGGGGAGCCGCTGGGCGCGCTCCGCGGGCCAGTCCGCTACGTGCCCCGGCTGCAGCCGGGCTCAGACGAGGGAGGTGACCGGGGGGATCTTGGCGCTCTCCTCTTCCCAGGGCTGCAGGTTCTGCAGCGCGAACAGCGACGAGTTGTGCAGGCACAGCGGGTCGGGCTGGATCGACTCGTTCAGCGACTTCTGGAAGGCGTCGTGCTGCAGCTGCAGCATCAGCCGGCTCGCCTGCTGCCGCTCGGCCTCCCGCTCCTCTGCCGTCTGCCGCCTGCCGGGGGACACGCTCAGCCCGCGCCCGGGACACGGGGCCCGCTCCGCCCGCGACTCC
>WEKY01002070.1:163026-193295 GCA_013390045.1 Picathartes gymnocephalus | reverse complement strand
AAAAAAAAATCAAAACCCCCAAAACATAAATCCCAGGTTTCAATACCATAAAATTTAGTTTTCCTTAACTCATGCTGCAAAAGCTGTTTCTATGATTCCTCACTATTTTAGTTTCCCCTCCCCTTTTAAAAAAATAATTCATTAACATCAAGTATTTCCATGTAGTACTGGCAGTGCAGGCCATACGTGGCATTTTGCTAGCATACACATACCTAATTAAACCATGGTGCAGGCTGCACAACACAGTGCAAAACAAACATCCCTGACCAAGTCAGGGAGTTGGAACCAGATGAGCTCTAAGGTCCCTTCCAACCCAAGCCTTTCTATGACTGAGCAGTGAATTACCTTACTATGCTTGAGTATCTCATTACAGTATAACCTTTCCACAGCACCTGCTTCTAAGCTATCCTGTGTTTCGAGCCTGTGTCATATCAAACAACGCATTTTTAACCTCCTAGGGCTGGAAAAAACAGGGATTCGCAAATTACTTTCACATTAGCAGCAGCAGTGACAGCTGTTCCTGGGTTTTCTGCCAATGCAAACAGAGGAGGAGGCATTTTGCTTAAAAACAGAGTATTGTATAGCTACGAAGTCACTTCCATACATTTACATTCAGGAGTGTATATCCCACAACTTGTATATTTCATCTTTGCAGTACTATTTTTAGAACATGCACAATAGTATGCAATGCTACCAAAAAAATGTAAGATTGATTATTACCAACACAAGGCATTTTTAATCTGGACACAGAAGACACATGGCAATATTGTGCACTGCTGTGACCACATCCAGAAAAAAATCATTGCTAGTCTCAGTGACAGTATAATGAATGTGTCCATTCCATTCCGGCACAAAGTTATTTTATTCATCTTGATGTATTTTATTCCACGAACATCTGGTAGCATGAGGCACTCTTTGTAAGCCGTTTTTTATTTGCCCCAGTGCCACTAAGCTTTCTTTGGATGTGCTATATTTAATATTGCAGCTTGAATAAAAAGCAACACCACATTTCAATTATCAAAGGCTGTATAATATAACATTTTGATAGAATATCATAACAAAAGATGTAGGAGATCTGACATTTCCAAACTTCTTAAAGTCAAGGGTATATCCTAGACACATCAAGTAGAGGCCCAGGCATTCACTCATCACCCCATACCTACCTACTCTTGACTTTCATACTAAGTCAAACAAGACAAGTGTGCCAGAAGAAAGCAGCAGTAATCTCTGGGCTGGTCCCATATATGGAAACTTGGGAAGCCACATATCCTTGCATCTTACAGTTACCAATTTTTCCAGTTTTGCTTGGGGCTTGGGTGGGTTTGGTTTTTTTTTGTTATAATTGCAGCTGGTTTGAAATTGAAGAAAAAAAGGAAAGTTTTCCTTTCATTAGCTTCCTCTTACACAGAAATGTTTCAACAGATAGCAGAAGGTACCAGGATTTGATTTTGACACATACAGTCAGATGGAGCACAGTAAGCTTTAGAAAGTGCACTTAATATCAACAGCATTCTACTGTCTCCTCTCCAGTTGGTATTGGCAAAAGGCAAACTCAGTGGCTGCAGCAGAAAACACTCTACGGTACAAGTAAGTATCTTCTTTTTACATTACCTTTGCAAAAACTTTCATTGTGTAGCCCAGATATTGCACCCTAGGATCAATAGCTGCGTAGGTAGCCAGCATCCTTGTGTTATGCTGTGCCTAGAAAAAGGGACAAAAACATTAAACTGGTGTCAGGGTGAGCCATTATGTAAGAAATTGTGCAACTTCATGGTGCCAGGTGAAAGCTGGAATGAGCTGTACTATTCATGATGGCAGACAGGCCATGGTGGATGTGGCATTAGTGGCTTTTCAGAAGTACCCCCAAAACAAGACTTTCTATGCCATAACCTGCTCTGCCATCAGGTCATGCACAACTCCCTGGGTTGGGCTGAGAGTGTGGGCCACTGAATTAAAATAATGTAGACGAAAAACATAAACACAAAAGCATTTTCATTCTGGTTTCAAAATTATTCCCTCAAACAGTTATTTGGGTACAACAGAATTAAAAAGCTTTCTCTGAACAGAAAAGCAGACACAAGCAGATGCTCACCAGTGTATTGTACAAACTGATATCTCCTTCCAAGCCACTCCGCCTGTGTTCAAACTTCACTATAGGCACTTTGGCTGTTGTTATAGGCAAGATGTTCCTCAAACCTGGGGAAGCAACACTTTAGTACACAAAACATTCCCATTAACAACATTTATTTGTTGTTTGTAAATTTAACTGCAAAACAAATAATACTTTAAAGCACCTACCTGGATGCTTCTTAAGAACTTTTGCCAATCCTTCTATTATTTCTTTACAGTTTAATTTCTAGGAAAAACAAATATCACAGCTTCAGACATTAAAACATGGATCCTATTCCAAGACGCACATTTACTATCACATATATTTCATAGATGAAAAGTCTATGTACAAAAAGGAGCAAGATTAAGCCAGTACATGAGTTTACAGGAACTCATATGCTCTGTGTGGACATCTACAGTGTACAGTGTGTCTTTAAGGCATTAAAAATAAAATAGGCTGGATCTTGCTTCAGTTGTACAGAGTGCAACAAGCCAACGTGCAACTAGCAAATCGTACCCCTTCTGTGTACAGAAATCTTAACTGAATTAAAAAACCTTAAAGAATTCCTGAATTTAAAATAGCAGATTTTATCAATTTCAAAACTTACCTCTGCATTTTCATGACCTTCCAATGTCATGCAGATATCTAGATCACTGTCCCGAAATCCAAATCCATTCTTTGAGGAGCCAAATAAGCAAAGCCTGGCTTTGTCTGATCAAAAGAGTAGGTAAGAAAAAGGTAAATTCTTTTTCATTTGAATGGTAAGTGCTTAGTATGAAATATTGCTTAACTGCGTTGTGTAGGTGCCCATAAAAAGGAGCTTAAAGAGAGAGCTTACACTGTCACTTCAAAGACTTCAACTTCGATAAAGGAGGAAGCTTCAGGAATTATTTATAGAAAGTAAAGCACAATAAAGACATATTTTATGTAATTTTTCATGACTGAAGTACGTTACAGTTACTATAATCATTAAATGGCATCTCTAAATGTGGTGCAATGTTTTGTGCTATGTGACTGCACTTTCCTGCTTTTAATAATTCAAAATAATATGCAAACGCAGTCACCAGTACAGCTTTACCCCACAGATAAGACAGAGCTACTCCTAAGGCAGCCAAAGTAGTATTTCTGGTTTCGTTCAGAGTTCATCTAGGTTTCATATTTTTCCTGTGACTAGGTAAATTTGGTCAATGAGTTTTTATAATCATAACATACTCTTCAAGAAGACACAAGCAGTAAGATTACAATACTTTATGGAACATTCTTTCCCAATTACTTTGTTTACATTTTTGTTTGAAACACAATATTACTAAATATTTCCATTCTCGGAAAGCAAAATTATGTAGTTAAATTATTTCCTAACTGCAAGAATACATTTATCTGTTCAACTGATATTAATCCTGGGAAAACAGATCTAACCTATTCACAGCTTTTTTTTCCTAAACCTTAAGAGAATCAGAAACCTGAAGTTTTTCAAGGCTTTGTAACAGGTCTCAATCCTCAGCTGCTGCCAGTAAGTGGAGGCACAACCAGTGGATGGAATTCCCAATTCCTTGATGACAGGTCAGCTACAGCAGAATAGCCTTCCATGGACTGGAATTCAGGAGACCTAGGTTTGGTGCCTGGTTCTAGCAGTGTTTTACACCTCCTATAAAAAAATCACTTGGCATCTCTGTGCCTTGACGTCCATTGCTGTAGCAAGACGCTTTTGCTTGTTTTATATAAGGGATGTGAAGACAAACTCATTAAGATTTCTAAGATACTCAAGGACTGGTGACTAGGCAACAAAAGCCCTTGGCCCATGAGCAAAGCTAACACTAAACCCAACGAAACTTTCTTTCTGGCCTGACTGGAGCAGTCCTGTGCTTGCATTACTACTCTGGCAGCTCCTCCTCCACTCTAGAGACATTTCTGTGGAATAGCATGAAGGAATGTTCAATGTCAAAGTCTGCAAGACAGCTTTACAAATGGAAGGAAAAGAGATGCCACTGCTTCAAGCAAGGAAAATAAAATGAGACAAACCATACCTTCGTGTTCTATACAAAATGACTGAAGAAAGTACTCTCAAGAACCACTATCTACTGTTACCTACCATTATATTCTTTTCGAATAAATCTCTCCAAACTTGCCAGTATTTGTTCTCTGTTTTGTTGCTCAGATAAAGGAGGGGATAATTCATCTACGCAAAAACAAATTAAAACACAGTCAGATGTGACCTTCAGCATCTTCAAAAATATTTTTCAGCGAATTAAAAGATTGGATAGGATTGTTTTGTTGTTGTTCACTTTGCTTAAATCTCTGTTTTTCTTTTTATATCATTAGAGTCTTCAGGACTTTATTTCAAGACATCCAATTCTTCAACCACAAAGTAGCTTGGTGGGCACCTGGCATCCAGCCACGGTTAACCCACCACAGCACCCCCAGAAGATGCCATAGAATTTGACAAGCACAAACACTAGTTTTGCCCAGAGCGTGATTTCTGGGAACACCAGTAGCTTTTTATAAACAATGAAAAATCCCATATAACATCAGTTTCTCAAATCTAAGGTATCACAGCCATAGATTATCTGAAAATTAAAATACTGACCAATTTATAGCCTAGGGCATCTGGAAGAGCTTCTTCCTATTGAATTGTAAATAATTGTAAATAAGTAATTTAACCCTGGAGTTTTATATTTTTCCTTGTTACAGATCACAGTATATAGTGGTGTACAAACACCTTTTGAACTTACCAAAACATCTTTTACACACTATATCAAGTATTTCCCGAAATCTGTCTGTCATTGGTGGTAGTGGTTTTAGATCAATTTTCTTGAAATCCTCTGGGCAATCATTTTTGGAATGTCCATCCCGTTTGCAGATGCTGCATACTATGGTTGGTGGCTTTTTTTGGGGGGAGGGGAAAAGGAAAATTGTATTTGTGCACTTAAGACAGTTCAGCAGACCTATTATTTCCAAGTAACCAAGAAGATTTAACATATGGACAACAACAACAACAGAGCCTCTACAAAGAGCAGAACACCTCTCAACAAGCTGCATTTAATTCTCAAAGTGCCTAAAAGCACCTGGAAATTCTACAAGAAAGTAGAAGAGAGGGGAGAAATGACCCAAAAAACAACACCCAGAAACAACATCCAGGATTTTTTTGTGTGTGAAAATCAAAAATCTTTGCATAAAATGGGAGCAACAGACTATCTAATCCAAATGTCACACAGGGTGGTGTTTCCAGTCCTCAATAACAGGTACTCCAGAAAGACCAGAGCTACCACCCACAACACAAACTGAAACAATTACTGGGAGAATCCCACCATCCCACTCTTAGTTTTAGAGACTTAAAAAGTAATGGCCCAGTGATACATGACTAGCACTGCTTACCTTTCCTGAAGTAAAAATAAACTTATCAAACACATAATGCATTTCTTCTGTTGAGAGTCTGCCTTCCTCTTTGAGATCATGGGTTTCCAGCACTGCTTTGCAGCTGGGTGAGGTAGCTGGGGTGCCAGTGCACTTCGTCTGTGGAGACGACTCCGTTACCAAACTCTGCCTACTTTCAGCATCAGAAAACTCATTACTGGAATTTGTGTCATCAGGCTGATGTGCACTGCAGTTACAGTGGTGGCTGAGCTCACCCTCAGTTAGACACACTGAAATTTCTAAATCATTCATCTCTTTAGGTGATTTTTCCTTTAATTCACAGCATTCATTAGAAATAAGGGATAAAGCTTCTTCTTTGTCTTCATCATAGCTAGAGTCCAATGTTGAAAGTAGCAAAGAGTCCATGTTCTGGGAAGTGCATCTTTTGGCTACAGCTTCTACCACTTTATTACATTCAACTTCATTCTCTGCTATGTTACATCCACTTCCTAGATCTTCTTTATCTACAACATTTTCCCCTTGTGGAAGGCAACAGTTTGCTACAGGCTCTTCAGATCTTGTGCATTTCTTACTATTCATTTTCCCTTTTTCTTTTTTCTTGGTGTCTGGCTTGGATTTAATCCCATCTTTACTTTGTGGACATGCAAAATATTTATATGCTGTCCGAAATCGCTCCAGAATGTACTCAAATACCATCTGGCTATTTAGACTTCGTGCAACATTCCTCTTTAGTGCAAATGGATCTGGAACAAGAAAGAACAATTTAATTAGTAATCTTCAACTTCCACGTTTCACAAAGCAGCTGAAATCCCTAAGTTATTATAGGGCAGTTAAGGAGATTCTTATACTATAATCCAGAACTGTATTTGGATATACTTAAGAATGAAAGACCCACACGTTTTTACAGAATTCTTCCGTACAAAACACATCCATGTGCAACCATGAATGGCTGACTATCATAATTCCAAATAGTGTTACTCTAAAAGAAAACCATTATATTATGGTCAATTTCTAGACTAGAAATTAAGTACGTACATACAAATAATAAACATAAAAAGGCAAAATAAATAGAAGCCTGCCAGAACCTTTTTTCCTCCACTGAAGAAGGATTTTTGTTTCCCTTAAGAAATTCATTTGTCTAAGAGTAACATTAAGGATTTAAGGATTGTATGAATCAATCTCACCAAGATCCATTCTTAATCCTTCCTAACAATTTCTAGATCAAACATGTTTTCCAAGGAAAAAGAATTCCTGCATAGTTGGTATAAGTTTGCCTGGATGACAGTAGCAAACTGAGACTCTGTTACTTCATAATATCAGCTACAAACGTAAAATTGAAAAAAAAGGCAAAAATGAAAAGTAAAAAAACATAAAACAAACAACAACACAAATAGACCAACAACAGCAGGTGTCAGAACCAGAATGCAATCTGGTTTTTTGAAATTATTTCTCATTTCTTCCTCAGTGATTCGTCCTGTCATCTTACAACCCACGTTTTGAATAAACACTTCCCTACTTTTTCTAAACTCTATCTAAAAGTGATTGAAGAGAAGAATTGGGAGAGGAAATTAAAGTCACAGGAGTGATCTCAACATCTACTACTCAACCTGTGCCTCAAGAATTCAGTGCTTGTTTTTCTGTTTCACTTTTCCTTCTCACTCTTCTTGTACCTTACTGACTCATCCTTCAATGTATCTCTGTACCTCATTCTCTGTATGATTCTCTTTGTCCTCTCCATCGCCTCAAGTGTTACAGATAAGCCACTTCAGCAACATCTCTAGAAAGTGTTCAAAAGTCATTATTCATGCTTTTATCAAAGTATCACCTTACATGGTTTCTTAGCCTTCCTTAAACACCCAATTTCTCTATTCTTACGGCCAATTCAGAATGCCATACATTGCTCTGTAACTCAGTGACTTTCCTTGCCTTTTAGACAGAAAACTTGTCTTTAAAGACACTAAATAGCTGACAAAATATATATTTAAAAAACTTATTGTACAGATTCTTGTAAGAGATTTGTAAGTTAAGCAAATGAAGATGCTAATGCAGGATGACTACAGAAGTGGGAAGGGATCAGCCTACCTTCAATGGCTATTCGCCTCTTAGGCCAGTTTTTATTCTCTCTGGTTAAGAGCTCTTGTACCCGTATGCTGATGACATATTCCTCCAAAGCAAATTCCAGTGTGTAAAACTTCAAAAGTTCCAACCACAGTTGCCCCAGTGAAACTTGGTGAGGGGTTTTGAATGCTAAGAGAGACTGAAAAACATGGACGAGAATGCTCAACTACAATACGAAATGAGTATTCCCCCTTTTTTTGTCCTGGTTCCATCCAACATCAATGTTTAAAAATAAAAAATAGGGATGAGAGATAGCAAATGGTTTTCAATTAAGTCAGGACTTACAATCCCATGTTTCTCTTTTGCATTGCTTTGGTTGTCCACTTCTGAGCTTGTTGCCTTCTTGCCACCACCTTTTTGTTGTTCAACTTTAGCTTTGCTTTCTGCTCCAACGGAGTTTTTTGCTGCACCATTTGTGGGTGGTTTGTACTCCCACCTTACAAATTCTTCATCTTCCACCCCTTTCAGCTGGTGGTCATCTGGCCTCTTCGAATCAAAGCCTTCAATCTAACAACAATTAAAGTGGCTCTGAAACAAGACTGTATATAATACACACAACCAAAAGTTTCCAGCCAATGTAACACTGACTATTGTGGTATTCACACTCCTCAAGATTAACAGATAGAGACAGAAATTAAGAAAAATAAAATAGAAAATGACTGCCTTTTCTCCAAAACACAGGTGATCCAACTATACAGCCTGCTACAAGCGCCTTTTAAAAAAAGTCTTCAGAATCATCAAGCATCTTCTGTGTGAGCATTAAGTACCAATGCATTTTATTTATCATTTTCTTTGGCAATCAAATTCTGCATTTATATTAGGTTGCAGAACACAGAAATAATGCCAACAATTTAACAATAAGGTTCTTATAGTACCAAATCACTTACCCAATTGCCCAAATAAGACGGTAAAATACGTGGTTTTCTTTGTTGAAGAAAAAATATCACCATTAAGGCAAAGGAATATGAGGGAATCCCACCTTCAGCCTGACAGTCAATGTGACAGAGCTGTAAGATAAGAAATAATTACTTTTCTGATGTAACATCAGAATTTTATTTTACAATCTATTATAAAAGGAGAAATACTAAAGAAATGTGAGATATGTACCAGAGTGAAACAAAATGTTGTATCTCAGAAACTGCAGTGGTCATGCCATGCCATGTACAGACAAATACAAACTCTAGGAATTCATACAGTGTCTTAAGTAATACTTTCTTATCATATATTATTCTTTTCAGTTTCACCAGGTTTTATGATTGTGGGACATATTAATGCTTCTATCTAGAATTTCAGCCAGCTCTGAAATGTGTTATTGTACAGTGGTATCTCATGTATGGAGGTGGGGTGAAGTAGTGGCATGAAGTCTTTGCTACATACACACTCATAGTGTATTATACACTACATTATACACAGTGCTTAAAAAGAAGTATTGAGGATAATTAAATAACTTACTCTAGCCCAGTAGCGGAAAGCCAAAACCAAGGGAATCAGGACAGGCTCCAGTTTACCAAGAGCAGCCAGCAGGTCAGTTGTAAGGCAAGCCACATCATTCCTAGCACTAACTTTACATGTCAGACCACTGCAATCACAAATGCAAAACAGATAAGGGGTTATCACTTTGTGATATAGATGATGTCTGGGGCAGGGGGGAGGTGGGACATCACACCCACCATAATAAAAACATCCATCAGTGTCTCCCTATGTAAGAACCTGAATTTTTTAAACAAAAGCTACAGAATATAATTACATTTTCTTTATTATTAACTTATCAACTGCATCTAGAACTTAGAGAAGTTCATTATAGCCAAAAATATAAAACAGCATTAACAATTTGCTTTAAGTTCTGCCATTAATTAAATTATGTTATCTTACACAATTCAATTGCCAAGTATATGGTCTACATTCCAAAAACTTAAACAAGTAAGTTAAATAATACTCCAGACCTGCTGCATATTAAGAGTCAGTAAACCCCCAAAACATTTCCTTTAGCTTCTCAGAATAATTACTTGTATTCTGTTACAAACACAGGAAATAACAAGCCCACTCTTGTTTCATTTACTTCCCCAGAGTTTCAGGCCATACCTCTGGCCAGTCAAGTAATCATGTTTCCTTTTGGAGGTTGCTACTTAGGAATTTACTGAAACTGTCAGATGATGTGTCCTTTCTGGCAATGTGTATCTCATAAAATGGTTTTAAAGCCTTGGCTTAAACTGCTGGCAAAAATTTTAAATAACTGAAAAGTACTCCACTTTTGCCCCAGTTAACTAAAAGGAGAACAATAATTTCAGACTCTTACAATCAATGAGTTCTGTGTAGCACAAAAACAAAAGCAGCTTTCTTTCTAGATTACATTTCTGTGTGTGAGCAATTCTCTTTTAATATAAATGTTAGCTGAATGTTACAGTAATACTTCTTGTCAGGAATGCAGGCAAGTAGCTGCTTTGAACAAGCACAGTAGCTCATTAAAAACCTTTTTCAGTCACACATACCTTTTAACATCTTTGCAAAAGACAACAGGAACTTTGGCATGGAAATCCGACTCCACATCTGAGTAGACAGCTAAGCAAAGAGGGAAAAAAACCACACTGTTTCAAAGTTTTTTCCAGTTTTCCCAATTCTGTCTTCAAAATTATATTCATACCATGATTTTTCAGAACAACTCAAATTAAGTGCTGCATAGCTAAGCAGTACCAGTATTTTCTAGTTACTTTTGATGCTCACCACCAGTACCAGACAGCTAGGCTGTGTTCCTGACAGAGCCATGAGGCTACAAGTTTTCAGAGTCTTGGAATAGCTCTCACTTCAGTCCATATGCAAGTGGAAAGCAGCTTTTGATTTTACTGCTTAGAATCCATCCTACAAAAGGTTAAAACTTTTTGCTTTGGCATCTGACACTACTGCCCCAACTTCTGGCAACCTAAACCGGACTAACGGGGCTGCCATTCTCTTGCTGCAGCTCCTCATCTCTCACTCATACAAGCACTGGGGTTTACAAAAATCACATTCACAAGAACAGCTCAGATAGTTTGGTTGAAGACTAATCAATTTTTCTAAGTTTAAAGAAAAATTGAGCATAAAAACAACTAAGCAGCAGATGGAATGTTAAATAGAAATGAGAGGCAACTAAAACTCACCACTGTTCTTCAAGATCTCAAGCACCTGGATCAGAACATCTGGTTGACTCATCTATGATGACAAAATCAGAGCAGGTTACATTATGGAGACTAGTATTTTATTTTACATTTCATTTAAAACTACTTGGGTTGCACAACTAGTAACTCTATGTCCTTCAAAAAAGTGAAATCATTTGTCAGTATTAATGAAAAACTTAACTGTATCTGTCTACACCATGAAAACAGGTACCAGAAAACCTAACAGCCAGCTGTCCTTTAGCCTACAGCTTTAGTCAACACTTCTGTTCTAGTTCTGCATTAACAGGATAAAAAAAAGCACTTGACATATATTCAACAATTTCACTGTCAACATACGCTACTGGAAGTGGACAGCAATAAAGAATTTAATGTCAGTACTTTCCCAAGGGTTTTTAAAGGTTATGACCTTAAAACACGTGCAAGTGCAGCAGCTGAGTGTCTATCAAGAACGTGCTAATACCACACACTAAACGGGAACCAACAACTTCAGTATCTAAAGGTAAATTATACTGCTCTGCAGGATTTTTGTACCATAAACTGGGATGTGCTATCTACTTGAAAGTGACTAAACCATAAAGGAAAAAATGTCACTCTTATCCCCAATTTTAAAAGGGGTGGGGGGAATCAAAACCTACAAGAGCTCACAGTCTGAATCATGAGCTCATGGAAGTACATTTATCCAGAGCCAACTACTTTCATTCTCCTTCAGTGCTTATTCAAAAAAAATTTAGAAAACGCCTAGCATAAGATTGTCCAAACAAAACAAAAAAACCACCCAAGAATTAATGTTATCTAAAGAGCAATGAAAACTTCCTCCACGGAACAGCTGACATCACATCAAAGATTAAATGCTTTGTGCTATTCTAACACCATGTGCCCCAGAAGATAAAGGCAATGGAACAGAAATAAATGTGGATGGCCCTGATTTAAAAAAGAGTCTTAGTTAATACAAGATAATATCCACACACCTTAGGGGGGAATTTGATATCAATGTTAACATCGCTGGTCTTAAAAGCAAATCTAGTTAAACAGGAGCCATACATCCTCAGGGAACAGTCTGGAGAGAGAGAAACATAATTATTTAACAGATAGTAAATAATTTTTTCTTTAGTGGATGATGCACACCTTGCTTTAGATACTGCACCTCACAAGTGGCATACCCAGAGATTAATGGACACTGAATCCCTTTCTCACTTGTGTGAAGGTAGGCACTTCCATAACACAGCATCACAGGAAAACAATTCAAATACTGTAACCACCAAATATCCAACATTTTCCAAGCTGTTTTAAAGTTTTTTTGAAATGCAGCTTTAGTTCTGTTTGTTTTTAATATAAAATTAAATATGAAGTAACAGTAACCGTCACCATCTCAGTGCTGGATTTTATGCAACAGCTTTTGTTAACTACAGCTTGATTTCACTGCAGCACTTAGCCAATTATAAAATTCTTTGTTCCTCACAGACTTTTGTACGAGGCACCAATCTGTTGATTCCATCAGCAAGTTCCAACACACAGTTCATTACAAAATATTTATATAAAGCATAAATTCAATCCAAGGGAACAGAGTACAGTGTCCATTCAGTGTTTTAGTTAATATAGTTATCTGCAAAGGTGCAGAACAGATCTAACCCAACTAGGAAGTACCTACTCAGCAATAATACAAGAAATGTCATTCCATTCTGTAAACAATAATTTATCCTAATTCATTATATCATTTTTGTAGGTGAAAACTTTCCTATTAGATATATTAGGGTTTCCTATATTAAATTAGCTGAAAAATGAGAGTGGTTCTCAATCTTTCCCAAATCCAACATCCTACTCAAGCAGGGTCACCCTGAGCAGGTTGCCCAGACTGTGTCCAGTTTGGTTTTGAAAATCTCCAGGGATAGAGAGTCCACAACCTCTCCAGGCAACCTGTTGCAGTGTTCAACCACCCTCATAGTAAAGAGGGTTTTTCTCATCTATCTTCCTTTACGTGTGTTCTGACCAAACTCATTTAATCAGAAACATCAACAAAACTACTCTTAAAAGAGAAAATAGATCTTACACATACAAGCCTATTTTCAGTACTTAGAAACCAGCCCTCTCAGAATGAAAGCCTGTATGGTTAATAATAATAATTTGCAATTTCTTCCAATGGCTTTTCATAATAGTAAGAATTTTTGCATAATTCTAATGTGAGCTCAAGAGAAAATCATGCCAGAAGATCAGATCTTTTCTACACAGTGCATGAATTAAATTTTTCCTAATTTACAACTTAGGAAAACACATTCACTAAAACAGAGCTGGCTTTGAAAAGGAGAATAACAAACTGCCATTTACTATTACAGACTCCCCTTCCACTACTCCTACACCTCCATAGAAGCTCATCAGTCCAAACAAGCCAGCCAAAGTAACAATAATTTTCCTAAGCATTTATGTAAAAATGTTATGTGAAAAAGCTTTGTCTTATGCTTCCCACTATCAAGGGAAAACTCACTAGAGTGCCAGAACAGAAGTCTGCTCTCAGAGCCACTTACTATAGAGCAAACAGATTAAAAAATTTCCTAAAAATCCCTGTTCTATTCAGCACCTTATGTTTAAGCATATACTTCATAGATCAACTAAAACTAAAGCTGATCATCCTGCAGATAACAAAATCTTTCTTACTGCTGTATTTTTATAGAGCAAAAGGGGAAAAAAGGTAAGGACAGTATGGAACAACACCCAATTTCAACAGAGATGAAGTTTAAATTTTAAAACTTTTTTGGCAATGAGATTAGTATTTTCTTCTGTTCAGATGCACTGAACACCAAACCACTGTTAGCACAAAGTCAACATCACTGCAGGTCCAACAATCTGATTTCAAACTCCCAGTGTATTAACTAAAGGAGCTGATGGGAAATCAATGCAAAGAAACAAAAGTCAAATATTATCCTTCTTGTTATATTATCCCACCACTTTAAAGAGGATCAATAAACACATCAGAAAGAGGGACAAATAAGCATGATCATATTTTCCTCTTTTTGTACATTTGTTAATCCTTTTAAAATCAACTGCCAGCCTGTATCAAAAAGCCTGTTTATATTAATATTATATAATATCAAGATAATTTAACCCCAAATGTACTCATTCACCATTAATGAAGGTATCAAAAATATATGTAAAAATAATGAAAAATTTTCACCTAAAGCCAATGGAGAACACTATGAATACCTGGTAAGGGCTGTTGAATAATTTTCTCCATCTCATTTACAATTTCTTGCCGAATTCTGAAGTCCTCATCTGAGATGCCTTGTTCATTTGCTGCCTCGATGAGAGTGAAACTCAGAGCAGCCAACTGTGCAGATGAGGGCGGTGGGAGCGCCCGCAGCTCGTTTTCTTCTTGCTTTTCCTGAATAATTGGTGGATGATATAAGTAAATATTGGTATTTTAAGAGAAAAGGGTTATCTCATACTATTGTATGATATTGGAACATGCTGTTTGCTGTTTGTGTTGCTCTGTTTACGTGAGGTCCTGACCAAACACTTCCAAAGGCAGGAACTCTGCCTGGCCTAACTGGCAAATACAACAGTGTGGCTCCCAGGAATGACAGCAGATGCTCAGTGTTTAGAACAGAGAATGCTGTTACACAGCTGGCAGCTGGGGAGGAAATGTTCCGTATTCCATTCCTGAACCACATTTTCTGACCGTTCTGATACAGAATTCATCCAAGAAAATAAAAAGCTATAATTGTTCTACATAATAAAAGTAACTGAGCTGGAAAAGTCACATGGATTTTTTCAGAGTGGATTGTACTTGAAGGAAAGAAATCAGAGGCAGAAAAAGTATTCCTAGCTCCAGGGGAATTTTATAAGTTCAGTCCCATTACTGCTTAAACAGCTGGTGCCAGAAAGTACTGGATTTAGTGCACCCAATCCAACAGCAAGAACATGTCAGACGCATCCAGTCATTTGGGACTCAAGTCTTTTAGGACTAAGTACAACAACTCCTTGTTTCATGAATTCATCAACTACATGGAATTTATGACTGAAATAAATAACAACCATAAAATAATTACGCACTAAGAAAACACAGTACTGTATAAAAATCTTTGTCTAGTTCTAGGCTGCATCTCTCAACTCTTCTGTTCTTACCTCAAGAAATTTAGCGTAAGAAAGAATATGAGTATTTTTAAAGGGCTCTGGGATTATTTTATGTCACTTCCTTAGGATTTTTCTTGAGTTGGGAAACCAGAGCTGCTGCTAAGCTTACTTCATTGTCATGTAGCTCATAGAGCTGTAAACAGGAGCATATTATGAAGTAACATTTAGACAGTTACATTGGTATCACTATTGTGTTGCACGCAACATACACCTATCTGGCGTAAGTGTTGAAAGGTGAAACTGCTCCTTGTCCACCAGAATTCCATTCAGTGCTAAACAAACCTCATTGCTCAATTCTCATCTTCATGCCCAGATGAAGAGCATGGTAAGAAAGCATTTACAGATCAGTCATAGGGCTGGCTCATTTTTTTAAGCATGATGCAATTTAGGAGACTGTAAGAGAACCAGAAGCCTTTAAAAATAATCACTGACCATAATGAAAAAATGTTACTTTCTGAGATCTAATGGATTTATGGCATTTGGAGTCTACTAGGTGATGACTTGCACACATTTTAGAATCAGAGCATTAATGAAAAACAGAAGTATGGCAAGAAATCCATGGAAACATGAGAAAGTAATTTGACTGAATTTTGGGGAATAGTTACAGAAAGAGTAATTTTAACCATCTAAATCACAAAATCCAACATACTGGGGAACCTGTAGCTCTTCATCAGCATTTACAAAAATGGGCTGGCAAGAAAATCTGTGCACCTTTTATTAGATTTCTTGCATGTAACAGTTCTTTAGAGCAAATCATAGCACCATGGTATCTGATAAGAGAACTGGTTTTCTCTTTGTAAGCCTTAGAACTGTTTTTCATATTAAACACATTAATACACCCAAGGTGATGATGAGTGAACTGAGTCCTTCCCTCCTATAACTCTTCTAAACTTCACAAGTCAGACAAAACAAAAAAAACCACAAAAACAACATCCCCAACCCCACCTCCAGTCCCTGGAGGTCTTGCTACCAATGGCATTATTTTCAGAAAACAGAAAAACTAAACATATTTATATATATTTCTCACCTAAGTTACCTTGCATTCTGTTACTAAAAGTATGATGAACTGCTTACTACTCAGAGACACTAATTCAGAAGCAATGACCAAAAATGTCTTTTCCTCTCTGCCTGGACAGATCATCAAGCCCTTCCTCTTAAACAGAAAATAGAAATTTGTTGATCTCTGCTCAGCACACAAACTTTTACCTAAATGAACATGACCAAAGAAAACAAACCACATAACAAAACAAAAAAAATTATTTTAATTAAAACAAAAATAAAATAAAAAAACAGAGGAGAAAAAGAAAGAAAAAAAAAGCCATAATTTTGTTAACTTACCATTATATTTTTCTTATGACGTTTTTCCTTAATATGCTTGTGAGCTCCCTGGATATTTTCAATGTGGACTAAGCAGAGCTTGCATAGATACTGACAGTTGGTGTATTCTGGGGAGCGCTGAGGAAAAATGGCCAGAGATTAAAACAAATGTTTCCACCAGTAGTTCCTGAAAAACTCAATTATTTGATTAATAAACAGTGTTTAACTATCCTGTAACACTTTTAAAGTCAAAGTGCTTTGCAAACATTGAGCAATCTTCAAAAAACAAGCAGAAATGGATTTTTACCTGTATGACAAGAGGGGAGAGCAAGGGAAGGAAGTGACATGACTTGAATATTACATTTCTCAGTAAATTTAGTGAGGTAAGATTAAGGCTGAAGAGTTTATGCTTCTTAAGTCTGACCTAAAGGCCAGTAAGCCATTCCCTTGTCAGGTGAAGCTTTCAATAACTGGATAAATCTCAGCATGTCCCCCCTTTTCTCTGATGAGGAAATGACAGCAGCAGGGCAGCAGCTCTGCCCTGCTAGAGGGGGTCTGGCTGGGCAGCCTGGGGAGCACAGCCATTTCCTGATCACTCTGCTCAGCCAAGGTGGGATCCTCTGGCAAGGACTGATGCTATCCCACTTGGATGAATACTCTGGGATGCTCAGAATTGGAGACATGTGCAGAACAAGCACCTTTTAGTACAGACAGGCTGGGAGAGATGGAGTACACAAATAGAGAGTGGCTGCCTGGGAGATCCACAGGTCTGCAAGAAGCAGCCAAACCTCCAGAGATGATGGGGAAGAAGGGAAATCACTATTTTCCCAGGGTACACGAGGCGATACCATGGAGTTTATTCAGCCAGGAAACCATTAAGACCTACGGGACTAAAAGGCAGAAAGGGCTCTGCAAAGAGAAGGGATTGTCCCCGAATACTCCAGTTTATCTGTCTCATCCTGCAGTTGTATTTTCTTGCTCTAAAAGATCACAGCTACAGAGACTGGAAAGCTTTTAATAGGTTCACTGCAGAGACAAAAGGGTTCAAAAAAACCCACTCTAGTTCTCTCCAGACTTGTTAGCATTTTCCAATAACTGGGAGAGAAAAAACCTACTTTAACATTTTCATCCTAATTCTAATACACCTATATTTACTAAAATCAAAATGTATACTGAAAACACCAGATGTTTAAACAGTGACATAATAATGAATGAAAACCATTTTAAGACACTGAGGAGGACCACAGATCAGTTAAACAAATTTGACTTACCATATGGAGACCTAAACCACTGTTAAATTTGGGCAAGTTTTTCTACTTACTGCTTACTAAGTTTGATCTTTTGCTTTTGGAAAAAACCCCAGCCTGATACTCTCCAACTGCACAGTATATATAAATTTAAAATACTGCTTTAATTATTAATTCTCTTTACCCCTATTTTCTCTAAGACAAGTACCCAGTAAGATGAAATTAAACATCGATTTGGAAAACAACTTATAGACAGTTACACCTGGCTACCTGGGAAGATTCAAGTATTTGATGCCTGATGACTGAACTAGATAAAATATATTTTATCACTTTTTTATAATGAACTATCAGCAGTAAAAGTATTTTTGAAAACTTTTGTATTTCTTTACAATATTGATCTGCAGTATTATGCTAATAGATGTTGCCAGGAAGACTGAACCATGTAGTAACTTTTATTCTGCCTTTGTTGTGAAGACTTTTTTAATCACTTAATTATGCTTAACTCCAATGAAAAGGGCAAAAACTCAAAGAACCAAGACAAAAAAGTTACAGACTACTACTCGTGTAAGATAGATGAATCCAAATAAGCCAGGTCTTATGAAATTTGTCCTTGGATATTCAAGGACCTAATCTATAAAAGAGCCAGTTGTATTTTCAAGAACTCACAGAGAATGGGAAGGTTCCAGATCATCAGGAAAGAGAAACTTAAGAATATCTTTAAAGGGCTAAATAAGATGAGCCAAGGTATTAGAGACCAGGCAGAATTAGCATCCAGAAAAATACTGTAATACATTTTTAATAAGCACATAGGGAAAAAACACGTCATAGGTGACAACCTGATCTGCTACAAACAAACTGCACTAACCCAATCTTAGAGTTGCTTTTTTAAAGATTAGTCATAGCTCCCGAAGAAGTGGCAGCAGACGTTGTATTTGAGTTTTACAAAGTTTCTGTCACTTGTCATAGTATCAGTCTCAAAAGGAGACCATAAATACTATCTAAATAAAGAACAGTAAGGTAGGAGCAAAACTGCTGAGAGAACTGTCCTCAGAGCACTCGTACCTAGAATCATGTGCCAAGTATTCTTCAGCAGGGGTCCTTGTGGGGGCAGAAATATCCACACTTTTGTTGAAGAGGTGGGAAATGCAACAGAGGGTGTGCTGACTAAAAATGTAAAAGATACTAACTTGGAAGAAGATACAGAAGATGTAAAATGACAAAAATTCAGTGATCACAAACATGGACTAAGTAAGCTTCAACTAAATAATATCACAGGAAAGTATCATTCCCCCTTAGGTACTATCAACTGCAAAACATACAGGGCTGGGAACACCTGATGGACCAGTTCTGAAGGAAAGGTTATGGTGATCATTGCTCCTCCAACTATAAGTCAACATCCTGCTGCTGCTAAAAAAGCAGAGACCCTAAACAAAAATGCCATATTTCATGGAAATAAAGTCAGTTTTCCTCCTCATATGTAAGACTTCAACTGAAACTGAACGTCCAATTTTGAATTCTGGTTACACAATGGATGTCTAGAGAAAAGCAACAAGACCGAACCAGGAACCAAAAACTCCCAAGACCAACGAACAAAGAGAGCCTAAAGAAGGTTTGACTGCAGGAATGGGAATGAATTTCCCACGTGCAGAATAGTGTGAAAAAGAAGTAATAAACTTTTGGTCATTTTCCCAGGACAGCATAGGAGCTACAAGAGACACGTGCATCAGACATTAAGAAAAACTTCTGGGTTACCTACACTGACTTCAACATTTGTTTCACTAGAGATAATATTAAGAACAATTTAGGTGAACATTTTTAAGCAGTCATCTTCAATACAGGGACTGGTGAGAGGTAATATACTAACGAAAGCTCAAGGTTCTTTTCAGTCCTGCATTCTGAGTTTCCAGGGAACCAGACTTAAATCTTATAAGATAAAATCTTATTTAAATACTGGAACTGTAAACCTTCAGATCTAGAAAATTAAAAAATACTGTCCTGCAAAGGCTACATGTGCCACCAAAGGAACCATAAGTGTCCCTATCATCTGCCACTACAGAACAACTACTCAACTACTGGAGATAATATCTCAGATCAGAAAGTGACTCATTATTAAGAAGAAAGAAACAGAAGCAGCAGGCTGTAGTAGAAATACCACCCAACCAGAAATAGTGATGATAATGAAAGAGGACACACATTTTCTTTTTTATCTGATAAATAACCCAACCTACTTTTTCAAGTCGGGAGATATAATCTCTTTCCAGACGTTCTTCAGCTTGTTTCAATCCTAGTTGCTGCTCAACTGTCAGATTAGATTCATCAATAATACCAGTGTTTTCTAAATAATCCACTTCCAATGTATGTTCTTTTGTTGATTCAGAATTCTTTATTTTACCTAAAGCAAGAAACAGTTACTTTCTTCAGAGTAATTCAAATGAGGAAAAGTGAAAATTAGAGTACAGAGCAGCAAAGATACAGAAAGAAATTAGAGCTACATTCCAGCTTTTTGTCCAAAGACTGGCCAAGATCACCTTAAACATTAAAATCGTTCCAGTATGTTAACCAGTATTTTAAAAATACTTCAGAGACTAATCTGCTACTATGAGTGCTGTCAAAAAGACAAAATAAAAAGGTAGATTAATTCTGTGTTTCAGCCAAATTCACAGTCTCCTAAATTGTTCAAAGCAAGAAAGGGTCTTGTCATCCAGAACAGAGTAATCAAGATCCTGATGCCCTACTGTAACAAAATCAATAAATATTAGGCATTAAATTATTGTATACAACACATTTTGTTAAAGAAGCAAGTCAGAGAACTGTCTCAAAGACATTCACCCAAATGACCTGACGGAGCCAGCCACCAGGCATTCCCAGTCCTGGAAGCTGCTGGAGTCACACCTGAACGCTCCGTGACACCTCTCACCCACAGCAGCAGCCACTGAGCTCTGCAACGCTGCTGCTCCCAAACTCAGCCCAGTGCCACAGGGCCAGTTCCTCCACATGCCTATGCATTGGTCACAGGCCACTCATCCCTACAAACATCTACAGCAAATTATTCCAGTCGCTTTTACGTAAGCAAAAGTGAGGGTTATTCCTGTTGGTCTTTTCTTTTCCTTTTTCCTTCCTTTCAAATGAGATTGGTGCCCCCAGACTAGCAAGGAATCAAAGCTGAGTAAGTTTTCAAGTCCTGGTTTCTCAGTGACAGATGGTCCCCACAGTACATAATGGTGGTCTACAAAGAGCTGACTGATCACAGAATGCTGCCACTTGAACTTGTTTTTCCTGTTAAACACTATTAAGACAGCTAAGAAAATACACACTTTATTATTTCCCTTGTATTTCCATAGAAGAAACTGCTGTCGCTGTGGGAAATACTTCAAACTGAAGGTCTACACTGGCTGGCATCTTAAAACAGCACTTCCATTAAAGAAAAAAATGCATTCTAAAGAAGTGTGACAAATCCTGAGCTATGGAATTGACCTGGTGAGACAAAGCTTGATCAATATATTTAATTTTGACATTTAGAAAAATATGTGTAAGAAATGCATACTCATAAGGGTAACCGCTGATGGATGATACATATTCCAGAGCTCACTAAATCAAAAAGCCACCTGCCAAAGCCTATTCTAAACATTTTTAGTAACAAAAAGAGCACAACACCCACAGAAAATAAGTAAATATTTCCCCTCTACTTATAATAGGAACTTTCCTTTCCCATCTTGCCCTGATCTTTCTCAAAAGCAGTAATAACTGGCATTTCCCTAAGTGGCAATGATATTAGGAAGGGTTCCCCCTTCATAAGACACTATATTCACAAAATTGCCTAAAACCCACACACACTAAGTAGCTTACAAAGATGTTTAGGTCTTATGCATAAGAAAAAAGGACAGCTATTATCATAATCTCTTGTTCTCTAAGCAATATGCTTGTATTAACATTATATTCTCTCTAAATGCAACCAGCAACTTAGTACATGTGAAAAAAATAACACGAACAGAAACATTTCAAAGCCCATTTCAGACTGTCAGCAACTACACCAGAAGAAAATGGAATAAAGCAGTGTTAACTAATACTCACTGAAGTCATCAGGCTTATGCTCCATTTTCCTTTGATCTGCAGCAGTCTTACCAGGATCACCAGCCTGATCAACGCTAGTCTTCAAAGTATGAACTCCCACTGGATTTTCCAGCACCAGTTTCCCTTTCTGAGTAGCTGTTAAGCTTTCCATATTGACCCCATTCCCTGAAACATGGGAGCCTGGAGCATTCTCTCCCACTGGTTGAGCTTTTGTCTGTTTAAGGTTTTCCACTGTTGATGACAAATTTGAAAATTTTTTTGCTTTCCCATGACTTCGATCCTGAACGTTTGATCCCAAATCTTTAGTTCCAGGTATACAACTATTTACTTTGCACGATTTATTTTCTCCTTGTTTTTCAGAACAAACATCATTTTGTTTACTTTTTCTGCTGCTATTTCCACTTGGAGAACTTCTCCCAACATCCTTCACAGATTTGTCATTTCTATTATGTTTATAATTTTGATTAATTGTAACTTTGACTGTTTTGCCTTCCTCACAGACAAGACGGACAGACTTCCTTGGGTCATGATTTCCATTCTTTGAGCTCTTGGCCTCTTCCATTATAGTGAAGACCTGCTTCTCCTGTCTCGAGACCACTTGAAGTGCAATTCTTCAGCAATTTGCAGTTGATTTTAAATCCTCTGTGCAGGCAAGGATCGTAGCTGATTGTCTACTGAAGAAATAATGATAAGACATTTTTAAAATGAAGGAAAAAGATTAAATCTCTATGTAGACAGCACATCAAATAAACTTCTCTAAAGGAAGGTGTAAATACAAATTATTATAGGAAGAATATTCTCCCCACAAGCATAAGTGCATTTTCATAATACATTCCAGTATTAAAGTAAAAATCATTAATATTTTCATCATCTTGATTTGTATTTAAAAGAGGAGGATATGAAGAGGCAAAAAAATGGCAGAACATGCTAAAAAAACACTCAGTGATAAACTTGCCAACAGCTTGCTTTTTTCTTTCCTTCCTATTTCTGGCTTTCTGAACAAAAACAAGAATCAAGATGTCTGCAACTACACAGGGAAAAAAAGGAAAAAATTAACACATCTAAAAAATACCACTCAAAAAACACACAGCTTGAATTAGCCACTAGAGAAAACTAATTCAGTTTCCAGCAAGCAAGCTCCATTTTACTAACTGATCTAAAAAAGCATTTAGAGATACAGCTCGAAGTATTAATAATAAACCTGACTGATCACCTGCACCTCCTGTTCTCATATAAATTAACTGCCAGCAATTAAGTAAAATTTTGCTTAGCAAAAAAACCCCCACAAATAGTAAATATTTTGTTTAGCTGCAGATTAACTTTCCTCATCTAAACCTCAGCCCTTTAGGTGGTATATGATCGTCTGAGATTTATGTTGGAGACAACTCAAAGGTTGTGTTTCCAGTGGGAGGAGGTTCAGCACAAGTGGGTCTGTTTGTAAGGAATTACTCTTATTAATATAGAAAATGAAGACAAGAAGAATCTGCAACAAGAACTTGGATATTTTTTCCTAATAACAACATTGAGAGAGCAATTGTAAACTACGAGAATGAAGCATTAGACATAAAAGAAAATTAATTTTGTAAAACTATAGCCAAATATGGAGTGCAGAGTTTCTCTCTTTCCTGTCCAGCTGCATATTTGGTAGGTAAATGCATGACACACGAAAATTTCTGGGTTTTAGAGAACCCATCACTTATCATTTAGTGAAGAAAAGAAATAATAGAAAAGTCTATGAATTACAGCTATTAAAATTATCACAACATACTTTTGTACTTTAAAAACAAGAACCAGAATGAAGGATCAGATTAAAAAGTCTGCTTAAAAAAAAAAAGAAAAAACAACCAACAATCAAAAAAACCTTTCTGAATATTATCAGTATAAAGTACAGTAATTTTTTTTCAGGCTATATAATACACTTACTATCTCTCTCACTTCAATGAGACACAAATCAGAAAATACTTCAGGACACAAAGCATGTACTAAAAATGGTTATCTTAAGTATTGATATAATTGAAAATAGGTATCTTTCAAAAGTGAAAAATCAAAGAAACAAACAAAACTCATAAGAATTTTCCTGAAGATGCTGTTAACATCACATTCTTTAGTAAACCATAAAACCTGGAGAAGAAAAAGTCTGCATTCCTAAATTTGTTCCAATATCTAAGTATTTTATCTCACAAATACATTCAGTTAATATTGCAACTATCTTCTATTAAACACTGATTGCACCTGATTCTTACTTCTAGATCAAAAATCGCAAAGATTAAATAACATTTGCCTTTGGATTGTAGCCAGTCTTTCCCATAGTAATTCTAATCAAAAAGCAGCAAACTCCTGCCCACCTGTACCAGCACTGCTGAAGCCTCAGGGTGGCAAGGAGAGCCCAGGGTCTCCCCAGGTTGGCTAAATTCAAATTACTCCAGTCCCTGAGCACCAGTATAAAGCTCAGCTCTAGAGGCTGGTAAGCTGTTACAGCTCTGTACATGTCACTCTCTTTAAACTCTACAGTGGGTTTGGTTTTTAATTTCATGTAACCAGAAGAGAAAGGGGAGCAGAATTTTTAAAATTCTAAACTAATCATGCTTTACTTGTTCAACCTGAAGCGGGGAGAAAAACTGCCCAAACCAACAAAAAACCCAAACCACAAAGACACGCAGCAATTCCCGCTTCAGCTCCGGGCTCGGTGGGAGAAGCAGCTCCGCCCTCGCCCAAGCCGTGCTCGCTCCCACCGCCGGGGCTGCTCCCTCCCCTGGGCAGCTCTGCCGGCAACCAAACCGGAAAACCGATCCAGCTTAACATAAAGCTGGCACCAGGCAGGAGGAGGAGGAGGAGCACGCCTGGCAATAACAAACAGCTCGTAGGGTGGGGACAACTCTTGTTGGCACCACTTCCAGATTAAAGCTACCACGAACCGCCGGCATTGGAGGAAAAGTGGGGCTGCGTTTTGTTTTTGTATGTGTCAAGTTGTTAGAGACATATTTTAAAAGTAGATTTTAAAGAAATCTGCTAATATTGTTGATATTATTTGACCTCATCTATTCAGTAAAATACACGATTATATATTCAAAGAGAATATATACTCTTTAATCAAATGTAAAAATGTGATGGGAAAAAGCAACTAAGGAAATGACCAGTAAAAACTAGAACCCAGCTAATAAACTGAGTACTGTGATAGTGTTACATATCAAGAATGTAATCAAATGTAAGTAGCTAATGTTAAAAAACAGATACAGTCTTTATTCCTAAGAAACATGTATGAAGAGAGGTTATGACATTTCATAAGACAAGAATACTCTCTGCAAAAAAAAAGTTGAGTTCCACAATGAAATGTAGAATCTGAAATGCAAGTGCAAAAACAATGTTGTTGAATTTTGGGATTTCTTTTTCGTTCCTTTTGCTCTTTAATATTGAAATGAGTTAGCAAACAAAAAAATAATTTAAATTGCTGCAACATATTCAATAGTAACCAAATTACCATCTCACAATGAACTGCAAAATAAACCAGCTAATAAAACTTAGTATGAGAAACAAAAAGAGACCTCTCCTAAACCTAGGACAGACACAAAAAGATCCTCCTCTGAGAGATATCGGCCATCTACATATGAAAGAGGAAGAGGGAAATGGGGAGAGGGAAAGGAGTGCCTCTAAAAAAAATAACTTGGTTGGAAACAAAACGCTAGAGTGAATCAGTGCTGAGGTGGCATCTTTGTAGAAACCTGGATGGCACGTCTTATTCACAAGCTCAGGCTCATACCAAATTGCCAGACCTGAAATCAACGAAGAATTTTGTCCCAGCCAGGCTGGCAACAAAACCAGAGCTTTTTGCCTGTGTTTGCAAAGTGGGGTATGATTAACCTGTTGAAACCATTTCAGCATATTTCATTTATTCAATATCCCAGTGTTACAAGGGACTTGGTTTCCCCTGTTTTCTGAGTGTACAGTGCCAGTTACTCCTCTGAAATCTAGCTCAGCTCTTGGCTCTTTTTAGAAAAATAATCTGGCTGAAAGACAACAGCTTGAGGTCAGACAAGATACCATCTGACTTTAAACTCCAGAAAATTCGTAAATCTATACATAACTACAGCAACCAAATTAAAAATGTTTAAAATCAGCTTTGGTTAGAATTCATTTTAGGCTCACAAAATGAAGAAATGAGAACGTTTCACTTTCATTTCCGCCAGTTTCTTTTGTTTCCTCCACCTTGCAGACTAGCATTAGAAAATTCTGCATTTGAATTGCAAAGAATCAGAGTAAGGCTTACTTCCAAACAGGGGAAAAAAGAAAACCACCAAAAAACTTTCAAGAAGATATTTCTACCCATTTGCCCTTCCACTTCTTCCTCTCAAATTGTTCCACTGTATTCAAGTTCCTCAGACACGTACATTTTGGGTCAGACTTTGACATAACAGGGCCTCTTCAAAGATGAAGGCCAAGTTTAACTGTGAGCTCTTGCATTCTGAGTTGCTCTTTTGCAAAGCTTTTTTTAATCATTTCATTAGCAGCAGAACTGACTCTACTTGGTTTCCTACACATTCATTTTGTGCTCCTCTGTCACAATCTCAATCACAGCCCCCTGGGCAAGCAGGGCAGACGTGCTGGGGCTGGAGGAACAAACCTCATCTGGTTTGTAGCTACTCCCTCCAAGGAAATGGAACTTCCTCCTTCTTCCCCTTCAGCAGAGACCTCTCCTCTGCTGAGGCATAATTGTTCCAGAGAACAGACAGAAACTCAATGATCCTTTGACATTACTTCAAATATGTTATAAAATGTTGTCCCAACTGGCTGAAATGTCCAAAAGCTGAGACACGAGTGTAGAAGGGCAACTAAAGGGAAAGAGAACAGGCTTGTAAGTTTTGTCTCCCCAGGGAGTACTAGATAAACTATAAACACAGAAAGTACTACAAACATAAGTGTTATCACCCTCTTTCTATAAAGCATTCCCTCCTTTGAGATAGGGAGACTTGTATTTTATCCAAGACCTGCTTTTATCTCTCCCATTATGATTGTCCTTAAGCTCGGATCTCCCAGCCAGCCTTCCAACAGTAAGTGGGGGTGATTAACCTCAGTGCCCCCCTCGCCTCATTACCAGTATAGCCCAGCTGAACTTCCTCAACAAAAATAAAAGGAAATTCTGCAAACAAAGGTTACAGCCAGTCAGGAACAATAGGAAAGGTTCTCTTATGCACTCTGCTCAGACTGCAGCACAGGTGGTGTCTACAGATACCCTTAATGTGCTGGGGGGGTGGGGGGGGGGTCTTTTCTGACTGTTTACAGCCTTAGGCCTATTTTTCTGTCTGAGAATTTCTACAAATCATTCAAATCTCTCACATGTTCTTTGTCAATAGTTTAAAAAAAATTATCACACATTTATGTTTAGTTTATGATGAACTAGACATAACTTAGGACAAACTATTACCTATGCTTGATGTTTTTCCAAAGTACTTAAAACTAAAACTATCAGAGATTACTGGCCACTAAAGCGCCTCAGGTTCCCCTAGTACTAAACCCATAGGTATTCTTAGTAACAAACATAAGTGCTACATAGTGTTTCAGAACTCCCTCTTACTACAGGCTATAGAATTTATCCTAATAAGTGTAATACTTCCAAAATCTACCCAGAAGGAAGTCAGCACAGCGCACACTAACACATAAATCAAGGATGCAACAAAACTGGCACTCTGGGCTCAGTGAAGATAGGAACCTCTGATGTTGTATTTACAATGTGGAAGATTGAAAACTTCTAAGGAGTGATCATTAGATAAATAACTGTGTATACATATATATGTGTGTGTGTGTAAAAATATACACTGTAACAGGATGATAATCCGATTTACAAAAGTACTGCTGAATAAATGAACAGGGAAGGCTTTGGTTGATACAAAACTTAGTAACATACACAGGTGCAAATATCTTATAATGAAATCATGAAGTGAGCAAAATATGTTGGATGGGAGATCCATAAGGAATATGCTTGTTACAGATTACTCTGCATTGACTCACTGTTTTTTCTACAGCACTGTATGACTCACTGAGAAGGCGAGAAAAACGAACGTCACCCAACACCAAGAACTACCTCTTTCTGACCCTACTACTGCTGCTGCCTCCCGTGCCAAGCTCGGGAAAGCCATCCTCTCTCAGTCACAAAGGCTGTGTTACAACAGTCTCCCCTACCCCTCTATTTCATATGGGCTCTCAATGCTTTTGTACATTTTGGTTCTGATCCTACATTTTACTGCAATAGCCCTTTACATCTCAGAACCGACTGCAGCAAACCCTAAGCCAGAAGAGGGGCAGCACCTGCCCCAAATCTCCCCGTATGCTGCACCATTCATACAGGGAGCTGAGCAGGAACTGACACAAGGGAGCTCTAACTTCAAATACAAACACACACAACATCAGTGCAGGTACCCGTGAGGAGGCTGGGAAAACACAATACAGCACTGCACTGGTGTAGAGCCTTTCAGAGGCTTCCAGAGGCCTCAGCTGATCACAAAACTGGTTCAAATGGCAGCCACAGACTGAAACCAATTTATTCACCTTGATCTTAACCTCCACTTACGCTCGGTACTATGCTAAATGAAAATACAGCAGTATGTATTGTGGCTAGAAGCTTATCAGGATCTTGTATTTAAGGAACAGTGAGCCCTTCACCCAAACTGGAATCCTTGAGAAAGGGATGGTCTTTGAACTGCTTTATACCAGTTGCAAACCAGTTCACAAACCACAGTGAAAGCAAACAGATCTTCCACCAGTATCCTTATGCCTGTTCACCATCATCCAGCATTTTCACTACTGAAAGAAACATGCTGAAAACCATGACTTCAGGAAAGCTGTCAAGAACACAACCACACAGTGGACTGAGTCACAATAGTTTGTAACGCAAAACTGATTCCAGACTCCTGTGTCAAGCTTTGCTGACACCAAAAACTAAAATCTGAAAGTTATTTCTTGCTGGCAGTAGTATTTCATGCATCAACAGAAATGAAAATAAAATCTAAGACCATCTGATAAATTGGGTTTTTTCCAAAGACTTGCTGAAACCTTAGCACCAAAATTACAAACCAAGGATACAGTATGAGTACTCATGCATGTATGCATGCATTTCTATGAAAATAAAAAATTTTTAAAAAGTAAAAATTAAATTCACGTGCATTATTACAAAGTTTAGGTCATCTTTTGTACTTCTAAGTTAAACAATTTATCAAGCAATATACAAAATAGTCTTAATGTGCCAAAAGCACCAGAAATGTTGACTTCCACTGGATTGCTTCCATTGTGCAAATTAATTCACAACGCAAATTGCAGGATCCCTCTTTCTATGAGTCCTCAGTACAAGTAAGTACCAGTATTGCATTATTTCACTAAGATAGTGACAAAAATAAACTTAATTTAGTAGAAATGCCTTGTAAAGTTTACAAAGCCAGGATTACAACTAGAACACAAAATATACTCTCAGCCAGACAAACTGCCTTATGGTATCAACATAAATACAACAATCATAAACCATGAGTGACAACCAGATCCATAGACAGTTAAGAGGAGCTCCTCAGGAATACCTTGCTTTCAAGTAAGACACAGGGAAATCCTGCTCCCCTTTCTTTCCCCCCATTGCAGCAATACCCTTCAGAGGAAGAACCAGATAAATGCCCTGCACAGTGCAGGTGTCCCGTGGCATCCAGCAGCTTCTTTACTACTGCAAGCTGAGGTATGAGAGGAAAGTCCCAGCTGTCTTCTGTGCAAGAACAGAACACAGGAGGAACTTTCTGATCCCTCTGTGTCTATCTTCTGGAAACATATCCCAATATATGTTCTGGGAAAAGGTAATTTTATCACAACATTAATTTTATGAAGGTTTTCACTAAAGTTAAGTAGAAAAATGATTTAAAAAGCTCACTGCAAAATTGGTGTTTGTAAAAGAGACCTCTTACTCCTAATATAGCATCTTCTGCCAGGTACTGTAATTAAGTCATAGTTCCACAGCTGGCTTAATTTTTCTGTGACGGAAATAATTATGTCATAACTATCCGGGGTCAGACTATCCAAAAAGCAACTGAAACCAGGAGCACAAGTCAAAACTATAAACAACACATATCCTCTATTTTCAAGCAAATGCAGTGACCCCTGAATCCAGGGCACGGTGGTCAGGAAACCAACTGACGTGGAGGTGGCATGGATGTAAAAATAATTATTAGATCCATACTTAGATACAACTATCTTTTTAATGTACTAATCTCTACCTTAGCCTAAATCCGATTATATTGTTTCTCTGTGCGTTACGAGCTCATCCTCCTTTGATATACCCAGAAAAAACCTTAAAAGCCAGGAGGCCTCAGGTAATATGACACATTCAGCCGACTGGCAAACTGGAACATATTGCAAAAGCAGCAAAGTCGTTCAGCTGTATTTGTATACAAAATAAGCCAACAAAAGAGCACAACCACGTCGGTGAAGGGATGCCTGGGTGTCACTCCAGGCAAATCGTAATCCACGGAAAGGAGAACCTCTCCACGGCGGAGCGAGCATGGCTCTCGAGGGCAGCCCCGGGCACGGGGCATTTCCCCGTGGGCCTCGCCGACTGCGGTGGTCTCTCCCCCCCGCAGTATTTAATTCCAAAAGGCGTGCGAACAACAAACCACACGCACCGGCTCCGGCCCAGATGCGCCCCGGGGGCGGCCCCGGCCCCCCGCTGACCTTGGGGCGGCCCCCGCGCCGCGAACCCCGGCGCTTCCCCCGGCCCGGGCGCGGGGCCCGAGG
>WEKY01002070.1:133820-162747 GCA_013390045.1 Picathartes gymnocephalus | reverse complement strand
GGCGGGGACCGAGCTGGGCACGGTGCCCGCGCCGCCCCGGCCCTGCCGGGGAACCCCCGTGCCTCAGAACCTCCCCCTTGCTGAGGGGGCGAAGCGCTCCCCTCCCCGTCTCCCCCGGCTTTCAGGGCCTCCCTCCCCCAGTGCCACAGCGGCAAGCGGGGATGAGGGAATAAGCAGCGTATTTTGGTTTCTTAATTACCCCCTTACAACCATCCTAGTTTCCCCCCTTGTTTCTCTTCCCAGGCCTCTTGTTACACATAGAACTAGCAAGGTTGCAAGAGACCTTTAGGATCACCCAGTCCAACCGTGCACCCAGCACTGCCACTGTATCCCCACAGCCACTAAACCACAGCACCCAGCGCCAGGTCCAGACGCCTCCTAAACACCTCCAGGGATGGCGACTCCATAGGGTAACCTATTCAATGCCTGACCACCCTAACGAGGAACAGTTTTTTTCTTAGTATCTAATCTGAATCTCCCCTGTCTCAGCATAGAACCATTTCCTCTGGTCCTCTCCCTACAGGCACGGCAGAAGGGGCCGGCCCCCCCTCACTACAGCCTCTTGTCAGGAGAGCGGTGAGGCACCGGCTCCCCGGGCCCTGTGAAGCAGGTTAGGGCTCGATGGAGCCTGGCCCTTGATCCCCGCTTCCCCAGGGCTACACCCCCTCCTCCTGTGCTCGGTGTAGAGGACGGGTGTGCTCCGGGGACCTTGGGGAAATGACTCCAGGCTCCCTGATCTTGGCTTTGAAGCTGGCCCCGGCAGCAGGCAGGGACAGTGGCTTGGCCAGCGTGTCTGCTGGCAGATCCGCAGGTCTCGGGGGAGAAGAGCCAGCCTGCCGGCTCTTGGCAGTGCTGGACGGTGACCTAAAGGCACTGGCAAGTGCTTGTCTGAGGCAAATCCCTCTGTGATCCAGTACTAGCCCTTTTTGGCAGTGAAATGTTGTGTTGTTGGCACTTCTTAGCCTAAGGAGGCCTTTCCAGGAAAACAAGGCATGTAAAAGATCAGTGTTGAACTACGAAAGGGGTTAGAAGGAAAGTATTAAAAGTAATATGAATAGGAGTGCTGGAAACACTACCTCAGGGAGTCTGTGTAGGCAAACAAAAGTTGCAAAATCTGTAATACAGGATTCTATAAATACTGACAAGACATACTTCTGAATGTATTGTGAAGTCAGCAGAATCCTTAGAGGTAACCTGCTTTTTTTTTTTGGTTCACTTTAAGTTCACACTTTACAAAATTAGGACTGGGGAGCTCAGGGTATTGCTCTTGGGATGTAGTGCAGAGGTTTCACCTTTAGGGACTTGGGCCAGTCCAGGGCAGCAGTGACAGAAACAGCAGTGCTGCACTGGGGACAGCTGAGGTTAACTGGGTGCTGGTTCCAGCCTATTCCAATCTATTTGACAAAGATTTTTATTTGGTTTAGTAGGCCAAAGAGTAAATTGCAGAAGTAACTAGATTTATACTTGCTGCTGGACACAGTCCTCCTAGATCAACATTGAGACATGCTAGTGAGCAAACACACTCCAGTTTGAAAACCTGACTGGCGTATTTCCTTCAAATAGTTGGATAGACTTCAATATGAACTGGTAGTGCAGTTTGGCTCTGAAAACTTGCACCAGTATAAAGCCAACAGTCTTTGACATAATCTCTTTCTCTGTGTTCAGGAACAATGCCTCCTTCTTTGCTGATGTTAAAGAATGTTTTATTGCAGGGAGCAGTATAGAAACATGGCACTAAAAGTGGAAGCAGGTTTCTACTGCCAGCTGACCATTATTTAAAGAATTCCCAATTCAATGCCAGTGATCAAAAACTTTCAGATTCTGGGCTCAGTTTGTAGGAGAAAACATGACTCTGAAAGCCACTAAATTTATCTAGAAATCAGATATGATAATCATAAAGCTGTAGGAAGCAGAGTTTGTAAAGCCCCTTTCTAGAGCAAAACTTGCTTCTTACATTGCAGTATGATGCTTCATTTTTAGTCCTTTACCCAACCAACTAAAATATTATTCCTCAAAAATGTAAATGTGTATTGTAGATTTTAATTTTCTGACCAAAAAAAAGCCGATGCTGATCATCATTGGAATGATGTTTTTAAGATTATTTTTAGATTTTACTAGGTTTTAAAAATCTTTTTAAATGGATATAACATATTAAAGTCCTGTTCTCTTTCTCCAGATGTGTCTGAAGAAACTCTTTAAAAGCTTCTTGGATAACTTACTTATCAAATGAAGAAATCATACTTGACTGTCATCTTGGTCAATACAGTCAGGAAAGTATCCAGGAAAATACCACTTATCTGCAAAGAACTTCACATTCTCATCATAGAGTATCTTTCTTGTAGACAGTATGTCAAAAGATTTTCTATCTATCCATCTATATATTTTGTAGCATAGCACATTATTTCTTGATGTTGGGTGTCTACTTAAACTGAAATACATGAAAAATGTGAAAAATCTGAAAAGTTGAAAAATGATAAATTTTTCAACCAGTTATGTATGGCTTCCTCCCTTACAGTAATGCCAGTTATGCTTGAATTACCTAAGCAAATTTAATCAAAATGCCAAAGATCTACCAAAATTCAGTTTTTTTAAAAAACCCAAACACAAAGGGAGATTACAAAATGTAATTTGCTCTTCAAAAGATAAATTTCCAATATGCCTTGGAGCCACTCTTGTTTTCTGTAAATCACTGCATTTTGCTTTTCTTTGCCAAGAACTATTGGAATCACAGCCATCCATGGCTGACCAGTTTCTTGGTCCAAGAAGAAATCAATGACCATCAAGTGCTTTCTATTGCTGTTACTTTTTAAGTACGAATTCTTTTCTTCCAGCACGCATAGTAGCAAACTGTACAAATGGCATTTTTTGCAGACAACCCAAGAATGACATCAGTGCACTGAGGCAGTGTTTTGGCTCTGAATGTCTGAATGCTTTGATACCAAACTCCTGGTGCTTTATGGCTCTTTCTTGCTTGAAAACCCTCTGGTAGTGTGGTTTCTCCCATCTCACACAGTGAGTGGCCACTCACTTCTCACCAGCCAGGTGCATGCAGAGCTGAATTTCCTGCAGGCCTGGCTGATGTGGCTGTTTTATGTGGCGTGTTGGTGATTCTGGTTTTGCTGACTGTGTGCTGTGTCTCTCGTTCGGAGCACTCGGCTCAGTAACCAGTAGCAACCAAGCCACTGCTGTCCTTTGACATTACACCGTAGTCACTACGTGCTATAGTTAGTACACAAAAAAAAAGGCCTTCGCAAAGCCATCAAAAATCACAACGACATAGTTAAAACTGGATCTTTAATAACACCAAGGTCACGGGTTTGATCCCTGTATGGACTAGTCACTTAAGAGTTGGACTCAGTGACCCTTGTGATCGCCTTCCAACCCAGAATATTCTGCGATTCTGTGACTGGCATCCCACAGACTGAGCCAACTAGTGCTTTAAATCCATAACCATTCAATGCACCACTTCCAGCACGAAACGCTCTGTTTCAGAGTGTGTGCATCCTCGGCGGGGACATCCCGGCGCGGTGCGGAGCGGGCAGAGCGGCCGGGTGCCGCAAAAGACCCGTTTGCAGCAGCGAGGCGTTTGCGGCAGCGCGGCCGGGCCGGGGCCGGGCAGAGCGCGGCGGCCGTGCAGCATGCTGGACCCGGAGGGCAGTGTGGAGCACCAGCCTGCCTCCTCCTTCCCCAAAGTCCTCCTCATCCCTCTAGCCATGCTCCTCGCAATTGCAGCGCTCCTGCTCTTAGCCTTTTCCGCCTCGCGGCAGAAGGAGCCTGATTTTTACACTTTCAAAGTTGTAAACATCAGGGGCAAGCTTGTGTCTCTGGAGAAGTACAGGGGCTCGGTAAGTGCGGCGGGGAGGGGCGGCTCCTGCCCGGGCTCGCTAACAGGCGGCCCTTGCATGTCCGCGGAGCGGGCGAGTGGGAGAGTGCTCGGAGCCTCGGTGCACACGCGTGTGCATCTGGGCTCTCACTCTGTGGCTGACGGGACACCGCGCTGCCCTTTGGCGAACACGCCTGGCTAACACTCCTTTTCAATAAAGCGTTTGCAGCCTAACCCCCGTGTGTGTCCGCGTCTTCTCCTGCTGCAGCCGCCTGTAGACGTGGCAGGCAGGGAATGCTGCCCTCCTGCCGTTCTTGCAGCAGGATGGATTGCTCTGGATTCTGCCTATTCCGTTGGAAGCTCAGGAAGTTTGAGTCTTTGTGTAACTTACTTTTGGAGTTTATTTCTGCCTTTTAACTGCATGACTTCTTGTGTGTTATTCTGACCTAAATATCATTCCTTTTCAATGTCCTACATTAAAAAAAAAAAAACAACTATTTGATCCGTGGCTAATGGAATTAACAGATTTCACTGTAGTTAGAAAAAACGCGAGAGACATTACAAAGTATCAGACTATAGTGAAATTGTAACATCATTGCAACTCGTCTCGCTTTTTAGTTGACAGCAATATGAAGGGCACGTAGATTTATATGCTTTTATGTCTTCTAAATTTTATGTACATATTACATTAAGGATTTCTAGGCAGACCTTTATGTGCCATTTTAAAACCATGTCCCTGACTATAATCTGATTTTATTTCATTTTATTTTATTAGTGGTTTGATCATCTAGAAAAGATGATCAGTACCTATGGAAGAGTGAAAAGAGAACTTAGCACACTGATTATACTTAATGCTATAAACTCTTATAGCCCCTTTCACAAATTATAGAAGCTAAAATCAACATAAATCCCACAAGGGCCACTCTTAGCACACAAGTGACACATCTGTGATACAGTCAGGCAGCCCAGTACTTTTGCTGCTGCCCAAAAAGGCAGCACCACTTCTCGTTTTCACCCTTTTTCTCCAGCTTTGTATTTCCACCTTTCTTTTTCCCCTCCTCAGATGTCTGAGCTCACTGGTCCACAGCAGCCGCTCACTAAAACATTGGCAGGAAGACACAGAATCTATATAGGGAGATGCACATTTTCTTGAGCTTGGCAGAAAGGGATACCGGTGGATTTGGACCAGATGAGAGGTCTAAATTCTATCTGGTCAAAGTCCTCATCCTCCTCCATTCATAACTGAGATACAGCAGAACTGGTCTCATGCCCACTCAAATATCTATGTTGGAGAAAAACATGGAAGCTGTTTAATATTGAGCAATATTTGTGCTTTTTAAATGAGCTCCTTCCAAAGGCTCTGTCAATAAATCGTGTTACTGAAGCATGTTTTGTCTGTACATCATCTGCTAATCTGAATAAGCAAATACCACCTGTAGCTTCTCTATCTCAGGGCCAGAATCCACATAGAAAGGACTTAAGGGGGAACTCAGAAGAAGTCTTTACATCCTCTCTGCAGAGAGTTGGGGGCGTTCATCCCCTCTGGGACAAGCTGCAGAGCCTGGTCTGAAATCTCATGAACAGGCAGGTTCAGGATGTGTGCTGTATCCTGATGCCTTAAGTTTTTTTTCTTTTTCTGTTCTGGTTTAGTGTATAGCTCTTAGCTTCATATTAAGTGTTACTAAGTTCTCTTTACAGGGTAGTTAGACACAACAATTCTCTCCAGCTCAAAATTCAAGGACAATCACTCCAAACCTCAGGCCTAAAAGCACAAATGACCTAAAAAGAGGAGGGTAAGCAAGGAGGATGGAACTTCATAATTCAAAGTTATTAATTGAACAGTTAACCTCAATATGCAAATGGAGCATAACTTATCAAAGTGTGAAACCCCATGACCAGGCCCCTTTTCTGCGTCCATCTTGAGGCCCATCCTGGCAGGGCTGCAGCCTGGCTCTTGTATTGCCAGGGTGTGGCCTTTGAAGGCCTTAGAAGGCCTTTCAATAAATACCTATTTTATTCCTCTAATTTTGTCTAGCCTCTGTTCTCAGGTCAAACTGATAAGGAATCAACCCCAGTGCTGTGGTTCCAGACCATCCTCGAGGCATGGCTGGTTTCATAAATGGGAGCTCTGGAGCTGTACCTGGGAAAGATAATACCGCTGATGAATGGTGTTCCTTGATCTCTGCTAGGCCACATGGAATAATTTATTCCAAAAAAGTGACATTCAGCTTCTGTGTGGAATAAAAGATAGATTTGCATTCAGAGATCCTATTAATGTTCAGGCTACCTGGTCTTTGATAATGCATGTGCACAATTTTAAAGAAAATTACAGCAATAAAACACATCCCTTTCTGTCATTATGTTGTCAGAACTCAGCATCAAGACAGAAAAAGGTTAATTAAAACTCCCATTTATTTCTTAAAATAAACTTGCTTAAATCTGAAGTTAGATAAGTAATGTTAAGGCGTAGGTTTATCATAATATTTTAAAGCTATTAAAAGAATGCAAATATTATTAAAGAACTACGTGTGTGCTGGTGGTGTTTTAAGGAAAGTGAGTCACTAGTTAGCTCCTGGAACAATAGTCTCTTAATTGCTAAACCAGCTTTTACCAGCCTTAAGCTTTCTGGCAGATGTAGAGAAGACATTTTCTTCAATTCAGGCACTCAGCTAATTTATTTAAATAACTACCTAATTGGTAGTCAAGAAACTAACTAGAAATTGAAAAAATCCAAAGGCTTCCAGACTTTAAAAAAAAAAAATTAATAAAGTCTGCTAATTCTAAAACCACAAGAGCCATGCTAAGTATAAACAATCAGTGCAATTCATGACTGACAGGATCATTCTTCAGTAAGTCATTATTAATATAAACCTGTGTCTATTCAGATCATTGAAACAATTTTTTCATAGTAAGAAAAAAAAGACTGATATTAATTCACTTTCTATTCGAGTGCATCTTGATAAGAACCACAATTACCCTCTGTTATATAGCAAAGAAAGGGAGGACTGTTACCACTGAGAAAAGAGTTCCGCAACTGAAACAGATCAGAAAACTGTCTGATTCACTATATTGTGGAGAAGGCCATCCTTCTATGGTTTTTCCACACTACCATAAAATGTTGACCCATTAAAAGACTGCATTAAAAATGAAGGGCAGTGATGATGGTTGGACAAGAATCAAGAGGATCAAAACAAGATTAGTTTTCTATATAATCTAATTCAATAATCTTATCTTTTATTTTATGATCTATATCTGATATGCTGTAAGAGACAGTATTCTTACCAAAAATAGTACCTCTTTGGGAGTCAGAACTCCCAAATATCAACTGTTCCCTGCTGTGTTTGTGCCTGTCTTGATGTAATGGTACCAATCTTCCACCCAGCTAAGTACAGTGTGCTGGGGTGGAATTAAGCAGTGTCAGTGCAGTGCCTTTGGAAATCTTGAACCATAGGTACTATAATCATGGAAAAGCATTAGGCACTATAACAATTTAAATATTATTTTTAACTAAATATCATTATTCAAAGTAGTGCTAGGCACTTTGGACCAGGGCTCACTGCAATCGGAGAATGTGACATTACTGGGCGTGGATAAAGACAGAGCACAGCCACTGAATTCCTGCACAGATATTGCTATTTGTTCCATGTAGGTGACAGCTCAGTGAGTTGGCGCAATCTGGCGCTTGTGGCTGGTTCTTCCATCAGTCCCGTGGAGCCACTTAAGAATCTCTGGGTCTGAAAACCCAGGTATCTGCTATCTCTGCTGACAGATCCACAAAGGGTAACTTGAAGCTGAGACAGATTCCTAAATCTGTCCCAGGATTTTTCCCTAAAAGAGGCACGCTGGTGTAAACATTAAGTAAAGCAAGAGGAGTTTTTGCAGTGTTAAATAAAGGAGTTCACTACTAGAATGCATGGGTTTGCTAAGCAAAGGGAATGATAGTTTTGAGACGTCAAACAACAGCTGATAAAGAATTCAGCTGAAATGAAATCATTTTTGTGAGGTCCATTGTATTGTTTGCACTGCACGCTAGGTGGTGTGCTTGACTTGCACTCTCAGAGCCTAAAGTCAGGCATATTGAACTTACTTTAAATTATTAATAGTTGTAAGAAGTCAAAGCACAGCCTCTACGTGAGAGCAAAAAGAGTGAATGTTATTTATTAAAAGTAAAATACAGACCAAAAAAAAAATCACCACATGAAATAACTTCTAATACCAGACATCTGAAAGATAACTCGGGAAAGATTTGTAAAGAATCATTTTAAACATTCATTGAGAAATACTAATAGATCACAAAAGTTTTCATTATATATGTTAGTTATACTTTTAAGAGGTTTGCACTATTAAATTATGGAGTTCAGCAATGGAGAATTCAGTTACAGAGAATCTATTTTTCTAAGGAAAAAAGAAGCATAATGTGTCTGCCATCCCAAGAAATGCTGAGTGTAGTTTCCATCTGTTTTGGGGGAATATTTTTGGAAGGTTGCACTGTGAGCTCTCAAGCCTTTCACCACCATGCCAAGTAACCACTGGTTTCAAACAGTTTTAAATAAAATAGTTGTTTCTTTTTGAGTGAATTCTTTCAAGCCGTCTTTTTATTTAAGATCAAGTAAAAGTTATAAAAGCTTGATTGTTTTCACTGGCAATTCATCTTTCGTATCTGTTTTAATATGAACACAATGCCTACACAACCTTATTTCCCCCAAACCTCCAGTGACAAATTCTTACATTACCCTTCAATTTGAGATAAAGTACCAATAGATGTGAATTCAATAAGGTGTATGAATACTTCTGCATCAGGAAAATGACAAGGCTTAAACTATATTTAAAAAAGCTGAAATTTCATATGAAAGAACTCCATGTGACTTCAGCTCTTAGTGACACCATTTATCTTTACTTTATACTAAACTACACTTATCACTATGCTTGGTAAATCAGATTATTTGAAAAGAACAGAACTGCCAATAGTTATTTTTTATGTCCAACATACAAATTTTATGTCAAATGCTGAGAGTCTGCAACAGGACTGCATCATAAAATTACCTCTTCTCTGAAAAAAAATCTAATTATATGACATAACTTTGGATGTTTTAGAAGACTGAATTTAAAATTTCAGGCAGAGCTTCTAAGTGTTGTCTGAATGAAAGTGATGATTTGGAGGTGAGATGGCTGCAGGTCATAATTCATATACAAGTGTACAGGGGTTGCTTAGATTGTATTCTATTGACACACTACACCACAAAGAAGATTACACCAACTTGTGCTTTGTAAGATTACCTGTCTTCCAGGGAAAACAGTGCCACTCCAAATCCACTTTAAATTCAATAGCTGGACTTTGACGATCCTTGAGGATCCTTCCAACTCAGGGTATTCTATTATTCTATGATAGCCATACAGATAAACAAAGTAGAAAATACACAAAGTAAGTGTTAATGTTTAATGAAAGAAACTACAAATACCAACATCCCCTTAGCTTTTCCTTTACTCATTCCTACCCCTTCTACACATTTCATCTTATGGTCCCATATATTACCCAGATATGTACATTTATATGCCAGTTTCCTTTCTGGTGTTAAAAACACTATGTACATTTAGCCATTTATTTTTCACTAAAAATAATTTATTTCACACATCATATTAAATACTTTTGTATGAGAGCATTAGAATGGACTCACACAAAATCTATGAGAATAATAAAACTATAAGTAAAAATAAATTCTAAATGTTATTTAAGGATGGAAGATCTCAAAAAGCAATGAAAAATTCTTCAAGGCTTTGAGAAACTGTAATATGTGTTAGTCCAGGGTTAGGTTCACTTAATATCCCTAACAAATTCTATTGTTCCTGTAGTGCTAATCTGTCTGTGACAGCTTCCTCCCAGCTGGACCTGTGCTGGCAGACAGGGGCCTGGTGCTCATGTCTGAGTGACAGGATGAACACAGCATTGAACATGATCCACTGCAGGAATGACTTCAAAGGATAGTGGGCAGCCTTCACTTCTTGGAATCTCTAATTGAGGCAGTAAAGCTTTGTGCAAAAACTGCTGTCATTTTGTTACAACTGAGTAGATTTACTCTAGAAGTGATGGGAAATTTTACAGCCCGCACTGCACAGACTAACCCCAAATCCTGTAATTGGTGCTATTAAATTCCAGGTCAAGACATCTACACTAGCAATGATAAATGGATCAGTCAGTTCTGCAGGGGCACTAAATTTTGTGCAAGGAAACATGCTGCAGAGCAGGTGCTTCACAACAGATAAATAAACAACAGAAAATACATTGATTTGCAAGTTTCTTTCATGCAACTTGGTATATCTTAGCTGGATGGTCACTTCTTAATTATGCTTAGAAACTGTCCAAAAGACAGAATGGAAAAACACAGATTCTCAGTAAACTGAAGATTAAGATTGCTTAGCAATTGTTCGATTATCTTAATGCTTTCCAAAGAGGAATACCTAAAAGAATTACTAAATCTTCCTTTTGTGAACAGAGCTCAATGTAGTTTCAAATATGTGTTCAGTCACAGTTCCCTAGACCTACTTCTTTTAAAAAAAATAATCTTCATTCCAGCCTACCTGTCGGAAAATTGATACATGCAGCACATTTTAAAATGTGCTCTCTCATTCTTCAGGTGTCTCTAGTTGTCAACGTTGCAAGTGAATGTGGGTACACAGACAGCCACTACAAGGCCTTACAGAAGCTGCAGAGAGACCTGGGCCCATACCATTTCAATGTGCTGGCATTCCCCTGCAATCAGTTTGGGCAGCAAGAACCAGACACCAATAAAGAAATTGAGAGCTTTGCACGAAAGACTTATGGTGCCTCCTTCCCCATGTTCAGCAAAATCACAGTCAGTGGAGCCGGTGCAATTCCTGCCTTCAAGTACTTAATTGGTGAGTAACTGGAATGCTGGAGGGTTGTTTCTCCTGCATAGAGTTCCTCTGAGACAGAGTACCATCCAACAGAAAAAAGCGGTCTATGATTGTTCACAGAGTTGTCAGGCTCAAAGAGGTCAGAAGTCGTGTAGTCCCTCCTCCTGCACAAGGCAGGATTTCTCTCTGTCACTTTTTTCTTACCTTCCAAAAGGATCTCCAGAGATGAAGACACATCAATAGCAGATGTCCTGTAAAAGCTGGTCCAATAAACCTCTACATGGAATACAGGCCTTGAAATACTCTCTTCTATGCATTCAACACCCTGACCTTCCTTTTTCTGCTTTGCAGCCTCCTAAGTGCTCCTCCTGTGACACGAGTGCTGCAGGTTGGATTTATAAGATTCATCTCCAGAGCTGTAGGATAAGTGGAAGCAAAGCACCTCCTAACTTACTTCAACAATCAAAAAGTGAAGCCAGGCACTAGACAATGTCCTTGAATACCCCCTTCCTCATTCCTCCCCAAGCACTGGAACAGCCCTGCTGTACAGTTCCTCCAGTTCCAATCTGCTTTATAGTCAGCACTGAGACCTGAAGAGGTTTTGCTGGTTCTTACCAGCCAGCAAGGCAGGATATTCCCTATCAAGGCATTACTTTTCCCACACGGAACAAATGCTCTAAATACCATTTAAATGCTAAATTAAAATGTCAGTCTTAACCCAATGTGAAGGAAATGTCTTTCAGCAATGGAATACAGTAAAGCCCAATGTGACACAGTATCACCTGATGCACTCTGAAAGGACCATATCCCTGCTGCTTCTCTCCAGCAGCACAGTGTTCTCCCAAATCCCACTGAATTTAAGGGTGTGTGGATATTATTTTTTACTACCTCAAGCTCACCTCCTTCCAGGTGCCTGTAATGGATCACTCTGCTAGCCAAACTTCCCTGTAATCCTCTTCACATCCTTCCATCTCTGTTTGGCCCAGGAGAGTTGTTCCTGCAGACATGTCCCAGGAAACTTGCAAAATTTGTGTTTCCCCACTGGCCTGCCCGCAGAGGGAGGCTGTTGGAGGCTGCATCTTTATTCAGCACAATGACAGCATAGTTAAAAGTGTAGGTCTGGCTGGGTCTTGATGATACATTGAAATAACTTCTGATTCCTTATAAGGTTTGCCGTATATGTAATCAGTAGAAAAAAAGATGCTAATTTGTCTGTAGCATCCATACCTGTGCTTTTTGGGGGATGAGGTTCCTGGTCTAATTGAAAGTCCTGGAAATTTTGTTAGTCACACAGCAGGAGAGAAAAGGGTAAGAGTGTGACTCATGTAAAAGAGTATGTGATCAGCAAGGGGAAAACTGTAGTAGATGAGGATTAGGTGGAAACCTGGAACAATTACTTTGTTGTTTCTTCACATAGCGTTTCTTGAGACAATCTTCTGAAGTATGGCATACTGGGTGCTTTTGGAGGGAAAATTCTGGATAAGCAAGTAATCAGTCCTGGTACAGCTATACTGTCGTGCCAAATTCCATTTTCCTATCAGAGTTCAACTGTATCAGGTGTATCTGTATAGCACAGCCACACACACACACATATCCCCTCACATGCTTCAGCACTGATTATTGTGCTTTCTCTGGGCTCAAGCTTCGCTGTTTCCATTAGTCTCTGAGGGACTACTGTCTAGTTAAAATTGTCTGTCAGAAAATTAATCTTATTCCATCTGAACTTCCTCTTAATTTTACATTTCTTCTTCCTCTGAGAGGTTAATCATCAAATTGACATGAAGAAATGTCAGGAATTGGCTAAAGTGGTTTTCTAATATTTACCTTTTTTTCTTTTTTTTCCCCTGTAGATTCTACAGGAGAAGAACCAACCTGGAACTTCTGGAAATACCTGGTGGACCCCAATGGGAAAGTAGTAAAGGCCTGGGACTCTACTGTCTCTGTTGAAGAAATAAGACCCCATGTTACAGAACTTGTAAGGAAACTCATCCTGAAGAAGAAAGATGAATTATGACTTTCAAAAATCCTAGCATGCCAATTGCATCTTAACTGAGAATTAGGGCTGGACTTTGTATTTCACATTCCAAAAGAGAGGATATGGGGAAAGGAAATTATGACCAGTTGAAACTGTATTCACCATCCTAAGAATGTAGACAGCAAGTTAGCATGGTCAAAGTAATATAATATTTTTCTCCAACCAAATTCAGTTTGAGTTTTCTAGGAAAAAAGAAATCTTTAGCCATTGTTTCTTCTCCAATTATTAGTTGTTGGTAACACTATAGGAAGTCAGTTAATATAGGAAGAAAGATCAGAATAATGAGAATGTTCTAGCTGGGATCTCCCTGATATCTACAAATCTGTTGTCATATTTTGATTGCAAACTGAATAAAGTAAAGAGCAAAAAGTGCATGATTGACTTAAGGCATGTGCTAGGAAAATGGGCCAAAACAGATACCTGCAGACCAGGCATAATTTGCATGTTCCAATTACCACAGCCAAACATAGCTAATTTCATCTGTCTAGATGGTTTAGAAGAACATGGGGAAAACACATCTATAAAGCTTAAATGAAAGAAATATGAAGACAAAGGGCCTGTAAAAATTGTTCAGAAGCTATGAGAAGAATTTCTGTATTTTTTCACCAAGTAAAGATTATCAGATGATATTTAAATAGTCATTTGAACATCTGTAGGACCAGAGTCTACACGAAATGACTACTTCTTTCTTCTACTAGCATTTTGCCTTAGAATTACTCTCACCTCATAAAACTGATGTTAAATTTACTTTTCAGTTTATAAATCTATTCAATTTTGCTGCATGTACAGACAAACATCAGACAACCAAAATATTTTTTCCATGGAAATAATTTTGCAAATATTTAATTATTGCATAATGTTACATGGTTTAATACCACATTAGTGTTACAAATGCTTAATGGAAACTTTTTCAACTGTAGCAGTCAGGCATCTGTTCAGACTTCAGAAGTCCCTAGCTCATGCTAAAATAATAACACTAACATTTGCAGCCTTATTGTTCCTTGACAGAAACCCTTTGAAAATCTTGTCAGGAAGAACTCTTTTTATCTCAACAAAAACCCAATGTTCCCATCCTCTTAACCTCAGGATGCCTTAAGAAGAATCTACTCTTGTCCAACTGCAGTATTGATAAATGAAAGCCTTTTTTGTGCTTTCTGATGCTTTTTCAAGTAGCACAAACAATGTTTGTTCGTATAGTTGTCAAGGCCCATGTGTACAAATAAGCCTTAATTGACCTGACCATGGTAAGGACTTTTTCCAACTCCTCCCTGCCATTAGAGCTCTTCACTGTCCAAACAGGCTCTTGTTGAAATCAAAGGCAAATATTATAGCATGGCCTGGCTCAGAGAACAAGAGGGGAAAGAAGAATACTGACTGGACTTGTTCTGTGGCGTTCTCCATGGAAGTAAGGGCTCCAGGTACTTTAGGATTTGCAGGAAGAACGTGAAGGGCAGACATTATACTGCACAAAACAATCTCAAATTGCCTGAAAGAAGCTGAGAGCAAGGTTTTTAAAGTTTTGGTGAAAAAAAAAGAGGGGGTGGAAGAAAGAATAAAAGGAAGAAGTATTAGAAGAACATAAGTAAAAGGAGAAATCAAGTAAAAAGGAAGAAATGAGAAGGGAATGAAAAGACAGTTGGCAGCTAAATAATCATTGGGACAAACAGGGCACGGAAATGTTCAAGTCTGAACTTTGATACTAATGCGTACGTTCCAAGCTCTATCAGCTACTTCTCACTTTAACTGTAACTTTAGAGTGCAGGAAATTGGTGCTTGTGGCAGTGAATATCTGTATTTTCCTCCTCTGATGGTGAGAGAAGTGAACTCTATGCCTGATTCATTCATTTAGGCTATTCTTACATGGATCACTCTAAGACAATGGTTGCTAAGGAAGGAGAGGAAAGAAAGGAAGGAAAATCAGGCCCAACTGATACTGTGCAGGGACAGAGAATCCAACTCCTACAAAAGGAGGTCTTTATTGCTCCACAGACTGTCTCTCTTTTCTCTGTCCTTTGATACTAATGCAATGCCCCAGCATGCTGTTGTCAAGTGCTGCAGGGCTTAACATTTTCTCCTTCAGAAGTTTGTTTCTATTTTATACCTGAAGCCTGGATGAGACCAAACCAGGCTATGAAAAATATTTTAAGCATTTTCTATTTCTATTTTGCGTGTCCAACTTCAAACAGAACTCTGGATTTACATAGAAACAATCTTCCATTCTCTATTTGGCAAATTGTACAAGTCTAAAGAGATATAATGGCAAGGATCAGTTGGGAAGGTTTTGTCCTGTGGACAAATATTGTTTGTGCTGCTTTTAAAGTCATTATAAGGCACAAAAAAAGCTTTCATTTGTCAACAGTACTGCAATTGGACAAGACTAGATTCTTCTTAAAGCATCCTGGAGTTGAGAGCAGGGGACCTGAGCATTATGTTTTTGTTGAGATAAAAAGAGTTCTTCCTGACAAGATTTTTGAAGGGTTTCTGTCAAGGAACAATGAGGCTGAAATAGTTACTGTTATTATTTTAGTGTGAGCGAAGAATTCGTGCAGTCTGAAGTCTGCGCAGGTGCCTGAGTGCTGTGAATAGCTCCAGACTGATGCTGTCAGAATTGGTGTTCTTACAAGGCTGGCCATTTAAAGAGAACCAAGGTAAGTATTACATATGCAAACCTTGAAAAACGACATATTTGAACAGCCACATGATTTTAAGCACATAACTGCTTTCTCTGAACTTAACAGATACATTTTCATTATCAAATTAGGCATGTGGCATGGATTCCATCCTTTATTGCACTAAATCAGTTTGTAGAACAAATGCTTTGGCCTTTTAATCAAAGTTCTGGAGTAAAAGTAAATACTCTCAGCTGTAGATTAATACACATCTGATCACACTGTAAGTACTTCATGACTTCCTGCTCAGAAAAATTGCAAATCAAATTGCACTGAGTTGAATTTTACTGTTGAGACTATAGAGAGAGCATGCAGAGATCAGAAATTACTTTTTTTGCCTCATGAGTTCCAGCACCGTTTTAATCTGACAGAGATCTTCCCTACAGCAAGTTCTGAAAATTGTAAACCAGCTCTGAACCTATAGCACAAGACTATTTTTCCTTGCCACTTATCTGCTTTGCAGAGAAAATAGTAGTGTGCATTAACAGATGAGCACATTGATGCATGGAGAGCGATTACCTTGACCATCTAAGACTTAATCTCCTACAGTTTGCACCTTTAAAGGTGTAAACTCTTGGCCTGTGGATTTAAACATTAAACTAAGCACCTGGACAAAATTGTACGCAGCCATGTGCACCCTGTGGCATGCCACGGGGAAAAGAAATAATTTTAAAGCCTAAAAATTAGAAGGGGTAATTTTGATCTTTTGAAACTTTGTCTCATAAAGAATGTAATAATCAGAACTACATGAAACCAAAGTTCTGTTTCAAAATGGAGTACGCTACATTGAAATAGAGCAATGGAATGAAGCAATAGAGAGGGGTTTAAACCTCCTTTTTTTGGATTATAAGGACAACAAAAGCAAATACCCTAGTTATCCTGACAGTCACAAGCTGCTGTTTTAGATAAATGCTAGTGATGTTTCACTTGAGTTTCTATTGTGATTTTAGTCAGAATCCTCAGTGGCAAATCAGACACAATTTCTCTGTGCTGGATGGTACTCAATTTATCCTTTCAAACACAACAGCATCTCATTCAATAAATTGCTGACATTAGTCAGGATTTTCAGAAGACTGGACATCCCTTTGGTAAAGCAAACAAATTTTATGCTACTTTTGATTATTGAATCAATCAGATATATTCTATGCACAGGTAAATCTATACTGCATCTGCTCATAGAAACAAATGGAATTTAACAAGCTTACTTCTGACTCATTCACAGAAAGAGTCAAGTAAGCAGAGAAATCAGGTATTCTCTGTGACAATTAACAGATCCTGCAGTAAAAGCACTGACAAAACACAAAGGAGGTTACAAACCTTGTGACAGATAAGATCCTGAAAGCACCAAATTTGAGGACTAATTCTTTACCATACTAAAGCTCCATAGCAGAGACATAACACAGAGCAGAAGGAAATCACTGAGCTGTACCAAACATAATCTCAAAGGTGGTCTGTGATCTGATGCTACACAGCTGATTCATCTACCTAGGCAGCTCACAAACACAGTGAGGCCCACAATATAAGATAAGAAACAACAAAACATCTTTTATGCCAACTCTGTGGCACCTTGGCATAGAGAAGAGTGGAGGCTTTTCTAGTGACAGTGGCTGCCCTTTTCCAGCTGTCTGCACAGCAGCTGAAGGCAGCCCCAAGTAACTTTACGTCCTTAGCCTGGAGAACCTGACCCAAGCCATCAGTCCACCTGCCTAAGAGATAAGATGGGCTGTTTTGTCTCAAAGCACTGCAAAATACCTGCTCATCTTCTAAACTAATTCCTGGAAATAAGAACAATTGAAGGATCACCGTGTTTTGAGTGAGCAGAGTCCTACTCTGGAAGGTAAGCACAGACATTAAAGTTTGAAGGTGATTCTGCTGATGGAGATTCTTTTCCCCCACTCAAGCAGAACTAACAGCATCTACCTAGTCAGGGAAAGATTCTGAGCACTAATTGATGGAACAGTGACAGTAAAAGGAAACAATAGTATTCTAGAACAATAGAAAAGACTGAAGTATAATTTTGTGGAGAACAAACTTGTGTAAGCATGATCTACAATTGTAGTTCTGTGGAACCCTTCCCCATCAGACAGAAATTACAGATATTCCAGCTTCAGGGAGCTGTAGTTTTAGCGTCCCTAAGTGAAAGATATAGTAAGAAAGCTGTTATTGTACGATATAAAACAGTCCTCTGTTTTTTATTGTCCCCCTTGCCCTAAAGGTACTGCTGTTTCATCATAATTAGGGCTTTCATCTGAATTATAGGATAAACCATTATATTTTTCTTTATCAAGGAAATCTGACAATAAATAAAGAACAGCTGGCGAGGAAAATATCCATAACCCACAGATTGTTTATCCATCCTTTGGAAAAGGGCACAATAGTCAAACTGTTCCTTGTAAATAAAAAACTTGCTGAATTCCCTGTTTAAATTATAAATCAGCTTCTCTAACCCTTAGTTAAAGTCACACCACTCATTCTGATTTTTCATTACTTCTAACTTCAAAATACTGTTTATTTTATTACTGGTATTTTCCTGTCCTCTGGAGAGACCACTAACCGCTAGAGATATGTAGGGAAATGTTTTTCTAGCATATAAGCATTTCACATTTGAAATCTCCTCTTCCAAATCCAGACACAGTATTTTAAGTTTTCAAGCAAAAGTAACCCCTAAACTGTCAGTTTGGTTAAGCTGAAATATTTAGCTGGATACAACTGATGAGAAACCTTTCAAAGCTGATGTTCATGTTTTCAAACTTAATAAATAAAATATTAGAGGCGAAAAGAATTTCAAACCAAGAAATAGAATCTAAATGCCAGTATAAAAATCTTTCATGATTTTAAAACTTAGCAAATTGATTTTGTGAATTTTCAAAACATATTTTTCTACAAGTTTCAGCTTAGGGGACAGTTTGGTTAAAAAAATTGACAGTTCTTGTTCTTTTCAAAAGGTCTTGCTAGCTTCAGAGGCTGCAAATCTATTCTGCCTTTAGCTATACTGAAGTCAACAGGAATATATAATTGAGTAAAACTGCAATATCAAGTCTCTCTCTGATTATATGAATCACTTGGTTTTATTGAATACTGGGAATTGCAAGACACCATTTCTAGTTGTTAACTGAACGCTCAGTAAATATGTTTATCAAGCCATTAAGAAACTAGGAACAAAGAGTTTGTTGAAACACCTTCAGAAAACCAAAACGTTTCAAATAACTGACTTAAAAAATAATATAATATGAATAATTCATGCAGTTAATATGTAATCAGCATAATTTGAATGATTTAAATAGAAGAAAGGACACAAGCCAGGTTTATTTTTAAGATTTAAGAAGTTAAGAGAACAGTAATAGACAGCCAGTGGATAAGGGATAAACATTTCCCAAGTTTTAGGTGAGAAGTTGTATGCAATGAAAAGGTGTAATTGTATGAACAGATGGAAAATTCAGGGTAATTTTTTCTAATGCCAGAGGAAGATTTTAGAGCAGAAGCATTCTTTTGTTATCAAGCTCTAATAAAAAGCTGTATTACTGGAGCTATGGCAAGTGGATGTATAATCCTCTGTCATCTATTGGGAAATTCTTCTGCCCTGTGAATATTTAATCTGGTCTGACTTAGTTCTCTGTCAATTTTACCTGTCAACTTAAAGTTCATTGCTCTTCTAGCCTTTCACCTCTGACCATTTCTTTTGATTCTTTTCTTGATATCTGCTTCTGGCATAATTAAAAGTTGATAGCCCACTCCACGAAGTACCTATTAAAAAGCATTCTTAATGCATCTGTTAGTTGATCAAAACACAATAGACAAAAGGAGGAAAAGGGGTCCAGTGGGAGGTATAATGATTTGAAGCAATTTTATTTTTTCTCTCTGGTTTAGTTCATGATAAGTGATTATTTTCTCATTTTCTCTGTTAACAGCAGGACAACAAAGGTTAAATAGATATTTAGGATGGCTATGTTAGTGACGTGTTGAAAGGGGAACCCTGGTTGGAAGAAGATCATTCCAGGCTGGTGCCAAGACAGGTAGATTAGCTAATTAGCTTTTAACACAATGCACTGTGCTTGATGGAGTCATTCTGACTTGGGTCTCAAAGAATGCTCTGGCCATACTTTTGTGCTGTAAAACTCAAGACGAGGCTCAGCCTCCTGTGCTTCTGCTAGAAAAACCACTCCACTGCCCAGGATCAAGAAATCTGAATCTCTGAAAATATCTCTGAAAGAAAATCTCTCATGAGTCTGTCCCAAGATGTGCTCTTCCTTACGTCCTATACCAGGTACAGAAGCTCAGTAACTGCTACCAGTGATAAAATCAAAGTACAAAAATTACCTGGGTCTCCTGTGCATCCCAATCTTGCAGCGAATACTTGTCTATTTTACATCCTGCAGAACATCATTTCTAAGCACTTCAATATTTATTGAAAATCCTCCTGAAAAATCCTTGTCCAAAATGCTGTGTACCAGTCTGAAATATACAGTGTCCTTCCAAATAAGCAATACTCTGAACCTCTTGTTGGAGCCAATTCTTTGTCAAGGACACACCTAATTATTTTCTTCCTTCCAAGAGCATTTTGTACACATTAAAGCACTGCATTTGAACAACCTGCTGCAGATTTCTGCATCATGTAGTGTTCAGACTGGGTGCTCTCAGTGTTGGACTTGGCTTTTTGCATTGCAAATGTCTCCTTTCTGATATGAAGCATATGAATTAATCCATCTGGCATCTTATTTTCCTCTCATTTAGTAGAATTGATAATACTAAGCAAAATATTTGTTAGTTAATTAACAAGTGAATGAAATTACATCCTACAGGGAGGCTGGTCTTAAAATATACAGTATAATATGAACAGAAGTCCTAAACTAAGAAACGACTAATGCTGTATAGCAGCAATAGCTGCAGAGATGTGTTGGAAGGACCAAGTGCTTAGCATCTATAAAGATCTGGCTTTTTTGTATATTAAATCTCTAACAGCGAGTTATAAACATTCTTGAGGCTCTCAGTTGGCTTGAATGTCAGAAAAGCACGAAATCAGTTGTTTTTAGAAATGAAACTCACCTTGAGCCACAGTAGCTGGGGAATAATGAAGTAAGAAATACTTGACAAAAGAGTCAGTTGTGCTTCTAGCATATCACTATCAATGCTACTTGGTTAGTGATCTTAGTTCATATCCTTTAGTATCTTCTAAAATAAGTTTAAAACCTCCTCAATATATACACCAACTCTTATAATAACAATTGCACTTACTGGTCCCCTTTGCTGTTTGCAATAATTACCTGTTGGGAAGAGCAGGATGACATCTATGGGACTCAATGGTGACTCACCAAGAGTGACCTCATGGCAGGGGACTGATTTTGTTACCACTATTCTAAATACATTTCAGCCCTTTATTTATGAGCTGAATGGATTATTTTCTAAAATGAGCAGACAGTGAAGCATCCATAATTTCCAGGGAAGTAATGAATGCTCAGCACTCCCCTGACTGGCAGGCCAGGTTTGCTTTTGTGTAGGCTTGCAGCAGTGAGCCAGCACACTTGTTATTTCTCTTCCTTTTGCATTCCCGTGTGGAAGATGATTCCTTTCAAAGTTATTATAATCATTGGTGCAAGACTTAAATACAAGCAATGAGAAGATGCTGCATTATTTTGAAAGAAAGCCCACAAAGTTTTTTACACTTAAAAGCAGATATTTCCATATTGCTGATAGAACCATAGAATATCTCCATTTGGAAGGGACTCATAAACTCAAGTCCAGCTCCTGACAGTATTTCTTTGACATCCTGCCAATAAACATGGGCAATTTCCAGATATAAGGGCTCTTTTTGTAGAATAGTTAGGCTTTCAGAATTTCTACACCCAAGAGATAATGTGGAAAGGCTTAAAGGTTAGGTGGATTATTGCTTATGTTTGGCCTATGGTATAGGATGCTGACTTTATTTGTTTATATAATCACAATTCTTGCATTTTTTTGAACAAGATTTGAGAGTTTCTGAGAACAAATTGCAGTAATATAAAAACATTACAGATTTCCTATAGGCATTTTTCTGAAACAGAAAAGAGATTAGAATTTAGAGTGGGAGCTTCTAATGTAAAAATGTCTAGTGTGATAGAAATTCTGAATTTTAGACCTATAATGAGATAAAAATTCAAATTTCCATTGGAATAGGCAGTGCAGTGCTTGTGTCTCAGCCTGAACATTTTGAATCTAAGATTTAAAATGTTATTCAATTATAAAATACCAACCAGTGAAGCAAAAAAAAAAAAAAAATCATTGAAGTTCCATCTTCTTTTATTCTTATCTTTCTTTACATTGATAGGAATGCTGATTTAAAGTCCAACAATAAAAATAAGCATAAGGAATCACAGTCATACATGTGCACTCACAGCTAATAGTGACTGCACTGGCTCTGCAGCAAAGAGGCTTCATACCATATTTATGTTTACAAGGCTGTAGATGTGCAAGATGGAAGCATTCCCCAATAACTGAAAAACATCTGTGTGCTGCGTTAGAAAACTTCCTAATATGAAGTGAATCAACATGGACTTCTAGGAAACATCCATGACCAAAACTGATTTGGTGACATTGGCCTTTTTTTGCAGCTTTTTTCCACTGCTTGTGTGACTCAATTAGCTACACACAATTCTTCACAGGCTCACGCTTTTCATGAATCCTTCCAGAACTCCCAGCCCAAGGCAAGCTCTTGCAGTTTTCTCCTGACCTGAGGATCCTTTGCTTTTTATAATTCAGATTATGTAACTATGGCTTAACACCAACCAGGCCTTGGCTGCCTTGCCTTCACAAATTTACACTATTTGGACAGTTATTCTGTGAACAATTAAGACTTGACGCTTAGTCTGGCAGGATGGATTCTTAGTTATGCCAATGGAAAAGTTATTTCTCAGCAGATCTTTTAGTTAACCTTCAAATTCATCTCTAGTTACAGAAAAAAACCCAAACCACAACACCACCCAAAAAAACACAACCTAAACAATTGTCATTTTTAAAATTTTAGAATAGAGCTTTTAAAAATTTTTAAATAAATCTTAAATGCTTTATTCTAAATTTAATACATACTGAATGTAATGAGGTTCAAAACAAAACATGAGTATTTTTAGTGAGATGAAAACCAAGAATGTTTGTTACTGATGAAGGAACTATAGTAATAATAAGGAATGATAAAGTAGAACATTTTTAGTCTAAGATGGTAATAACTGTATTCTGTTACTGCAACTTACAGAAATCTCAGAGCGTCATGAAGAAAACGCTTGATATTGATCTTATGGATGAAGCAACTAAGCACATGGGTGATACCATTTTCCTAAAAGCATGTAACAAGTGAATGAAAAGCAAAGAGCAGAACTTAATCTTCTGCTTCCAAATTTGTACAGATGTCTCTATCACCTTTAGTAAATCCAACCAGAGAAACCAAGCTATCATGTGAAAATTGATTATTTTGGCACCAGTTAAAGTGAGAAATAGACAGCAACAGACAAATTATGTAATTACATTCCTTTCCATAAGACAAACAACAATGCTACTGTAAATTAAGATAATTTAGCTTGATTCTGTTTTGACTACTTCTGTTGAGATGTCCATAATGCCCATGACAATGAGCTGTACTGATGCATTCCACTTCAGTAGCAACAGCGAAATAATTCCTGTCAAAATCCCTGGTGCAAATTCTAGGTATGGAAGAATGATGAGAAGATGGTTAGGATGAACAGATACAATATATCTTATAGCTTCATCCAATTTCTAGGAGAACATCTGATTACTGAGACTAACACAGATGAAATTAATCCCTCATCTGAGATGTAACACGTGATCATTTTGCCAAAGCAGGACTGAGGAGGTGGAGAGGTGACCAATGGCTCACTTGGCCCAGCTTCAGAAGGCCTAGTCTGTCACTTAGAGCAGTTCCATTAATTACAGATTGTGTGGTAATCAGGTGCTCTGATAATGAGGGATACATAAAATTAAGAGATAACAGTTGCATTTTAATAACTATTGTGCAAATGTAGTTAAGTTGAAAGACTGTAGTGTCTTGAAGACATAAAAAACATTAAGCCTCTAGTTATTATTAGCAGTCTATATCCATTTAATGTTCAGAACCCTCTCATTGGAGGATAGGCTATGTTAGATGTTCATAATAAGAATATATTTTTTGTTTTTCCTTTGGATCATCTGCTTATATTGGACAACTGCTCCTTGTATCCATTGCTGAAGTTAAAAGGGATTTGAAACTGAATAAAGCTCCCTAATTTCAGCCAAAGACAGGAGGGCTATAGAAAATGATTCTTTTTACAGCATCCCCAAATCTAGTGGTGTTCAAAGACAGAAAACAAATGCACCTTCAGCACCAGAAATGAGGAACAAAACTGAGCTTTTGAAGCTAGAAAATAAAACTGATAATCTGTCAAGAAAACAATTGCTAAGAAAGGCATGCCATTGCTTTTGAGCAATATAATGATATCTGGAGTGAAACACCCTCATAGTCACAGAGCACTGGAAAAATGAATTAGTATCTGTGTAGTGATCATAAGTATTGCCAAACACAATGGCTGAAATAATCCTGTATTCCCACTAGGTTTGGTTAACATTCAAAAATAACCTTTTGACCATGCATTAGAAAAGAGTAAGAAAATAAACTCATTAAAAACTCATTGTGAAATGAGATGAAATCTCTCCAAAAGTTGTGTGGTTATTAGCTCTAAGTCTGGCATTTCTAAATTCTGACTAACCCAACATTCTTTGAATGAAATTTTGTACATGTAATTTCTTCTGTTTGAAAACAAATACAGAAAACAGGAGCAGAATTTCATAATGACAGAGTCATCTGAAATATTTCAAACCACCAGTTTTGCCACGTGAATTAATGAAATAAGGAAGTCACTGACTGTCATATTATGTGTGAAAGAGAACTAAACACAGCAGACATTTTTCCACAGGATTTAAACATAGCTCCTGATAGAAAAAGAAGGGGAACAAGCAGACAGTTTGTGTTCTGTTCCAAGATTCATAGGTAGGGCATAGAATTCCTGTTACTCCAAAGGTTGGTCCTCTTTGGCTTATTCTTTCAATTTGCCTCTTTCCTACTCCCATTTCTTCACCCTATCCCTTTTCCCTTTAACAGCCAAATCCCAGCCTCCAGTTCTTACATTTGTCGTGTCTGTTCCAGTCTCTTAACCCAAATTGGGTCAGAGCCCAAAACTTTGGCTTCAACATCATCTTTCACAGAGGACAGAAAACTTCAGTCCCAACAATAAAGCTTTTTAAAATAAGCAATTGTAAATAGGCTCCTGTAGAAAGTTTCTCTCCTGCTGTAGAACTTTAACAATAGATGATGTTACCCCCTACACAAAATATAGACAGTTGTGTGGGAGTGAAGAATTATTCCTGCTATTGATATCTGCATCTTTTTGAATTATAAATTAGAATGAAAGTTTATGATGGCTAAGTGACAGAAAGGGTTCTGTGCCAAGACACACAAAAACATGCAAAAAAAAAAAAAAATTTACAACAAAACAACTTTTGATATTTTAAAAATATGCTTAATAGGACTAAATCTAAATTATTGGCCTAAGAGTTTGAACAAAATGAAGAAAATTAATAAGCTTCAGATTGAGTTTACCATGAAAATGGTGGGAAGATGTTTTATTGTATTATTTATTCACTGATATTTAGAAGTCAGCACTTCAAACCTGTTTACTTAGGTATTTTTCTTTAATCTTCCATTTTAGACAAAGTAAATTCAAAGTGTGATAGAAAGTGACAATTCATATAAAACTATGAATCTATAATTTTCTGTTTTGTCACTTAGTGTAGAATAAATGCTGAAAAGATCAAGAAACTTCCATGTTTTACAAGTGCTATCTCTGATGGAGATCTTGCTTAAATAGTCTGAAAGAACAGGCCCATCATTTCTAAGTGTCTTGCAATTGAGTAACTCTGTTTCAGAATTATCCCCATAATAATCCCCTACATACAGAAACTACATCCTTGCTAGAACCCTTTAAAATTTGTATCCTCCTATTCAAGTAGAAAATGCATTACAATATGTATTTGTGTCTCTAAAATTATAAATAATTGTATTTTACAAGCAGTATAAATGAAAGCAAAGTTAAATGATTGAGGCAGTGTCAGATTGAGGGTTTTTTTGTGAGTAAGGAACATGCCAGTTTTGTGCTTTTTATTCAGATAAGTAAAAACTATTTTCCTTTCTGAAAAGGAAAAAGAAATGAAAACTATTCCACAAACTGCAGTCAAGACTATTTGGTTACGTTCATTTTTGCAAACTATTTTATGCATCTGACTGTTCTACATAGGAGAGTAAGTGTAAAAAGGGAAGATTTGCTTCAGTGAGTCATTATTCTGAAATATTTACCAGTAAGCACACAAACACTGTAGATAATGAGGCCATTACACATACAAACACAAATTACTTATCAGAGCTCTATCCTCACTGCAAAATTACCAGTGTCAACACTTCCTACTTCTCTGTTTCACTGATTTTCCTTCTTAAAATTTTGACTGAAACCTCCTTTGAGCATCAACTTCCTGATGCTCAAAATTACTTTTTCCTTCTTCATTATTTAGTTCTGTGAAGCAGAGACAGTTTAAACTCAAAATCTATATCCTATATTGACTGGGGGAATCAATTAGAAGCTAATGTGGGTGAAGGACAGTTAAAATGACTAGGAAAATTGGTAGGCTCTAAGTGACATGAAAACCTCATATAATGATACATGTGTTCACTTGCACAGAGAGGATCTCAAAACACAAACACTTTTGTATACAAGTGTCAGACAACTCCATCACTATCACAAATCTACAGAAGCACAATCTGAAGCACAATCTGGGAAAGCAACTTGCTTACAGGTGGTTGAATTGAGAGCAGAACCCAAGGTGTATCATATCCTCTTGATAGATTTCAGTTCCTCACTAATACACACAGTTCTTTTTTAGTCCTGAATGATAGCATCTCACTGTACTGCTAGTACACACCACTTAAAACTTCTGTGCCCCTTTCTGTTCTGAACCTTATACTGTCATCTGCCTTTCTGAAGTGCCTGTTGCTCATGTAACATGATAAAATATGTTATCTACACTAACCCTGATGGCAATTTAACTTTTTACTCCTGATCAGAGCTCGTATACCATCTTGGCATGACAAGTTTGTTTAATTGCATAATTTGCCACCAGATCGCTTTCGAAAGTAATTTATGCAGCTCTTTGCCAATTAGTAATTAGGTTATGTTCTTAAGGAAAACCTTGCCACGTAGGTTTAAGAATTGATGCTGATGTAGACAGCTATATCATAGCTCATAATTAACTTTCTGTGGAAGGTTGGCTGGTAGAAATGTGTCCAGCACTGTTAATGTGAATGTTTGTTTTTAGCTTTTAAGTAGTGGTCAGTGCAGAAGCACATTTCACTTCAAGTTGTTTTTAAATGGAATGACTAAATCAGGAACTTTTAGCTTCCTTCTCAAGCCTCCTTTGCTCTAAACTGTATCAGCCAGAAAAATTCCTGTAATTTGCTGGAAAATTAGACCAGCCTAGTTCTGCTGGCCAGCATCTTGTGAAGTCAGGATAAGTAAATAAGAGGCTGTACGCTTTTCACATTAGTTGCAGTTTAGATGAAGATTACAATTATTTTTAATGATTACAAAAAATTCTGCATTCTAATTATTGCTAGACAACATACATATATTTACGAGTTCATCTGGAAGGCTTGAAAGCAGTTATAAAAAAGAGAAAGCTGCAGTTCCATGACCCCAAGTATTTTGAAGACAGGATTTAAGTACAGCAATAGCAGTCTCTTGGAAGCCATTGTGAGCAACAGTAAACAGAGTAGTTTTTTACTTCAATCCTCCAGCAATTACATAGTTAATTCAGTCACTGAGGTAGATAACTCAAAGGTAATTTTGAATGTTTCATATAAATCTTTCCAAATAATTGGAACAAGAAAGCATGCTAATTATTGTCACCCAGTAACCATGGCAAGTACAAATTGATTGCATGGTATAAATGAGCACACTGATTGATGAAACAAACAAACTAAAAAAGATGTTGCCACCCCAGAACATTTCAGCTTTCTTTGAAACCAAATTTCTTTAAGTTTGGACAAAGGATTCACTCTTACTCCAACTCTGACACAGGTCCACCATTAAGTATAAGTGAAAGTTCGTGTAAGACTGAGCATAAAACTGTGATGGGTAATTTTACTTGTTCCAAATCACTGCAGTAATAATTCTGAGAAGAAAATAGTTATCTGAGTTCTGAATAATGAGAGAAAAATGTCCACAAGTAAAATAGCAACTTGAAGTAGAAAAATAACAGAAAATGTTCTATACTGCTAAATGTCTCTTGACCGCTTGATTTGAGAATGCTCGCTTGAAAAGGTGAACTGAATGACTCCTGGGTTCATGACTCTCTGCCATGGTTGTTGAATTCTAATTTGAACAGAACCTCAGTGGAAACAGATCAAGAAAGGCTAAGATGAAGAAGAAAACAATCCCAGACAGATAAAAAGAATCAGAAAGAAACACAAGAATGGGAATTCATATTTTGGAAGAAAATAGTTATTAGCAGCTGAACAAGGTACATAAAGACATTTCAAAAGCTTAATACCTATAAGACTGGAATTAGACATTTCTACATCTCGAGAAGTTGTGAGACTTCCTTAGGTCTCTCTTGGGAACACAGGCTTGGCAACTCCACAACATCATGAATAAATCTCCAAAACCATGATATTTACCCCTGTACTTCTTCATTTCAACCACCCCACATGTTGTTTAGCTGACTGATGCATACATTTGTTCTGGGCAACCAACTGATGGCTTTTGAGCTGAGATTCACCCATCCTTCCCTCACTAGAGACTTTCCTCAATCACAGAAAAACCGTCCCCATGTCTTTGTGAATAAAATGACCAGGACATTGGCCACTTAATCTCAACACAAAAGCCACAATTAAATCCTAAGACGTACTGACACTATTGACATAACTGAGGTGAAAAGGCTGCCTTGTGGTCTTGGTAGATCATTTTCCCGTACGCATTTCAAATAAATCAATCCTCAATTTTATCATGAAAATAATTGATCTGATTATATCTGATTTCATCAGAACAGCTCAAGTGATGAAGTTCCAACTCTCACAAAATGTCGTCGTCATCTAGTCTTTTTCTTTGTTGATATTCAACATTGATTTCTCCTGATCTCCCCTTTTCCGGAGTCTTTGCACCAGCCACATCATTGTCATTCATCCTCTCACTTTGCAGTTTTAAGTGTTGAGCCTGTTTTTAAACAGGAGCTTTTCCCCCCTCTCATCAAGCCAAGGGGCTCTGAATCCTACAGAAATGTGATCCTTCCCCACGCTCTCCTTGTTTTGCCTGTCCTGAGACCCTACCCAGGTTATGGGTGAGGCCTGACCCCTGAAAGCTCTCCTCGACGTGGGAGCCAGCGCTGAGGGACAGTCGTGCCCCAGCCTTCGAGGTCGCAGCCCGGGACTCGCCCTCCCCTCACGGCTCTCTCCCGCCCTGCCCT